>JAYESA010000013.1:62789507-62864507 GCA_036927795.1 Iris macrosiphon
GAAAGTTTAGTCCGTGATACGTCGATCCGTTCGATATCCTCGAGCGGGTAGGCAATGCTGCTTATCGTCTTGCCCTTCATCCTTCGCTACGTAAGGTACACGATGTATTTTATGTGTCTCAGTTTGTTGTAAGTATATTCCGAATCCGAGTCATACCCTCGATCACTCTGAATTAGTCGTTGGTACCTACTTATCTTACGAGGAGCAACCCGTATCCATATTGAATCGAAGGAAGAAGGTGCTCAAGAATCGGATTATTTTACTTGTCAGGGTTGCCTGGGGCCATCACTCTATAAGGGAATCAACGTGGGATCACGAGAACGATATTCGATTCCGGTACCTGCCACGCCCCAGTCCCAAAATACACGGGACCAGGATACGTGGCAATAGCCAGCTAATACGTCTACGAGGAAATATCCAATTTAATGGATCCTATGAAGCGTACTCCGCTGTCCTAAAATACTAACAAGTCCAATACTACATCAAAACAAGTAAACTAATCTCATCCACAATATAACAAGAAATACTAAAATAGATGCTGGAAGATAAACGCCAGTCTGGAATATCATAGTACAATCCAAAATGTCTGGTGGTAACAAACCCATTACTATGACGAAAAAAGTACTGAAAGATAGATAAAAAGAATAAAGACTAGGGCATCTACTGACTAGATAATGATGCTCCAATCCTAGGTGGAAGGCCTACCAAATGATCACGAAAACTCTGACGGTAGCACCTCTACCTCCCTCCTCGGATGCGTACCTCATCTCATGTCCGGGTCCGTACACTGTAGGCTAATATGCCTCGTCCAAATCTGGAAGGGAACCAGGTCCTCAGAGGGACATAACAAGATACATAAAAGCATGCCATAAAGTAAATACTGAATAAAATAAAAGGGGTGTGCTAACCATCTATGTGAATGCAATATGAGGACAACCTTGGTACGTATGAGTAGGTGTAGGCATAACGTCCAATACTCCAAAAAGCGTGGTTTCTGTACATATAACGACCATCATTCCGAAGAATGAGGTATCTGCAAATATATACGTCTGTATCGCTCCGAAGAATGCGGTATCTGTATAAAGGAAGTCATTGGATCCGTGGCTACTCCGGATACTAAGGAATCTAATGTGTGTATCCCATACGCCTACTAGCTGTCCTCCCCGCCCATTATTGATATACAAGTCGACTACACGACATTCATACCACGTATCTATATGCCAAGTCTCTACTAATTACATAATCTCTGATTACGTACTAAACCGTGATGCATGTCATACGCACCAATAGCTAGTCGAGTACGCGGACCCGCATTCCAACATGAATTTGTCACTGTGATGCGTGTAAGAGTGTCAGGCTCGAAAGATATCAGAATATCCTTACAATGATGGGTGAGTCTGCTAGTGACTAGGTCAATTATACTACTCATCGACGCATTCGTCGATTGCACCCGAGTCAATCTCAGACACTCACAGTTGTATAAAATAATGCAACAAGATATCATACAATATTTGAAATATTTAAATTAAACAGTAAATATGGCAAGGTATCTTGCTTGGGTCCTCAAGCTGTGAATGCCAATAACCTGCTCCTGCAGTCTCTCCTGACTGGTCCAGCGACCCTATACATATAATATAATATAGAAATTCAATTATCAGACACTAAAGTGATACACACAGAACCACGACGCTGCTCTTAGACACTGACACAAGGGGTTACAGTTAGTCAATTAACAGGGTCACGTGTGCACGCAGCTAGGACGTACATGTGCCCTGTCCACGAGTGGCGTGTACGCCAAGACAATGAAACGTCCGGATACGCTACGCAACTAAGACGTATAATACTACATTATAAATCTTAACTAGCATGTTATAAGAATACGTGCACAAGGCTAGTTGTCCAAGTCCTAGGTAAATACAGTGTTCATAATTACAAGTCAATTATTAATTAAGAAATTATTTATCATTAATTACTAGCTTACAATAACACACATACACGTATATTACCCTTATAGATTTACCCGTGTCTGTTAGACGATACATCGATACCACGACACATGAAGTAAAAGGGGTGAAGTAAATATGTACCTAATTGTGGCTGAGCGTGGGGGGTCTGGTTCGTCGACGGGCTATTCTCCGGCGTGAGGGCGGAGCTCCGGCGTCGCGTATGGAAGCAACGGCAGCAAAGGTAGTAACGGCAGCAGTTGCAGCAGCGGCTTTGGCAGCGGCGGCAGCGACGGCTTGGCGGTGGGGGTCTGTCGACGAGGTGTTCGGGAGGTGGATGGTGCAGTTGATGGTGGTGTCGGGCTGGCTATGGCGGAGATGGTGGAGGGGATGCTGATGATGGTTGTAAACTCCCTCGACCAGATTTTACTATTTTAAAATCATTTTTAGCAAATTAAAATTTATTGCAATATTTTATTTATTTATATCTTATTGATTGTGTGCACCTGTCCATTACACAATTAATTAGAGCATTACACTAGCTGTAATTCCCAAACAAAGTTCACATATATGTCCTAGACATGTTAGACTATTTTCCTGAATTTTGTGCAACTCCCAGATGCTTTATTTTGAGCCTCGTTTGAGACGCACAAATATCGTTACAAAAGTTCGTATTTAATTCTTATTTAATTTTTAGCTCTTTTCCCATCTCTATACCCCAAAAGATTTGAGGACCAGTAGGCACCTGTTTTACCCAAACAAAAATACGATAATATTCTACCCTAATTATACTACAATTAGTGTATTGACACCGTAGAAAAATTATGACCCTAACTGCCCCTAAATAATTAGTGAACATCGTGCGCAGTATTTATTAAATAATAGATACGATGACCCGTATCACCCAAAGAACTAGACCCTGCCCCTGCACAGACTTACCCCCACCCCTGCCTAGGCACTCCCCCAGCTTTTCCCCTCATTTCTGTGCAATTTGGTATTTCTAGGAACCAGGTGTTTTTCTAGACAAATTTCGTAATTGCGCAATTTCTCAATTTTAGGACCTATTTGCAATTTATGAAATTATAAGGGTTTTTATGCAAAATACATGTGAGGTGGCCTAACCTCATTGGCTATTAACCCTAACACTTATATGTGTCCCTAAATATCCAGAAAAATCTGTTAAAAATATCCTAAAACCCAAATTACCAAAATACCCAAAAACTTCCCTTTATTTACCAAAATGCCATTGGACCAAACCCCTATATAAACCTGACCCCCTCCCCATTCCCGGACTCCTCACAGCCACCACCGGCCACCGCCTCCGACCCAACCTCCGGCGAAGCCCTCGCCACATCCCTCCCCTTCCCTCCGACCACTGCCACCCCCTCCGGCCATCTCCTCCGCCGCCCTGAGCCCTCGCAAGCCAACTCCCCCAACACCACCACCCACAGCCACCACCACCCGAACCACTTCCACCGCCGCCTCCGGCCACCGTACACCGCCACCAACCCCACCACTCGACTCGCCCTGACCCCCTCTCTCCAACCTCCACCCCCTCACCGCCCTACGATACCTCCTCCGCCGTCGGCAGCCCCCCGCAGTAGCTTCCCTCCCTAACCCTAGCCAGTGACCCCCTCACCTCCGGCCGCCTCTAGCCGCCACCACCGCCGTCGTGGACTGCCGCCACCACCACCAACCTCACCCCCACTCCTCCCTCCGACGATCCCGCACCCTGCACCGCCGCCTCCGCCACTGCTCCACCGCCGGCAGCCCCCGCAAGCAGCTACAGCTGCAGCTGCTACTAGCAGCTACTGCTGCTGTTGCTGCTCCTCCGGCCACCACCGGCCGTCTCCGCCGCCGTCCTCCCGCCGTCGACGACACGTGGGACCCCCCTGTCAGTGGGTATACCCCCTAACCCTAGTATATATGTATATATATATAAATACCTATATGTGTGTATACATGTATATATATGTATATATATGTATATATATATGTATATCTATATATATATAAATATTATATATACTGTATAAATATAGTATATTAAATACAGTATATGTATATTATATAAATATATTATTATTATATATATATAATGTATATATAAGTATATATACATATATATGTATATCTATATGTATATAGTTATATATAACATATTATTTATATGTTATATATTATTTAAAATATTAATATGTATATATGCATTTTAATTCTGTTTTACTTATATAAATAATATATATGCAATATATATAAATATATGTATACATATATTTATATGTATGATATGTATATTTATAAATATACATATGTATATGTTATATAATTACTATTATATTTATAGTATATATGTATGTATATATATACTATGCATTTTTTTTCTTTTTTGTTTATATGCACTTATTTATATATATATATGATATTATATAATTATTATCATAGTACTGGATATACAGTACATATAATATATATATATATATATATATATATATATATATATATATATATTATTTATTGCTGGATAATACAGCATATATGTACATATATAGGTACATTTATATTTCTCGCAATGTCAATTCATTATTTTTTTTATATATTATCAATATACTATATAGTGTTGTATAATACAGTACCTATAAATACGTATATTTAAATTCTGTACTGTCATTTCATTTTATTATTATATATTAGTAGATATACCCTGATAAATATTATATTATTATATATCAGTGGATACACCCTGATAATATTATATTATATATATCAGTGGTTATACCCTGCTACTATTATAATTGCTATATATATACCTGCATTTTTCTGTTCTTTATTATATATATGCTATATATATACTACTATATATATACTATATCTATATATATATATACATACTATATATATATCCATATTATATATTGTATATGTATATAAGAATAGATATATATATATACTTTATATTATAACCATGATATTCACGAACCCTGTCTGTTTTAACAGAAACCATCTCCAGCAAAGCCAGTGACCCCCTGTCACAAGCAACCTCAAACTTGACTGTAAAATCCAGTTTCCAATACTATCAGGGAGTAGACAAGTATACCTTGCCAAGTTTTTTCTGTTTAAATTATTAACTGTTAAATGTTCTTTTTAGTAAATTTACATATAACAGCATGTATCTGAGACTGCCTCGGGTACCATCAACAAGTACGTTGACACGTAGTGTAATTAACCTAGTCCTTACAGACTTACCATCAACTGTGAGGGTATCCTAATATTCTCTTAGACCCTATCACGGGTACACGCAACAAGGTTGCACTTCATTTTGGGATGCAAGTTTACGTAGTTGATTAGCTACCAGTACGTACGACGTTCATCACGGCTTAGAACAAAATCAGAAAAGTTACGACTTGGCATTAGTTACATTGGGCGGGGAGAACGACTAAAAGACGTATGGGACAACCACCTCTTTATCCCGATGCCGCACTCGACGGAGTGATACAGATGTTATATATATATTCCTGTGACCATTCTCATCGTAGATGGAAAATTGTATAGTGCCCTTGAACGGGGGCATATGTGGCATATACTAGCCAGTCACTACGGATTGGTGAATTACGTCAGCATATGTCTAGTCACACTTTCCCATACGTACTAGGTTATCTCAAATTGCATTCACTTAGATGGTTAGCACCCTGTATTTATTTATTCAGTATTTACATACATGGCATGTTATTTTTATGTATCTTGTTACGTCCCACTGAGGACCTGGTTCCCTGCCAGGTTTAGATGAGACACTCTACCCCACAGTACATGGACCTGGACAGGAGACTGGATATGCCCCTGAGAAGGAGTTAGAGGAGATGCCATCAGAATCTGCCTGAGTACACCTGGAGTTGGAGCTATATATTTCGAGGATGATGCACTAGTCATCTTATTTCACTTTTGCTTATCTTTTGTAGTGGGTTTGTTCCCACAAGATATTATCTGATTTGTATTATGATATTTCAGACTTAGCTTTATATATATTCAGCACTAATTCCCATATTTCATGATATTCCTGTAGATGAGAAAGATTTATCTGTATTTAGACTCGTAGTATTTTAGGACAGCGTAGCACATCACTTTGGGTCCATTAAATTGGGTAATCCCCTAGTGACGTGTCAGCTGGCCAATGCCACGTGGCCTAGTTCCTTATATTTTTGGGACTGGGGCGTGACATAATTTTAGTGGTGGCCCATGCAGGTCAAGTTAAATTGCTATTAGCATGATGTCATGCTCAGCAAACCTGTTATAAGATAGGAATACTAGGTCTCATCCACTCTGACTTTATCCATAAATTCTTGCATCCTGCTTGATTATCATTTATTATTTCTTCGTACTTTTCTAAATTATTCTATCTTCTTCAGAAAATGGACATACCCAGTGGACACGCGATTGATGGGGTTGACCAAGCAACAGACCCATCGCTAGATGTCCCAGGAACCCCGACTGCCCCAAGAGACCAATCCCCAAGAAGGATGTTGGTCAATCCAACAACCCCGTACCTTCCCCAGGACCCTACCCAGGAGACAACACCAGCCCAGCTAGAAGGGCAAACTTTCCAAGCACCAACACCGCAGGCGAAGACACCTTTGCCTCTACCTCCAGCCCTCGCTGCCCTGATGCCACAGCTTGAGGGACAAACCCAGATGTTCCAATATTTCCAAACCCTGTTGCAGGCTCAGTGGCAACAGACTGAAGCCCTGAGACAGGCTCAATGGCAACAAACTGAAGCCCTGAGACAGACCTTGATAACAGCTTTGGAGATGACAACTGCCCCGGCACGAGCACCTGTCCAACCCCCTAACACTGTTCAAGGCTTTCGCCGAATGAGCCCGAGAAACTTTTTTGGCAACGAAACTCTGGAAGAGATCTCAGACTGGATCTCCAACACGGAAATACTGCTGGAAGGTTCACAGATTCATCCCGACCTATGGATAACCGCAGTAAGGGCCCAACTAAAAGGCAATGCCCATCACTGGTGGGACTCCATCGAGCGCAGCACCGGCAAGAACCATACTTGGGAGCAATTCCTGGAATACTTCAAGGCGAAATACTTTTCAGCCACGGTTAGAGATGATCTGTACTCCCAGTTCCTGCATTTGGAACAAGGAAATATGACCGTCGACGCCTATGACGCAGAGTTCAGTCGACTAAGTCAATTTGGTGCCATCCTAATACCTAACGAGCTGAAGAAGGCCCTGAAATTTTATCACGGCCTTACCCTCGAGCTCCAAGGGCATACCACGGCACAGTCGAGGATTTTCTACGAGGAAGTTCTTTCAGTGGCAAGGATACAAGAAGCCATTGGCCGAGAAGTAAGATGCTCATATCCAACCATATCAGCCCGAGACCAGACCGGAGCAGGAGGACCAATCCGTCACCCGGAAAATCAGGCACAACACAAGACAGGGCCATATCAATGCAAGAAACTTCCGACTTGTCACTATTGTGGCAGGAAAGGACATTATGCCAAAAACTGTCGAAGGAAGTATAGACTATGACTGATATGTGGAGACAATCAACATAGGGCCAGAGACTGCCCACAGCACAGAGAAGCAGCACTCCAGAACGGGCAAGGACCAGCAGCACCAGCCCAGAGAATGCAACCCCCTACTAGAGGTCAGCATTCCCCAGCATATGGAAGATTTCAAAGGGGACCACCCTTGGCCACCCAAGAAACGCAAGTACTACCTAGCCAGACAACAAACCGAAAGACAAAGGCACGAGCAGGCCTTCGCACTAGCTGCAGTTGTAGAAGAACCGGAAGGTGAAACCATTTTAGGTACCATTATAGTTGCATTATTACCTACAAACCGTATTATTTGATTCTAGAGCTACACTGTCATCATATCTAATAATTTTGTAGCCATACAAATAGCCACTTTTACCAGAGGAGGCATTGTTCCAGTTACCAACATTACTAAAGTATGCTAGTAGTCATGTATAATAGAGTAATGAGGACGCAATTCTTGGTACTTCCAATACCAAACTTTGACACTGTCTTAGGCATGGATTGATTAAACCAGTACAAATGCTATACTAGACTACGGGAAGAGAAGCATCATCTTTAGACCACCAAGTTACCCATTCAGATATAGATAGTACCTAGGATAGCAAATCATAGTAGTTAATCCTAGTTACCGACCGACCTAAATATTGTTTTTACCTCTAGATAATGATCAGGACTAAGCAAAAACAGATAGGTAGATTGCTAGACATTGATTGCTAGGCTCAAACATGAGAATGAAGTGATAGCTGAGAACTTCAGGTAGTTTTGGGAATAGAGCAAATGGATTTAAGGAGAGAATATAGACAGATGTTAGCCTTGAGAAAAACATCATGAACTACCAATAATATACGACCTGTTGTAAACCTGATTGTACCCCTATAATTTGGATGAAGGGTATACATAGAGTAAAATAGGAGATCATGTATTTTTTTAAGATCCCACCTACCCGAGGAATTATCAGACTTGGAAGAAGAGGAAAACTAATCTCAAGGTACATCGGACCCTTCAATGTATTGGAACATAACAGAGAAGTTGCTTACCAGTTAGCATTACCCCAGACATTGGAAGGAGTACATGACATCTTCCATGTATCCCCATTAAGGAGATACACTCCGGATACAAGTCATGTGCTGGACCTTTGAGATTATTGTCAGAGCCCGTAGAAATCCTAGATCGAAGCGAGAAGATGTTGCAAGGCCAGACTATCCTTTAATTCGTATTACATGAAAATATCATGCACCAGGCAAATCAACCTGGGAACGAGAAGAGGATATTCGATAATATTTCCCCCATCTATTTCCAGACCAGGGTATGTCCAAAATATTTCAAATCAATCAATCTTCAGCTATGTCTATGTCCAAAATATTTCAAATTAATCAATCTTCAGCTATGACTATGTCTTAATATTTCAAATTAATCAATCTTTCGTTCTCATTATATGTCTGTTTTTATTTCGAGGATGAAATATTCTAAGGAGGGTAGATTGTAAACTCCCTCGACCAGATTTCACTATTTTAAAATCATTTTTAGCAAATTAGAATTTATTACAATATTTTATTTATTTATATCTTATTGATTGTGTGCACCTGTCCATTACACAATTAATTAGAGCATTACACTAGCTATAATTCCCAAACAAAGTTTACATACATGTCCTAGACATGTTAGACTATTTTCCTGAATTTTGTGCAACTCCCAGATGCTTTATTTTGAGCCTCGTTTGAGACGCACAAATATCGTTACAAAAGTTCGTATTTAATTCCTATTTAATTTTTAGCTCTTTTCCCATCTCTGTACCCCTAAAGATTTGAGGACCAGTAGGCACCTATTTTATCCAAACAAAAATACGATAATATTCTACCCTAATTATACTACAATTAGTGTATTGATACCGTAGAAAAATTATGACCCTAACTGCCCCTAAATAATTAGTGAACATCGTGCGCAGTATTTATTAAATAATAAATACGATGACCCGTATCACCCAAAGAACTAGACCCTGCCCCTGCCCAGACTTACCCCCACCCCTGCCTAGGCACTCCCCCAGCTTTTTCCCTCATTTTTGTGCAATTTGGTATTTCTAGGAACCAGGTGTTTTCCAGACAAATTTCGTAATTGTGCAATTTCCCAATTTTAGGACTTATTTGTAATTTATGAAATTATAAGGGTTTTTATGCAAAATACATGTGAGGTGGCCTAACCTCATTGGCTATTAACCCTAACACTTACATGTGTCCCTAAATATCCAGAAAAATCTGTTAAAAATATCCTAAAACCCAAATTACCAAAATACCCAAAAACTTCCCTTTATTTACCAAAATGCCATTGGGCCAAACCCCTATATAAACCGGACCCCCTCCCCATTCCCGGACTCCTCACAGCCACCACCGGCCATCACCTCCGACCCAACCTCCGTCGAAGCCCTCGCCACATCCCTCCCCTTCCCTCCGACCACTGCCACCCCCTCCGGCCATCTCCTCCGCCGCCCTGAGCCCCCGCAAGCCAACTCCCCCAACACCACCACCCACAGCCACCACCACCCGAACCACTTCCACCGTCGCCTCCGGCCACCGTACACAGCCACCAACCCCACCACTCGACTCGCCCTGACCCCCTCTATCCAACCTCCACCCCCTCACCGCCCTACGACACCTCCTCCGCCGTCGGCAGCCCCCGCAGTAGCTTCCCTCCCTAACCCTAGCCAGTGACCCCCTTACCTCCGGCCGCCTCTAGCCACCACCACCGCCGTCGTGGACCGCCGCCACCACTACCAACCTCACCCCCACTCCTCCCTCCGACGATCCCGCACCCTGCACCCGCCTCCGCCACTGCTCCGTCGCCGGTAGCCCCCGCAAGCAGCTACAGCTGCTGCTGCTGCTAGCAGCTACTGCTGTTGTTGCTGCTCCTCCGGCCACCACCGGCCGTCTCTGCCGCCGTCCTCCCGTCGTCGACGACACGTGGGACCCCCCTGTCAGTGGGTATACCCCCCAACCCTAGTATATATGTATATATATATAAATACCTATATGTGTGTATACATGTATATATATGTATATATATATGTATATCTATATATATATATAAATATTATATATACTGTATAAATACAGTATATTCAATACAGTATATGTATATTATATAAATATATTATTATTATATATATATAATGTATATATAAGTATATATACATATATATGTATATCTATATGTATATAGTTATATATAACATATTATTTATATGTTATATATTATTTAAAATATTAATATGTATATATGCATTTTAATTCTGTTTTACTTATATAAATAATATATATGCAATATATATAAATATATGTATACATATATTTATATGTATGATATGTATATTTATAAATATACATATGTATATGTTATATAATTACTATTATATTTATAGTATATATGTATGTATATATATACTATGCATTTTTTTCTTTTTTGTTTATATGAACTTATTTATATATATATATGATATTATATAATTATTATCATAGTACTGGATATACAGTACATATAATATATATATATATATATATATATATATATATATATATATATATATATTATTGCTGGATAATACAGCATATATGTACATATATAGGTACATTTACATTTCTCGTAATGTCAATTCATTATTTTTTTATATATTATCTATATACTATATAGTGCTGTATAATACAGTACCTATAAATACGTATATTTAAATTCTGTACTATCATTTCATTTTATTATTATATATCAGTGGATATACCCTGATAAATATTATATTATTATATATCAGTGGATACACCCTGATAATATTATATTATATATATCAGTGGTTATACCCTGCTACTATTATAATTGCTACATATATACCTGCATTTTTCTGTTCTTTATTATATATATATGCTATATATATACTACTATATATATACTATATCTATATATATATATATATATATATATATATATATATATATATATATATATATATACATACTATATAAATATCTATATTATATATTGTATATGTATATAAGAATAGATATATATATATATACTTTATATTACAACCATGATATTCACGAACCCTGTCTGTTTTAACAGAAACCATCTCCAGCACAGCCAGTGACCCCCTGTCACAAGCAACCTCAAACTTGACTGTGAAATCCAGTTTCCAATACTATCAGGGAGTAGGCAAGTATACCTTGCCAAGTTTTTACTGTTTAAATTATTAACTGTTAAATGTTCTTTTTAGTAAATTTACATATAACAGCATGTATCTGAGACTGCCTCGGGTACCGTCAACAAGTACGTTGACACGTAGTGTAATTAACCTAGTCCTTACAGACTTACCATCAACTGTGAGGGTATCCTAATATTCTCTTAGACCCTATCACGGGTACACGCAACAAGGTTGCACTTCATTTTGGGATGCAAGTTTACGTAGTTGATTAGCTGCCAGTACGTACGACGTGCATCACGACTTAGAACAAAATCAGGAAAGTTACGACTTGGCATTAGTTACATTGGACGGGGAGAACGACTAAAAGACGTATGGGACAACCACCTCTTTATCCCGATGCCGCACTCGACGGAGTGATACGGATGTTATATATATATTCCTGTGACCATTCTCATCGTAGATGGAAAATTGTATAGTGCCCTTGAACGGGGGCATATGTGGCATATACTAGCCAGTCATTACGGATTGGTGAATTACGTCAGCATATGTCTAGCCACACTTTCTCATACGTACTAGGTTATCTCAAATTGCATTCACTTAGATGGTTAGCACCCTGTATTTATTTATTCAGTATTTACATACATGGCATGTTATTTTTATGTATCTTGTTACGTTCCACTGAGGACCTGGTTCCCTGCCAGGTTTAGATGAGACACTCTACCCCACAGTACATGGACCTGGACAGAAGACTGGATATTCCCCTGAGAAGGAGTTAGAGGAGATGCCATCAGAATCTGCCTGAGTACACCTGGAGTTGGAGCTACATATTTCGAGGACGATGCACTAGTCATCTTATTTCACTTTTGCTTATCTTTTGTAGTGGGTTTGTTCCCACAAGATATTATCTGATTTGTATTATGATATTTCAGACTTAGCTTTATATATATTCAGCACTAATTCCCATATTTCATGATATTTCTGTGGATGAGATAGATTTACCTGTATTTAGACTCGTAGTATTTTAGGACAGCGTAGCACATCATTTTGGGTCCATTAAATTGGGTAATCCCCTAGTGACGTGTCAGCTGGCCAATGCTACGTGGCCTAGTTCCGTATATTTTTGGGACTGGGGCGTGACAATGGTGGATAGAAGTAGACCGGCGGGTGCAGGCGGGCTGGGGTGGTAGTCCGGCGTCGAGGGGGAAGGGCAGGCGGAGTAGGTGGTGGCTGTGGCGGTGATGGTATCGGGTAAAGAGGAGGCGGAGGTGGAGGGATAAAAAATAGGGTTCGGCTAGGGTTTATTGGTTTATAGGGTTCGAAGAGAGAGGAATGTATTTATATAGGAGAGAGGAATAGGGGGTTGACCTCGGGAATTGGGTCGGCCAGGGCTCTTTGGGGTGGGGAACATGTCCACATGAAAGGGTGTAGGGTGTACGTAGGTCTTGTTGGGTCTAGTTTTGGGTGAGGTTGGTCTTCATATTAAATTAAATAAGAATTAGTTCAAGTGATGCCTTTCTATTAATTGGAATTATATGGGAGTAGAATTTTGTGAAACGCAGTTGTTATGGACATGGCAGATTCAGAATAAAATAATGTCCTTATTTTGGTTGTATAAAAATGGGTTGAGGTTGTGTCTCCAATTTCGATTGGAATGACAACTGCGCAAGGTTGGATTTATTGGGATTTAAAACTATACTATTGCAAAGAATATTGCACGACTAAAATAAAGCACAATATAGAGTATTTAAGAGTTACACAAGGGTCAGATGGGTAGTCTGGCATGTCTAGGAAATGTGTATGAAATTTGTTTGAAGGTAAATAGTAGGATGGTGCTCTAATTATGGAAGCAACGGTAAGGTGTATTAAATATTGCATAAATATTTCTAATTAGCTGTATTCAACTCTAGTTGTCACCAATTTAATCCTAGTCTCTCTATCTAAACTAAAGAAACCTAAATTTGGCCGAGGGGGTTTACAATCTACCCTCCTTAGAGCATTTCATCATCGAAATTAAAACAAACATATAATAAGCACTACTGACTGAAATTAAATGCTACCACATACCTAGGCCTTCGAAGAGATGGGAATAACGCTGTCGAATCTTATCCTCGTGTTCCCAGGTCGACTCGCCCGGGGTATGATGTCTCCATACGACACGAACTAGGGGGATAGTCTGACCTCGCTATGCCTTCTCGCTTCTGTCCAGGATCTCTACAGGCTCCTCTTGATATGACAAACTCGGCCCGACTGTGATCTCTAAGTGGTCAAATACATGACTTGGATCTAGCATGTACCTTCTTTGCTGAGATACGTGGAAGACGTCATAAACTCCTTCTAAAGTCTGTGGTAAGGCTAATCTGTAAGCAACCTCTCCGATGCGTTCCAACACATCGAATGGGCTGATGTACCTCAGAGCTTTCCTCTGCCTCCAAACCTGATAGTCCCTCGAGTATGTGAGATTTTTAGAAATATATGATCTCCAACATGGAATTCTAGGGGTTGTCGATGTGCATTTGTCCAATGCTTCTGTCTGTCATGTGCTGCTCGCAGGTGTCCTTGGATCTTCTTTACCTTCTCCACCTTATGAACAGCCAACTCTGGCCCAAGAATCTGTCTTCACCCATATCGCTCCAACACACTGGGAAACGACACTTCCTGCCATACAATTCTTCATAGGGAGCCATCTGAATGCTCGCTTGATAGCTATTGTTGTAGAAAAATTCAACAAGATACAAATGGTCCTCCCATGATCCTCCAAAATTAAGCATGTACGCCCTTAACATGTCTTCTATTGTTTGAATGGTGCACTCAGACTGGCCATCTATTTGTGGGTGATACGATGTGCTGAACTTCAGGCGGGTAGCGAGACTCTCTTGCATACTCTGCCAAAAGTAAGATGTGAAACTCGTATCCCTGCCCGACACTATACTGACTGGCACTCCATGCAGTCGCACGATCTTCCTCATATACATATCTGCTAGGACTCCCGTAGACTGCCCAACTCTGAAGGGTAAAAAGTGAGCGGACTTGGTGAGTCTATCCACGATTACCCATACTGCATTACGACCACTAGGACTCCTCGGAAAGCCCATAACGAAGTCCATAGTGATGTGCTTCCATTTCCACTCAGGTATCGGGAGCGGCTGAAGTAAACTTGCTGACCTCTGATGCGCAGCCTTGACTTGCTGACACACCAGGCACTTCGCCATAAAGTGGGCTATCTCTCTCTTCATTCCATGCCACCAATAGTACTGTCTCAAGTCTCTGTACATCTTCGTGCCTCCTAGATGGATAGAGTATGTTGAACTGTGTGCCTCTGACATCAGCTCCTGACGAAGTTCTCCATTCGGAACATAGAGACGATCTCCATATCTCAAAGTTCCGTCCTCATGTATGCGCAATCCTGTCTATATCCCGGCCTCTGTCCTCTGTCGAAGCCTCTGGAATCTAGCATCTGTTGGCAAAGCAGCCTTGATTCTCTCAACTAATGTCGATTTTAACTGAAAACTCGAAAACTGACCGTCTATTCCGGGCATAATGACCTCTATACCCATCTGCTCTAGATCTCTCAACAGATGTTGCTGGGTAGTCAAAAAGAATACCATGGGTCTTCTGCTCAATGCGTCAGCTACTACGTTGGCCTTTTCCGGATGGTACTGCAGCTCAATCTCAAAATCTGTCATCACCTCGAGCCAAAATCTTTGTCTCTGGTTCAGGTCCTTCTGGGTATAGACGTACTTTAGACTTTTGTGATCTGTGAATATCTCCACTCTTTCTCCGTATAGATAGTGCCTCCAAAGCTTCAAGGCAAAGATCACTGCGGCAAGCTCCAAGTCGTGGGTGGGGTAGTTCTTCTCATGGGTCCTCAACTGCCTAGAGGCATAGGCCATAAACTTTCCATGCGACATCAAGACGCATCCTAATCCTTTTTCGGACGCATCGCTATAGATTACGAATCCTCCTGGTCCAGAAGGTATGGTCAAGATAGGTGCCGTAGTCAGTCGCTTCTTCAGCTCATCGAATGCCGTCTGACACTCCTCTGTCCAGGTATCTGACACTCCTCTGTCCAGGTGAACTCCTGCTCCTTACAGATCAAGCGGGTCATCGGCTCTACGATCCTCGCAAAGTTCTCTACGAATCTCCGGTAATATCCGGCAAGTTCTAGGAAACTCCTCACCTCTGAGACGTTGGTAGGGGTCGGCCACGTCTCTACTGACGAAATCTTCGGTGGATCTACCGAAATACCATCTTTCGAGATAACGTGTCCGAGAAAAGCGACATGATCTAGGAGAAACTCACACTTGCTCAGCTTTGCATAAAGTCTCTCTCGCCTCAGCGTCTCTAACACTAGTCTCAAGTGCTCTTCGTGCTCCTCGTGGCTCTTTGAATACACCAAAATGTCGTCTATAAAGACTACCATGAACTGGTCTAGGTATTGGTGGAAGACTCTGTTCATCAAGTTCATAAATACGGCAGGCGCATTCGTCAGTCCAAAAGGCATCACCAAGAACTCGTAGTGTCCATAACGAGTCCTGAATGCTGTCTTTGGAATATCTTCTCTCTGCACCTTTACCTGATGATAACACAATTTCAAGTCGATCTTCGTGAACACCACTGCTCTTGTCAGCTGGTCAAATAAATCATCAATCCGCGGCAGGGGATACTTTTTCTTGATAGTCAAAGTATTAAGGGCTTTGTAATCAATGTACATACGTACTGTCCTATCCTTCTTTAGTACAAACAACACTGGTGCTCCCCAGGGTGATGTACTAGGACAGACAAATCCCTTGAACTGTAACTCCTCTAACTGTAGCTTCAGCTCATCTAGTTCCTTATTCGCCAATCGGTACACATTTGAAGATACCGGTGCTGTCCCGGGTACTAACTCAATAGTGAACTCCACGTCTCTATTTGGCGGTAAGCCTAGTAACTCCTCCGGAAAAACATCCTCGAACTCTGCAACTATCGGTGGGGGTGCCGTCTCCATAGCCATGTAAGCTCCAGTTGTCTGTCCTACTCCTTGCTCGACGGTCCCTCGCATGTACTCAACCTCCGGTTGATCTGGTGGTCTAAAAATGATGCTACCTCTTCGGCAATCTAGTACGGCATTATACTGGCTCAACCAGTCCATGCCTAACACAACGTCAAAGTTTGGCATCGGGAATACCAAAAATTACGCTCTTATCTCTCGACCACACACGACTACTGAGCACGTTCTAATAGTGTTGGTAACCGGTACGATGCCTCCTCCGGTAAGAATCTTCCAACTATTAGGTAAGGAAGAAGTAGCTACTCTATGCATAGCTACAAAACTACTAGATATGAAAGATAGTGTAGCACCCAAATCAAACAATGCAGTTATAGGTAATGATGCAACTAAAATGGTACCTGTGATAGCTTTCCCTTATGTTTCTTCCTTAGTTGCTGCAAATGCAAAGTCCTGTCCTTGCCCCTGCCCTCCGGCCTGCTGTTTGGCTCGATCAAACTGTGCCTCCTGTGGGGCCAAGGATGGTCCCCTCTGAAATCCTTCGAGTGTTGGTGGACGTTGAACTCCTGGCGGTGGTAGTATCCTCAGGGCTGGTGTTGCTGGCCTCTGTCCTATCTGTGGTGCTGCATCTCTGCGCTGTGGGCAATCTCTGGCAAGGTGCTGACTTGCTCCATATATCATGCATAATCCTAGCTTCTACCGACAATATCTGATGACGTGTCCCTTCTTGCCACAATGGTGACAAGTCGGAAGCTCCTTGTGCTGGTATGGCACTGTCCTCTACTGTGTCTGTGCTCCGGGATGAAGGATCGGCCCTCTTGCTCTGGGCTGGGCTCTGGCTGGTACAGTCGTGCTGGAACGTCTTGCTCCTCTGCCAATGGCTTCCTAGATCCTCGCCTCTGTCAGAACCTCCTCATAAGAAATCCTCGCCTGGGTGGTGGTGTACCTCTGCAGCTCGAAAGTAAGGCCGTGATGGAATCTTTGGGCCTTCTCTAGATCATTGGGTATTAGGACGGCACTAAATCTTCTAAGATGGCTAAACTCTGTGTCGTATGCGTCTACGGTCATATTCCCTTGTTCTAGATGCAGGAACTGGGAGTACAGGGCATTTCTGACTGTAGCCGAGAAATACTTCGTATTGAAGTACTCCAAGAACTGCTCCCACGTCTGTGTCTTTCCTATGCTGCGCTCTATGGAATCTTACTAGTAATGGGCATTGCCTTTCAGTTGGGCCCTCACTGCGGTCATCCAAAGGTCTGGATGTAGCTGAGAAGCCTCTAGTAGCATCTCCCTATTGGTGACCCAATCAGAGATCTCCTCTGCGGTCTCGTTGCCCGAAAAAGTATCTGGGCCCATCTGTCGGAACCCTCATACAGTACCAGTTGGATAAATAGGTGTAGGGGCTGGTACGTGTGCTGGTGCAGGTGTCCTTTCTAGAACTGCCATCAAACTCTGTCTCAACGTCTCGGTCTAATACCATTGTGCCTGCATCATAGCCTGGAAGAAATAAAGCATCTGTGGCTGTCCATCTGATTGTGGCATCTAAGGTAGATAGGGTAGAGGTGGTGGCAATGGGACCTCCGCTTGCGAAGTAGGTGTCTCCTCATATGTCGGCCTTTCGGGTTGCGGCATCGGTGTAGCACCCGAAGTCTGGTCCTCAAAATGCTACGTGGGGATTGTTTGTGAAGTCTGTCCCTCGTGCTGCTGTGTAGGATTGCCCTGAGAAGTCTCGCGCCAATGTATCAGCGAGGCCTGTAGAATTACCAGGGCCTGTGGTGGTGGTTGCTCTCCAGGTGGTCCCTAGGATATCTCCTCCCTCTGGGTGGTGTCAGCTGGCACTACGGCACCGTGTGCTCCTCGTCCACTACGCAAGTTCATCTTGTTGCAAGAGATAGAACTTCATTAAAAGAGTACGGATTCAAGAAAATAGGATGCAGATATTTAGAAATAATACGAAGGAAGTTCAAAGACGTAATCAAAATGGATGAGACCTAGTAATTTCTATCTTATTATAGGCTCGCTGGGAATGTTACCATACCACAATCGATAAACATGACCTGCATGGGCCACCACTAAAACCATGTCACGCTCCAGTCCCAAAATACACGGGACCAGGCCACGTGGCAATAGCCAACTAATACGTCTCCGAGGAAATACCCAATTTAATGGATCCTACGAAGCGTACTCTACTGTCCTAAAATACTAACAAGTCCAATACTACATCAAAACAGGTAATCTAATCTCATCCACAATATAACAAGAAATACTAAAATAGATGCTGGAAGATAAACGCTAGTCTGGAATATCATAGTACAATCCAAAATGTCTGGTGGGAACAAACCCACTACTATGACGAAATAAAAGTACTGAAAGACAGATAAAAAGAATAAAGACTAGGACATCGGCTGACTAGATAATGATGCTCCAATCCTAGGCGGGAGGCCTACCAAATGATCACGGGAACTCTGACGGTAGCACTTCTAGATCCTCCTCAGATGCGTACCTCATCTCCTGTCCGGGTCCGTACAATGTAGGGTAATATGCCTCGTCCAAATCTGGAAGGGAACTAGGTCCTCAGAGGGACATAACAAGATACATAAAAGCATGCCATAAAGTAAATATTGAATAAAATAAAAGGGGTGTGCTAACCATCTATGTGAATGCAATGTGAGGACAACCTTGGTACGTATGAGTAGGTATAGGCATAACGTCCAACACTCTGAAAAGCGTAGTATCTGTACATGTAACGTCCATTATTCTGAAGAATGAGGTATCTACAAATATATACGTCTGTATCACTCCGAAGAATGCGGTATCTGTATAAAGGAAGTCATTGGATCCATGGCTCCTCCGGATACTACGGAATCTAATGTGTGTATCCCATACGCCTACTAGCTGTCCTCCCCGCCCAATATAGATATACAAGTCGACTACACGACGGGCATACCACGTATCTATATGCCAAGTCTCTACTAATTACATAATCCCTGATTACATACTAAATCATGATGTATGTCACACACACCGATAGCTATTCGAGTACGCGGACCCGTATCCCAACATGAATTTGTCACCGTGATGCGTGTAAGAGTGTCAGGCTCAGAAGATATCAGAATATCCTCACAATGATGGGTGAGTTTGCTAGTGACTAGGTCAATTACACTACTTATCGACCCATTCGTCGATACACCCGAGTCAATCTCGGACGTGCATAGTTGTATAAAATAATGCAACAAGATATCATACAATATTTGCATAATTTAAATTAAAGAGTAAATATGGCAAGGTATCTTGCCTGGGTCCTCAAGCTGTGAATGCCAATAACCTGCTCCTGCAGTCTCTCCTGACTGGTCCAAAAACCCTATACATATAATATAATATAGAAATTCGATCATCAGACTCTAAAGTGATACACACAGAACCATGATGCTTCTTTTAGACACTGACGCTAGGGGTTACAGTTGGTCAATTAACAGGGTCGCGTGTGCACGCAGCTAGGATGTACATGTATCCTGTCCACGAGTGTAGTGTACGCCAAGACAACGAAACATCCGAATACGCTACGCAACTAAGACGTATAATACTATATTATAAATCTTAACTAGCATGTTATAAGAATACGTGCACAAGGCTAGTTATCCAAGTCCTAGGTCAACACAGTATTCATAATTACAAGTCAATTATTAATTGAAAAATTATTTATCATTAATTACTAGCTTACAATAACACACATACACGTATATTACTCTTATAGATTTACCCGTGTTTGTTAGACGACACATTAATACCATGATATGTGAAGTAAAAGGGGTGAAGTAAATGTGTACCTAGTTGTGGCTGAGCAGGGGGGTCTTGTTCGTCAACGGGCTATTCTCCGGCATGTGGGTGGAGCTCCGGCGTCGCACGGGAAGAAACAACAGCAGTGGCAGTAACGACAGCAGTTGCAGCAGTGGCAGCAACGGCTTTGGCAGCGGCGGCAGCGGCGGCTTAGCGGTGGGGGTCTGTCGGCGAGGTGGTCGGGAGGTGGATGATGGAATTGATGGTGGTATCGGGCTGGCTATGGCGGAGATGGTGGAGTTGATGGTGGTGTCGGGCTGGCTATGGTGGAGATGGTGGAGGGGATGGTGATGATGGTGGATGGAAGTGGACCGGCGGGTGCAGGCGGGCTGGGGTGGTGGTCCAGCGTCGAGGGGGAAGGGCAAGTGGGGGAGGTGGTGGCTGTGGCGGTGATGGTGTCGGGTAAAGAGGAGGCGGAGGTGGATGGATGAAAAATAGGATTCGGCTAGGGTTTATGGGTTTCTAGGGTTTGAAGAGAGAGGAATGTATTTATATAGGAGAGAGGAATAGGGGGTTAACCTCTGGAATTAGGCCGGCCAGGGCTCTTTGGGGTGGGGAACATGTCTACATGAAAGGGTGTAGGGTGTACATCGGTCTTGTTGGGTCTATTTTTGGGTGAGATTAGTCTTCACATTAAATTAAATAAGAATTAGTGCAAGCGATGCCTTTCAATTAATTAAAATTATATGGGAGTAGGATTTTGTGAAACGCAGTTGTCATGGACATGGCAGATTTAGAATAAAATAATTTCCTTATTTGGGTTGTATGAAAATGGGTTGAGGTTGTGTCTCCAATTTTGATTGGAACGGCAACTGTGCAAGGTTGGATTTATTGGGATTTAAAACTAGACTATTGCAACGAATATTGTGCGACTAAAATGAAGCACAATATAGAGTATTTAAAAGTTACACAAGGGTCAGATGGGTAGTATGGCATGTCTAGGAAATATGTATGAAATTTGTTTGAAGGTAAATACTAGGGTGGTGCTCTAATTATCGAAGCAACGGTAAGGTGTATTAAATATTGCACAAATATTTCTAATTTGCTGCATTCAACTCTAGTTGTCACCAATTTAATCCTAATCTCTCTATCTAATCTAAATAAATCTAGCATGGGATCATATAGGTTTGTGAAAGATGTTAGGCCCTGAAATGGTCACGCAGACAGTGGACGTCATCAAGAAGATTAGAGAGCGACTTCAGATTGAATAAGATAGGCAACGATATTGGAAAGATCAGCATCGCAGGCCTTTAGAGTTTGTGTTAGCAACCACGTATTCTTGTGAATTTTGTCGACCTGTGGAGTCATTAGATTCGGGGTTCGTGGAAAGCTTAGTCCGTGATACGTCGGTCCGTTCGATATCCTCAAGCGGGTAGGCAATGTTGCTTATCGTCTTGCCCTTCATCCTTCGCTACGTGAGGTACACGATGTATTTCATGTGTCTCAGTTGTGTAGGTATATTCCGGATCTGAGTCATATCCTCGATCACTCTGAATTAGTCGTTGGTACCTACTTATCTTACGAGGAGCAACCCGTATCCATATTGGATCGAAGGAAGAAGGTGCTCAAGAACCGGATTATTTTACTTGTCAGGGTTGCCTGGGGCCATCACTCTATAAGGGAATCGACATGGCAGCACGAGGACGATATTCGATCCCGGTACCCGCACCTATTCAATTCTGAAGGTATATTCTTTCTTACGCCTGCATATCTCGGATTATGTGATCAGGTGATCACCTATGTGTTGTGAAGATATTGCTTGCATATGTAGTTGCTAGTAGATTTTTATCGTGCTTGTCCTGACTTCTCTAGCTGTTGCTTGGATTTGAATTCCAAGGACAAAAATTTTCTAAGGTGGATAGAGATGTCACTCCATGTTCCCGATATACGTATTTGAAAGGTATTTTATTTTAGCATGGCTGCATTTGCATGGAGACAGATACATTCTTTAGTTTAACCTGGTTTATGGTTTATTTTTTGGGTTGGTTTAAGTCATGAGAACCCTTGGTTCAACCCTCAACTCTACCATAAAACCAATATTTTCCCTCTCTCTCTCTCTTTACTTCTTCATTTCTTCTTCTCTCTTTAGTTTTCTCTTCCATTTTCCTTAGGCCACCTTGCATGAGAAATAGAGAAATACTCCATATTAATTGATTATTATGTTCTTTGCATAATTTTAAATACTTTTAGAACTTTGAGTTTTCAATTTTGGTGGATGGATTAATGTAGGTCTACATTTCTAACTTAGGTTTTTTATGGTGTCACGACCCGCCCCCGGTTTAGGGGCACGAGAGCGTGGGTACGTCCAGCCTACGCCGCAGCATCGGCGGTAGAACGCTGTCTAGGTCATGTAACTATCTAATCAAACTCACGTGAATACCCAACTCCATAAGGAGACGTGGATATCACTATAAAATGAACAACATACTCAATCACAACTACAGCACGATAAGAATTTGAAGAAACAAAAGAACATAACATAAAACTAATGACAAAATAATCATACCTGCAATCATTAACTTCCAATCTCCAAGTGTGTCAGAAACCAGTCTACTAAGGTCACAGTCTGGAAAAAATATTTTCCAGTCAGGAAGGAGCAAAGTACATCTCTAAATAGCAGTTCTATATAAATGACATAAACTATGTAGCAATTCTAGATGGAAATATACCAAATGCATGTATAGGTACGAGAAATGTACAATAAAAGAAATACTGGAAATACTATAAGTAACTGCAGGAAAAGAAACAATATGTCCATGAGCAAGAAACCTATGACTAAGTGTGTGAGTACTAGCTTTAACATGTGATCGGCTTGGGAACTTGATCAGGCTGGTTACATGTGATTAGCTATGATTCACGAAGGTCAGGCTAACCGTTGGTTAGCTATGATGCATGGAGAGGTCAGGCTAATCACAAGTAACAGCTATGAGGCACGGAGATAGTCAGGCCACACCCGACGTGAGATGTGGGGTGAGCTATGATTCATGAAAAGTTGGGTATGATCACATATCTACACTAAAATACTCCCCACCCCCGACTGGTATAGTAGATCCAATCATGGTACGCTATGGAACTAGATTCCCTAGGAAGGTAGCAAATCTCCCCGGGAATCAGTGTCTGTACATGCACAAGATAACAAGGAAAACAAGTCTTGTACAAGCTACACCATGAATAAGGAATAACATCTCATGACAAGATCCGTGTATACCAATCCGTGTAACCAATGTGTCAAGAACATGGATATTTACACTAGATACAGTGAACATAGGAGATATCATAAATTAGAAACTAATCAGAGAATGTACTTGCCTTGGGTCCTTAGCTGGTTATTGATGTCTGTTCCAGAGTATCCCCTGGGTAAACCAACAGTCCTATAAACATATCACAAGCAAAACCACATTTGCATCAGATGCTACACTAACACAGTCTAAAAACACTGAGTTCAAAACTTTTTTAGGTATGCTACTGGTCACCTAGGATCACCCAGTAGGTTTACCAATTAACCATATTATAATTTCCATCAACTACAATAGTAGATATATGTAAAAATATATACTTTAAAATAAATAATACTTGTATACATACTAAAAAGAATTTAACCTAATATATGCATATATCTAAAATATATACCAATATAAATTACTAGCTATAGTTGTATATTTACTAAAATACGTACATTTATATATTAACATATATCAAAATACGTACATATCATATGTGTGCAAAGTACATTTTTAGAATATACATATATATATATATATATTGTCACCATCATTCTTAAACATACTAATATTAATTTACCAAATTAAATTTATACTAGCATATACACCAAATTGAATACACATACAATATATATACCAATTAAACATATATCGTATATATATATATATATACTAGTTGAACCATACGTATACTCATATATATGCAAAAATACTGTTTAAAATATACATATATTTTGTCAACATCATTATTAGAATATACTAATATTAAATTACCAATTCCACTTTATACTATATATATATATATACAGATGCCAATTAATTCATATATTAAAAATACGTTTTATTACACATATACTACATAAAATTATACCAATTAAATATATGTATAATTATACCAAAAATATACATACATATATACATATATATATATATAGGTATATATATATACCAAAATAATTATATACATATACTAAAAATATATATACATAGATACCAAATTAATTACATATACTAGAATACATATTTACATATATAAATCATTTCGAAATTATTTGAACAATAATTGTTAAACTCCTCTTTCAAACATAATTTCAATTAAAAGTTTATTTATAAAATCTAGAATTTATGTAAAAGCCAGTATACAATTATATCTATAGTAAAATATATTATCAGCCCAAATAAACTAATTTTAACTAAGCTTAATATTGAAACCATTACTTAATTAATATTACAAACCCAAACTTATTATATATTTATATAACCAAAATCCTTATATATATATAATACATAACTAAATTCATACACTATAACAATAAAACTAATTATATTCTATTTACTAAACTAATTACATGAATTTACTAAATTACATTAATTACTAACTAATTAGAAATTAATTAATTTATTAATAAATTACTAACTGATTAATAAATTTAATACTGATTAATAACTTAATTAGCTGAATAATTATGACTAATATAAATAACTAATTGATTAATTAACTTAACTACTAATTATAAATTAATTACTGATTAAGAATAATTAAATAATTAATCTAATCATAACTTAAACTAATTATATTAACTAATACATTTAATTACTAACTAATATATATTACTAACACTTACTGTAACTTGACTTCACAGAACAAGGAAAGGGAAAGAGAGAAGTCGGCTCACGTTTGGGGGAGGGGTTTCCCGGCGTCGGCGGTCGGGAAATCCGCCGGGGTCACGCGGGTCGATGGTCGAAGCTCGGCGTTCGTCTCGGGCGGCGGCGGTGGAACGGATCCGAGGCGGCGGTCGAACTCGAGAGCAGCGGCGGTCGACGGATCTGAGGCACCGGCGGCAGTGGAAACTCGAGGGCGGCGGTCGGCGTTCCGGATCTGCTGCGGCGGCGGATCGAGATGGCCAACGGTGGTCGACTCTGAGGGGGAGGCGGCCACGGCTCGACGCGACGGTGGAGACTCGACTCGGCGGAGGCGGAGGTCCCAGTCTTCGGCGGCGGCGGGATCTAGGTTAGGTTAGGTTCTGTAGATGTGTCGAGGTCGTGTCCGGGGCTGGACACGGCGGGTTGGGTGTACGGTGGTGGAGGTGGATGTGTCCGGGTGTTGGACACAGGAATCTGATGTAGTACTGTACAGGGATAGATGTGTCCAGATGGTGTCGGACACAATCGGTTGTAATGTTGTAACCGGACACAGAAAATGAATGGATACGATAGGACACCCGGGGTCGGACCCGAGGCCAACACGGCTGACACGGTAATGATGGACACACGAGCACACAAAAAGGGTGATGGCTTGTTGGCTTGTGGGAAATTGTGGGGGCTAGCTAATAATTTGGAGATTAGGGTTTCTTGGAAATGGTGATGAGGGACTTAAATAGGGAGAGAGGTATGGGATAAAGGGTGAGGGTTGGCCCAATAATGAATGGCCCAGATAATGAATGAGTTTTCATGTGGGAAAAATGAGGGTGAAATTGGAAGATGGTAACCTTATAAATTTAATAGAAAAGTATTATAATTTAAGAAAATTTTTAGGAAAGTTAACTGATTCCCAATTAGCTACTAATTAATCCATTTTGCAAAATCTTAGAAAGTATGACATTTATTTATTTACTATCCCAATAATTATAAAAGTTATTATGGAGAAAACACTAGTCCTTTAAATAATTTTATCAAATAAAAAATTTTATGATTTCAAGCCAATAAACATTTGAAACTAGAGAAATATATATATATTATTATTTATTTATTTATTTTGTAATACATCGACATTTAGGAAAAATGATTTTTATAAAAGATTTTAAATTACCCTCTAAAATCAACACTGTTCAAAATCTAATACTAGAATTTCAGGAAAAATTATTTTATAAATTTGGTATTTAAAATAAATTAAAAGTCTAATTATTTTGGAAATTGGAAATCGGAGGTTACAAGTCTATCCACCTTAGAAAAATTTCGTCCTCAAAATTTTAGGATCCTCAATAATTGCCTTTACTCATCATATTATTTCTATCAAAATTTAAATTTCAACCAAATAATCATGAAGTAATTCTATATTGTTAATTCACAACCTTTCAAAATTCTATATTATCATATTCCGGAAAATCTTCAAGTTTTAAAATCAAATCCAAATTTTTATCATAATCTCCACCAAAATTTAAGTTCGTATTTAATTACTCAAGGATTTTAATATCCAATCCTCCAATTGAATTCCAATCAATGTCTATTTATAACATTTAAAAATCTGTATCCCAAGTTTAAATTTTAAACACTATTCCATCATTCATCTTACTCCTCTAACCCAAATTCAATTGATGCTTATTCAATTATAAATTCTCCTCCCGAGAATTGAATTTGACACTATTCCATTAATGATTTATTTCCTGATTTTCTTTTTCCTCAAATACTCAACGATGCGATACTTTCAGAATCTTCAATGCAACATTCATAATATAAACTATAAAAAAAAAAAAAATTTATCTTGCAATCAAAATAGGAAAATGATAATCTCTCAAATTTTCTCAAATTAATAATCAATTTAATCATATCAAGACATTCTTAAAATTAATAAATCCTCAATTTAAGTTAATGTTTATCCTCGAATTTCAATCATACCTCAATTTTCGCAAAATCAATGATCCATCAATTCTATTATAACAACCCCTAAATTCTTTATTTAAATTAATGCTCATCCACAATTTAATCATCTTGTCCCTTTTGTCGGTCATAACCTTGTCATAGATCTTTGCTATGGTCAAAATCCTAATGATCATGGTTTAAGAAAACTCTACCTATAGCCATGCAATTTTAAAAAATAGATCATGTATCTTTTGTCATGGTATTTCAGTCTCTGTTAGGGTGTACTACAAGTTTTATTCTGACAAGGAATCATGCATACAACTACAGTACTAGGAAAATCAATCAATCGAAAGGCGAAAAAAAGGAACATTATGAGGGAAAGAAAGAACCTGCTAACATATTACTTACGGTATCTTCTATCTCTAACAAACACTTAACTCTAGCACATTCACTAACTAATTCCTATCCCTGTACACTGGTACCCATATCAACTAATCATTAGTCCACAAGACATCCATGATTACATCCTCATTGCATACACCTGCCTATTGATACCTAAATCTGATACCAAGAATCTTTAATATATCCATGGTTTAATAATGCATCCAAGGTTTGATACCTCTATCTTTTTAGTATCCTACTCTCTGTCGGTTCTCGTTCCTACTACAATTGTTCATACTAGTCGTCCTTATCACTCAATATACGTCAAGTGCAACACCATACTAAATACTGCTCCTTCCAATACAACTTTAGATGGACACCCAAGTCAGTCTGCGGTGCCATCTCAATCATGCTCAAATCACCAGATCCTTACACATGTATATCATCTACTCATATATTAATATTCATATCTCTCATCTACCCTAAAATTAATCCTCAAAATAATCGTCAAGGTTTAACTCCTCGAACAGAATAAATGCTTATATTTTCCTCAATAGTCAAATTCTCAATATCGAAATAAAATTTTAATCACTTCTAAAATCTTTGTAGCCTTGACCATGTTTATTGAATCAATATTTGAAATCCTCAGAAATTTTAATGACACAATCTCAACTCCTCAATAATTCTCAAAGTTAAAATTCATTTCCACTCTTTTATTTATAAATCCACAATTTATACATATGAGTGCTCACGGTCTCTAATACTCGAGGTGCACTCCATACCTCTATTGTCTACAACTGTGTACTAAATTTTTGTACTGCCCGAATCACTTGCACTATTTCCTCCAATGATCAAAGTTATCATCACCTGTATTTTCTTCCATGATTTTCAATCTATATTAACTGATATGTCATCCAATTATCATCACGCAGAGTGCTTACTATTATTAGCGTCATTCCCGACTAATCCTTGATTTAGAACCATTAGCACTCGTGGTATTATACCACTAGCTTCATTATTGGATCATCTCATCAAACTGATTTAGAACTCATGATTACCTATACCTTCTATAACACTCAGGTTTCTTTACTCTCATGGGCAAGTGTATGGTTCTTCATCTTGATTGTTGTGTAGGTATTTCTCTTTAATCCTTTAAAGCCTGTTAAACTAATCTGTGATACGCTTCCCCATTTTTCTTTCCAATTCCGATATTCCTCTACTCATGACACCTCATTGTTACTCCTCATGCATATATATTTATTTACCTTTAACACACCCGATATCGATCATCAAATTGAACGTCATGCTCCATTAATCCTTAACACAATTTCTTAATACTTGATTGTTTACATAGATCATCCAATTACATAATTTAATGATTATCTAGGACTGGCATGCTGGTTCTGATACTAACTCTTGGAACCTTTACTGATACTCTTACTCCTCTCTTTATAATACCAATACTAATTATAATAACACCTATCATAGAACTATTGCTACAAGGTACTATGCTATGGGTATCTCTAGATTAATGCCTAATGCTCCCATGTCCAACATAAGAAACACTTACAAACTCACAAGTCACTCTCAGTCAACACTAATACAAGACATAAACAAAATTATAAGTCACTAATTATCATACTAACAAGGATCCTTAAAGAAATAAGGCTCAAAAGAACTGGGTTAAGGACTGAAGGTATCTTTACTGCTAGTAAAGAAAAGAAGCGATAGAACAAAGTCCTGGAATAACAGAAATAGATAAGTCTTGAGATGATACTTTAAGAACCAATTTAAGATACAACCTGATAATCATACACGTCTGTCTGAAATCATGACACTCAGAATCCTCGCTACGCCAGTAAGCATAGATGCGATA
Organism: Iris macrosiphon; assembly: GCA_036927795.1. Lineage (NCBI taxonomy): Eukaryota > Viridiplantae > Streptophyta > Magnoliopsida > Asparagales > Iridaceae > Iris > Iris macrosiphon. Next base: position 62,819,066 of record JAYESA010000013.1, read on the forward strand.
AACGATAGGTTTCGTAACTAAGGTATGCAACTCTATAATCATGTCATCTAGAATCTTCGCCACGCCAACCGGTATGGCTGCGAGAGATTCTAAGTTTCATAACTATAGTATGTACATCCAAGTCAGGTTCCTACGTTCTCGTCACCACAGCTAATATGGCTGCGATAAACTCTGGTCCATAACCAAAGTAGACGTTTTACCTTTCTCTCTGTCCTCATCAACATATGTCATCAGATGATACCGTAAATTTTAGCCCGTAAAATTTATCTCGATATGAAATCAACTCAACAACGATACCAAGAATTAAATTTAATAACTGGTCGACAAGAATCAAACTCAACAATGATACCAAGATTTTTAATTCAATAACTGATCAATAAGGATCAAGTTCAATAACAACAAGCGAGAGCAGACGGGAACAAGGGGAAAGGATTTAAATTGGAATTTATAATGAGATTCTCAAGGGTCGTCCCAGGAATCTATCAAATAATTTGTGATTGAGTATCCTCTCTCATCCTAGTATCCTATGTCCTATATTCTATAGCAAGTACGCAGTAGTACAACTATGACGTCGTACTACTACGACATCGCACAACTAGCGAAGTCTGACCTGCATGGGCCACCACTAAAAACGTGTCACGACCCGCCCCCGGTTTAGGGGCACGAGAGCGTGGGTACGTCCAGCCTACGACGCAGCATCGGCGGTAGAACGCTGTCTAGGTCATGTAACTATCTAATCAAACTCACGTGAATATCCAACTCCATAAGGAGACGTGGATATCACTATAAAATGAACAACATACTCAATCACAACTACAGTACGATAAGAATTTGAAAAAACAAAAGAACACAACACAAAACTAATGACAAAATAATCATACCTGCAATCATTAACTTCCAATCTCCAAGTGTGTCAGAAACCAGTCTACTAAGGTCACAGTCTGGAAAAAATATTTTCCAGTCAGGAAGGAGCAAAGTACATCTCTAAATAGCAGTTCTATATAAATGACATAAACTATGTAGCAGTTCTAGATGGAAATATACCAAATGCATGTATAGGTACGAGAAATGTACAATAAAAGAAATACTGGAAATACTGTAAGTAACTGCAGGAAAAGAAACAATATGTCCATGAGCAAGAAACCTATGACTAAGTGTGTGAGTACTAGCTTTAACATGTGATCGGCTTGGGAACTTGATCAGGCTGGTTACATGTGATTAGCTATGATTCACGAAGGTCAGGCTAACCGTTGGTTAGCTATGATGCATGGAGAGGTCAGGCTAATCACAAGTAACAGCTATGAGGCACGGAGATGGTCAGGCCACACCCGACGTGAGATGTGGGGTGAGCTATGATGCATGAAAAGTTGGGTATGATCACATATCTATACTAAAATACTCCCCACCCCCGACTGGTATAGTAGATCCAATCATGGTACGCTATGGCACTAGATTCCCTAGGAAGGTAGCAAATCTCCCCGGGAATCAGTGTCTGTACATGCACAAGATAACAAGGAAAACAAGTCTTGTACAAGCTACACCATGAATAAGGAATAACATCTCATGACAAGATCCGTGTATACCAATCCGTGTAACCAATGTGTCAAGAACATAGATATTTACACTAGATACAGTGAACATAGGAGATATCATAAATTAGAAACTAATCAGATAATGTACTTGCCTTGGGTCCTTAGCTGGTAATTATTGATGTCTGTTCCAGAGTATCCCCTGGGTAAACCAACAGTCCTATAAACATATCACAAGCAAAACCACATTTGCATCAGATGCTACACTAACACAGTCTAAAAACACTGAGTTCGAAACTTTTTTAGGTATGCTACTGGTCACCTAGGATCACCCAGTAGGTTTACCAATTAACCATATTATAATTTCCATCAACTACAATAGTAGATATATGTAAAAATATATACTTTAAAATAAATAATACTTGTATACATACTAAAAAGAATTTAACCTAATATATGCATATATCTAAAATATATACCAATATAAATTACTAGCTATAGTTGTATATTTACTAAAATACGTACATTTATATATTAACATATATCAAAATACGTACATATCATATGTGTGCAAAGTACATTTTTAGAATATACATATATATATATATATATATTGTCACCATCATTCTTAAACATACTAATATTAATTTACCAAATTAAATTTATACTAGCATATACACCAAATTGAATACACATACAATATATATACCAATTAAATATATATCGTATATATATATATATACTAGTTGAACCATACGTATACTCATATATATGCAAAAATACTGTTTAAAATATACATATATTTTGTCAACATCATTATTAGAATATACTAATATTAAATTACCAATTCCACTTTATACTATATATATATATATACAGATGCCAATTAATTCATATATTAAAAATACGTTTTATTACACATATACTACATGAAATTATACCAATTAAATATATGTATAATTATACCAAAAATATACATACATATATACATATATATATATATAGGTATATATATATACCAAAATAATTATATACATATACTAAAAATATATATACATAGATACCAAATTAATTACATATACTAGAATACATATTTACATATGTAAATCATTTCGAAATTATTTGAACAATAATTGTTAAACTCCTCTTTCAAACATAATTTCAATTAAAAGTTTATTTATAAAATCTAGAATTTATGTAAAAGCCAGTATACAATTATATCTATAGTAAAATATATTATCAGCCCAAATAAACTAATTTTAACTAAGCTTAATATTGAAACCATTACTTAATTAATATTACAAACCCAAACTTATTATATATTTATATAACCAAAATCCTTATATATATATAATACATAACTAAATTCATACACTATAACAATAAAACTAATTATATTCTATTTACTAAACTAATTACATGAATTTACTAAATTACATTAATTACTAACTAATTAGAAATTAATTAATTTATTAATAAATTACTAACTGATTAATAAATTTAATACTGATTAATAACTTAATTAGCTGAATAATTATGACTAATATAAATAACTAATTGATTAATTAACTTAACTACTAATTATAAATTAATTACTGATTAAGAATAATTAAATAATTAATCTAATCATAACTTAAACTAATTATATTAACTAATACATTTAATTACTAACTAATATATATTACTAACACTTACTGTAACTTGACTTCACAGAACAAGGAAAGGGAAAGAGAGAAGTCGGCTCACGTTTGGGGGAGGGGTTTCCCGGCGTCGGCGGTCGGGAAATCCGCCGGGGTCACGCGGGTCGATGGTCGAAGCTCGGCGTTCGTCTCGGGCGGCGGCGGTGGAACGGATCCGAGGCGGCGGTCGAACTCGAGAGCAGCGGCGGTCGACGGATCTGAGGCACCGGCGGCAGTGGAAACTCGAGGGCGGCGGTCGGCGTTCCGGATCTGCTGCGGCGGCGGATCGAGATGGCCAACGGTGGTCGACTCTGAGGGGGAGGCGGCCACGGCTCGACGCGACGGTGGAGACTCGACTCGGCGGAGGCGGAGGTCCCAGTCTTCGGCGGCGGCGGGATCTAGGTTAGGTTAGGTTCTGTGGATGTGTCGGGGTCGTGTCCGGGGCTGGACACGGCGGGTTGGGTGTACGGTGGTGGAGGTGGATGTGTCCGGGTATTGGACACAGGAATCTGATGTAGTACTGTACAGGGATGGATGTGTCCAGATGGTGTCGGACATAATCGGTTGTAATGTTGTAACCGGACACAGAAAATGAATGGATACGATAGGACACCCGGGGTCGGACCCGAGGCCAACACGGCTGACACGGTAATGATGGACACACGAGCACACAAAAAGGGTGATGGCTTGTTGGCTTGTGGGAAATTGTGGGGGCTAGCTAATAATTTGGAGATTAGGGTTTCTTGGAAATGGTGATGAGGGACTTAAATAGGGAGAGAGGTATGGGATAAAGGGTGAGGGTTGGCCCAATAATGAATGGCCCAGATAATGAATGAGTTTTCATGTGGGAAAAATGAGGGTGAAATTGGAAGATGGTAACCTTATAAATTTAATAGAAAAGTATTATAATTTAAGAAAAATTTTAGAAAAGTTAACTGATTCCCAATTAGCTACTAATTAATCCATTTTTGCAAAATCTTAGAAAGTATGACATTTATTTATTTACTATCCCAATAATTATAAAAGTTATTATGGAGAAAACACTAGTCCTTTAAATAATTTTATCAAATAAAAAAATTTTATGATTTCAAGCCAATAAACATTTGAAACTAGAGAAATATATATATATTATTATTTATTTATTTATTTTGTAATACATCGACATTTAGGAAAAATGATTTTTATAAAAGATTTTAAATTACCCTCTAAAATCAACACTGTTCAAAATCTAATACTAGAATTTCAGGAAAAATTATTTTATAAATTTGGTATTTAAAATAAATTAAAAGTCTAATTATTTTGGAAATTGGAAATCGGAGGTTACATATGGATTTTATGAGTTTTTCTTGGTTTTGATATATTAAACATGTATTTTTGAAAATGAATTTTTTCTACATGATAGAGCTTTTAATTTTAAACGTTTTGGCTTTTGGTTCACTTGATTTGGACTAAAAATAAGGATTTAATGGTCAAAACATTTTTTGGTTTTTTTGGAGCTTTCGCCTTGGCCGAACCTGCTCTTTGGAGAAGACGAAGTCTCATGCGGCCAGCGAGTTATGCGGCTTGGAGAGTGTTATCCGGCCTGAGTGCTATGCGGTCTGAGCTTTTTGCCGCATATTGACCAGCATGCGTCCATCTTGTTGGACGCATGATTGCCATTACACAAGTGTTCTGGAGATAATTCTTGAACTCTTTGTGTTTTCACTCGCTGAACGAATTAAAAATTCTCTAAGTCCAAAAGAGCAACATACGATTGAGTGACCTATGTGGCCTAGAGAGTATGCGACTACCAATTCTTGAACGCGTTGTCACCCCCACATTTCAGAATAGGGGTATTTTCGTTTTTTTATATTTTAATGTATTAATATTGCATGATGTGTGTATAGATATATATTATATTATATAGTGTTCATTAATGCATGAGATAATAGACTAGACCTAGATGCCCACTAGATGGAGCCCTGACCAAAATATAGAGTGATAGATTTAATTTGTAATTTTGGGAATTTATTTATTGAGGATTATATTTAAATACCGTGATTTTATTTTATTGTTGCACCTTACCGTTTCTTCGATAATTAGAACACTACACTAGCCATTGTCTTCCGACTAATTTCACAACTTTGTCCTATACGTGCCTGCCTTCTTTTCTTACCTTTGTGTAACTTATAATTATGCTTCCTTGTGCTTTATTTTAGTCGCACAATATTCGTCGCAAACGTTTATTATTTAATTCTTAATAAATCTAATTTTGTATCCTTGTGCGTTCCAATCGGAATTGGAGACACAATCTCGACTATTTTGAGAAACCCAAATTAGGGTGATATTCTATTCCGAGTCTACTTCATTCATGACACTTGTGTCCCACTTAAATTCAGTCCCTTGTACTTCTAATTAATTTTAGAACACCAACTGTATTAATTTTAATTAAAATAAAACCAAACCCAATCTTGTGCAATTTTCCAATTATTGGGCACTTTTGTGCAAAAGTGTATTAAGGTGTGCACCCCGTTGGATACGACACGTGAATAAACCCATTTCTCCTTCATGTGTATTTTTCTATGATTTTTGGGAGTGTGTAATTCGACATCAACCTCCTTAACCCATGGCCCTCCAAACCTTGAACCGATGTAATCCGAGCCATTCTTTTTGATCCCATTCAAATCCTAGCCCATTAAAATCCTACATGAGAGGCCCAATTCCAAGAGGGGTTGACCAGTCAAACCAATTCTAGGTCAAATCAAACCCCTACATGTATATAAATAATCCTTTTTCCTTTTCTTATTTCTTTCACCAAACCATAGCTCTCAGCCGAGCCCCCAATCTCCTTCCCTGTTCACCCATCGTTCCCCCATCCTCGACCTGCCGGAGCTCAGCCTCGCCGAGCCGTTCCGACAACCCGACCAAGCCATCACCGCCTCCACGACAACATCGTCACCACAGTTCCCAGCATCCCATCCGTCGAACCCGACCACCTGCCGATCTCCTCGATCCAAACCCGCTGAACCTCGTCGAGCATCATCCTTATCCCTCACCACCTGAACTGCCTCCCCCTCACCGGAGAACTCGACGGAGTCCTCCACCGCTCCTCCTGAGCATGACCCACACGACCCCGTCTTCACCTCGGATCTCCTCCTTCTTCCCTGCCTCCTCCTCTTCAATCACGACCATCATCATCATAACCACCACCACCCTTATCACTCCGGCCTCAGCCTGGACAACCCCGAGCCGCCGTTGTCATCTTCCTCCGCCCGACAAATCCGCTGCCCTCGACCGTGCGACTGAACCACCGAGCACCCCCTCGCCGAACCCGCTGGACCCGCAGCCGCTGCACTCGACCAGTCCCCCTCTGACATTGACAGTTCCCATCACCACCATCGACCACCACACCTCCGGTGATCTCCTCCTCCCTGGTTCCCTTTACCTGAACGCTGTGCACCACCACCCTCGTCCATCCCCGTCTCCTATCATCATCATCATCATCGCCTCACCATCACGATCACCTTCACCACCATCATTGTTGCCATCACCATCGTCGTCATCAACATCGTTGACATCGTCGTCATCAAAACCTACGGCATCGTCATCAAGCCGATCTCAGGCCCGTGCGTAGGTTCGTTCCTGCCCTCCTTCATGGTGTAGTATGTATATCTATTAGTATGTGTATAGTATATAAATGGGTATGTATGTACATGTATACATATGTATAGTATAAATTCAATTAGTATATTAGTATTAATATATGTTAATATTAATGTTGGTATATATATATACATATATATATAGTATATGTGTTTATTTAGTATATGTTTAGTATGTATATATAATATATATATATATATATATATATATATATATATATATATATATATATATATATATATATATATATATATATATATATTGTAGGTATATTGTAAGTACTAATGTATATGATAGTTAAGATAATATGTATTCATATTATGTGTACTAGGTGACCCGAGTGTAACCACGGATACCTCGTAGTTACATTGACCTGTGACTATGTGAATTATAAGCAGACTACCATATGTACACTGACGTACTGGCAAGACCCGTATCTTTTGACTATCTGTTTTGCACAGCATCTGCAGATGCGACACCAGTGTAATTTGACGGACACTTGACCCTAGTTGACCAGTGTCATACATAGCGTAGCCCTGAGTCAGACTATTTATAATTGTGTGTTAGAGTAATATCTGATACAATATTTTATTATATGATGTCTATAGGACTGTTGGATTATTCAGACAAGACCTCATATATCGGACATTGTTATTGCCAGCAGCAGGACCCCCAGGCGAGTACATTCTCTGATAGTTTCTATTATGTTGATTATCTCTATAACTCTTGTTGTATAGCGTACATGACTTTGACACTGTTGTTTACACGAGTTGGCATTATCAAGACCTATCACAAGGAGTCGTGATTTGGAATCCATCGTGCTAGCTGGGGAAACGGGGAAATATTAGTAGCTTATGTGATCATATCCAAACTTTATATGCATCATAGCTCACCCACACCTCACGTCGGCGCAGCCTTACCATTACATGCCTCGTAGCTGTTACATGTGATTATCCTGACTATTACTCGCATCATAGCTTTCCGGATGGTTAGCCTGACCTCATGGATGATAGCTAACCAATGTAATGAGTCTAATCAGTCCCAAGCCGATCACATGATATGCTGATATTTTACACACTTAGTTAGATGTTCTTGACATGTATCCCTAGTATATTGATATAGCCTTCCTTATATTCTAGTCATGATTCTAGCATCCATATATATACCAGCTCATTGTTCTTGCGTGTACTTGTATTTCTATTTCATTACTGGATGTACATTGATGATGACATATGTTCTAGTATTTCTTTATTCCAGTATCTCATTATTCCAATATTTCTTATTCCAGTATTTCTTATTGGCAGTATTCATATCTGTCTTGTATTTCTTTACACTGTATTATAGTTTTTGTCAATATACATGGAACTGCTGTTAGAGGTGTATTTCGTTCCAATCCTGACTGGATATTTTTTCCAAACTGTGACATAGAAGACTTGTTTCCGACATACTTGGAGACTGGATGTTATTGATTGGAGGTTAGACTATTATTGTTGTTAGACTTGTCTTGTATTTTATTTGTTTCATTCGATATCTCATCGTGCTTTAGCTTATGTGATTGAGTATTCCATATTATATTATGATATCTGTGTCTTTTTATGGAGTTGGATATTCATGTGAGATTGATTAGATAGTATCATGACCTAGACAGTGTTCTACCGTCGATGCTGCGGCATAGGCTGGACGTACCTACGCTCTCGTGCCCCTATACCGGGTGCGGGTCGTGACACGCATGAATTTGAACCGTGGGCAAATATTTCTATGATTTTTTCTTTTCTCTGACACAATTTATCGCTTGTCAAATCCATCACTTCAGTCACTTTTCTCTGGCACACATCACTTCAACACTTATTCCAAGAGAGTAGACTTTTGTCCGAAGCATGCTACCTGGGATCGTATGCGTCCTGAGGTAGCATACATCTTGGAGGAGTATGTGGCCTGGGGTAGCATGTGGCCGAGAGTCCATGCGGCACCCGTCTCATGCGCTAAGTTGTGCATGCAGCTTACCTATTTTACTTGGAATATTTCTTTGTTCTGAGTGGTTGGTCTTGACAATTTCTTGTGATTGATCCTAAAAAAGAATGGACCTAGAACCCGACCTTATGCTAGAGATGACCATGTGCTAGAATTGACTATGTCATAAGTGATTAACCAGCTATATGCATAACATGAGCTATGTGTCCCAATGTGATAAGGCTCATACGACTAACTTTAAGTTTGGTAATTTGACCCAATTTTTTGTATCTGTGCTGATATAATTACTACGTGCTACGTGTACATGTGTTATAAATGTGCACTAAGGTACGATATAACTTGCTACGTGCTATGAGATTACATATTGTGGGTTGTGCATCGAGAATGCCTCCTATACTACGCGACATATGATATTATTATATTATTTCCCTAGCACGGGAATGGTATATTGGTCAACTACCAAGGCGTGGCTAGGACTTGTTATTTGTTGCATCACGCTCGGGTGAATCCAGTTGAGTTATCAAGTAACAAAGTGGATTCGTATCTAGCGTGGCTATACTACGGTATAACATATAAGAGGATTGATCATGTGACCATGCCATGGGATTCCTAACATAACCATAGGGTTAACTTAGGCAACTAAAATTGGTAGAGCATTGGGAGGGATAAAATCCTAAGATCATGCAAATTAGCCACCTCAGACAACTGTCATGACGTGCAAGGCTGACCCCCATGGATATTGGTCACGTCTGTACTAGTGGACGGCAAGATCAGAATACTTATATTATAGAATGCGTTCAATGTGATCTAGCACGGTAGCGTTACGAGGGACCGGTGCATAATATACAAGTGCTATATGATTTCTATGGCTCGGTTAGCTCCGATAAACAGCTCACAATCTGAGGATTTCTCTTATGCATCTAATCTGAGATAACTCAGACTCCACAGTAGCAAGTCGTACAATTGATTGGCCATTATATAACTGGACTTGGTTGTGATTATATTATTTTGTTATTAGTCTATGGACATGGATTATCATAGTGTGATGGTACAACCCTTATCCTTGTTTGGTTGTAGGGTTGGTCTATTATGCTAAGATAAACTATGGACAGAAACCATGACACAGAATATATATTATACCCATCTATTGCTTTGGGTTTTGTTTCTCCATTTTGTGCTGCCTTTGTGATACTTGTTATTTGGGGTCTAACTCCACTGGTTTTGTATGGCCAGGTTTTGAGCCAGTTCCAGAGGATCCAGCTTATTTTCCCTTCCTGATAGCGCGCACCAGGCGGATGGTCGTTGTAGGGCACGAGTGTGTTTCTTCTTCCCTGTTTGTTAATCATATATTTTACTATTTTTGGGCATTTAGCCACCGACACTTATTAGCCGTAAATCTGGACTTTTAGTTTTTCTTACATGATTGTAATTACTTAGACTACAGCTAATCATGGTCATGTACTTTTGCTACTCTATCAGCTTTTTATTTTGCACAATTGGTTTCTAGAATGTTATGGCAGGACGTTTGGGATGCCTTACTTCCTTGTCATATATGTTATATGTTTACTATTCTTACTTGACTGATTGAGGCGATAGATGTGCTGTGTGACCCTAAGTGACTTGCTTGTAGTATGCACCCGCTTGTCTAGTTACAGTCGTGATCGCCGTACGATGTATAGTACCTTGTACGGAGTAGATGGCCATGTCTGCCTCTGTATTCCAATACTGGGGCATGACACGTGCGTTAATTTTATGCGCCAGTTTTTGCTCGAGCTACATGCATAGTTGCTAAAGTGGGTTCATGCATATGATCATAAGCGAGTGCGTGCATGGGCTATATGCGATTGTTGCACGAGTTACATGCATGCTTGCTGCGTATTCACGATATGCACAGTTATGCACTGTTATGCGAATATACGTGCATGTGTGGCATATAAGGCTATGCACATCTGCATGTCTGCTAGTCTGTGCTCATGCGCTGCTGTGCTGTTGTGCTATTGTGATATTGCATGCATGTGCGGGCTGCATAGATTGCATATGACTCAATTGTTTACGAGATTTGGAATATCAACCCTTATTTTAGGAGATGGTATTTTAGTCCCATATCGGCTGGGAGTGGAGATGGGTTTCCACCCTTCTCTATAAAGATGAGTCCTCATGCCTCCTTTTGGTGACACACCAAAAAATAAAATAAGAGGAGTCCAAGGAGTCTATTCGAGTCACACACAGAGATGACTACGAGCATTCCAGAAGTTCTCTTGTGAACTTGTTGGGTCCTGGGAGAAGATCGTCGATAGATAATGAATCTTACTTTGAGCAAAGATGGCCTTCACCACCCCAGCAAGAATAATTTTTATTTTATCTTCTTCTCCTCTCCTCTTCTAGTTGTAAACATTATATCCCAATTGCAACTATGTTTGCAAGGAAGAATAATTTATATTTTGTTGTAAACATTATGTACTAATTGCAACTACGTTTGCAGGGAAGAACGTATTTTGGTTCTTGAGATCTGTGATCCAAAAGCAGTTGTAATCATCTAATATATATATATATATATATATATATATATATATATATATATATATATATATATATATAATCTTCGTTGGCATCGAGTTCTTCCGAGGAAAAACTTGTTTGTATGAACTTCTGAGTCTCGATTACAACTTCAGGATCAAACAGAGGGTAGACTATAAAGTTTGCATGAACCTCTGTTCCTGGCCTCTGTAATACAATCTTTGATTAAGCCTCGGGACGAACAATCTAAAAGCAAGATAACATAACTTGGTTGCTTTGATTACTTAACTTAGTTACTATGGTTGCACATGTTGAGTCATCCCGCGTGGTTGTTGACTGGTGGGTAGACACTGGTGAATCTGGCCATATATGCTCTAAGAAGAAGTTGTTCACCAAAGACGAGTCTACCTTTAAAGAAAGTCTCAATGGTGAACACGACTCGAGTAGAAGAATTGGGGACCGGGATAATTTTTCTGGACTGACACTAGAGTACATATAGCACGTACCAGTAATTTCCATGGACATAATCTCAGGAATTCTATTATCCCATGCAGACTTGAAGATGGAAATCTATGCTGGACCGATGGTGATATCATGGTAGGAACATATTTTGAAAATGCTTTTGGCATCGAAGGGATGTTCAAATTTGTACTTATAACATCTTCTGATATTTTTAAATATAATTTATTTATTTATTTGTGGTATAGTAGACCATGACATGTGCCATCTAATAGCATTACAAATGTCTAGTCTAGATCTTACCTCCAAATATAGGGGTAATGAGGTAGAGGATTATAAAGTCGGCAAAGTCAAAAACTATTAGGAAGCTTCTCAGACGATTGAAGTGAAGTATAGATCTTCTGGAGTCAAAACACTTAAGTATCTGTGACTTCTAGCTATTCTCCAAAAAGATCGGGATGAAGTTTTCACTACTTCCATCGAGGACTTCTCAAAGTATGCATTCATGTATCAAAAGATAAAGCGTTCGAGAAGGTCAAGGACCTCTAGGTTGAAGCTGAGTGCCAAATCGGTCAACAACGCAAGAAACTTAAAAGTGAACGAGGCAGAGAGTACCGTTCTCTTTAATTCACATTGTTCTGCAAAGAACATCGAATTGTCAATGAAAAGACTGCTCCATATTCTCTCCAATCCATTGGAGTTACGGAAAGGAAGAACAAGACGCTGACAGAGATGATAAAATCTGTCATGCCCCAGTTCCAAATACTTAGGACTTGGATACGCAACTATGTCAGCAGTATGTATACGTAGGCTACTCCAATGTATGGAACCTAAGAATACATACTTAAGTTGTATATAAACTATAGCTCATATATGGTACATAAATGTCACAAGTCAAGTTATAAACTAACTCTCCACAGGCAATCTATATCTCATCCACGACAAATAAATATCAACTAAATCAATTAGGAAATGATGAATGTAAATACGGAAGGTTCAAGTTCATCGAGAAATTAAAAGACGTCTGGTGGAAACAAAACAACTACTAGTAGACGTAAAAGAAAGATAAAGAAATAAAAATAAGTCCATGCTAAGGAATAAACTAAGCAATTGCAAGGCCATCAACTGTTGTCGTACCACTATATGGTGTCGGTCCGTAAATCTGTGTGTACTCCTCATTTGCCAAATCTGGAAAACAAATTCAGGTCCTCAGTGGGACATAACAAGATAAAAAAGGATCATGCCATTAAGTAACATTAAATAAACATACAACTGACATGATCAAAAAATAAAGATGCAAATGGTGACACATAAAAAGAAATAGTGCTACTAGGCGTGGTTAAATAGAAAATTGTAACCGTGTCACGTTACGTGCCTAGCGGTCCTATAGAGGGCATCATGGTGTGTGCCTAGAAATCTATAGAAGGCCTCTATCGCATCACGGTGCATGCCTAGCAATCGAGAGTGGTCAGTAGACAACTCCTAGGTAACGATCATCTAAAATCTAAGGATCAAGTCGAACCACAAACAAGTAACTAATTATACGGCACAACCATTAGTGATGACATATGTGAGCATACAAAACACAACTAATGACCAAAATAGGTGACAAGAAATAGACATGAAAATAAAATATGACAACACAATAAGAAGAGATATGAATAAACGAAAATAATAAAAAATCATGCATGTAAATAAACTGTACAAAGTTTGGCAAGGTATCTTGCATGCGGTCCCGAAGTTGCTCTCAAGTCTCAATCTAAGGCCTAATCATTAACACATATACAAACACAAAAATTAATATTTACCATTATATGGATGACCTTTATTTATTTGGTTCTGAATTATTATAAGTGCATTATCTAATATGTACTTACTTTTATATATTTTCTTCTAATCCTACCTTTACATGCATAGAACCTCTCTAATAAGCATCTTAGCATCATGTTATACTAACATAAAATAGGTTTAATATTTTGAAAATATTTATAAATAAGTAAAAATAACTAACGCCTCATTAATGCATGCGAAGGAGTCTCCTTGTACTTCGACTAGGTATCTTCGCAACTTGACAACTAGTTTATGCATACAACTACCCAACTTGCATCAAAACCTTATTTAATATAAAAATATAACATTTTATATTATGAAATATTAATATATTAATTTTGGAATTATATTATATATATATATATATATATATATATATATTGGCAAAAATTATTGAACTAAAATCAACCAAGGTGCAACTTGCTCGTGTCTCGGTTGTACATCAACTTGGGATAGTTTTGCACATAAAATTATAGGTTTATATTGCATAATGATATTAATAATTATAATATATCATTCACTTAGATTTACACAAGATTTTATTCATGAAAAAATAGGAAAGGAAACAAAGTTAGAAAACTTACACAAATGTTATTACAATGGGGACCTTCTTCGCGACTACAGGCTTTTAGAGTACCAAACTACCTCCAAATTTTATGAAAATCAACGGGGAGCTAGGGGGCTTCATGAGAATGGAGGAAATCATTTTTTGCGAGTTTTTTGGCTGCTACGAACAGTAATAAACTTTAGCAGTAGCAGTTGGCCAAGAAGGGGGTCCTCGGGTGCAAAGGGGTAAGCCAATGGGTGGCCTAGAGGCATGTGGGGGTTTTGTGATAGTGGGGGTGGAATAGGATGAAGAAGATGATAAAAGAAGGGGAGGGGATATTTTGGTTGGCAAACAAGGAGAGAGAGAGGCGGCTAGGGCTAGTAAAGGGGAAAGGGTTGCTTATATACACTAGTTGGTGGGCTTTGGGTGTGGTTGTTTGGAGTTTAGTTTGGCCTAATAGGGAAGTACGTTTGAGGGTCCATTATAATTTTCTAGGCCTTTAATGATCATTGGGCTCATTATATAATTATTTATTTTAATTTAATTAAGGTGCATAGGAGATATGCAAAGATGCGATTTCCTACAATAAAAAAATAGAATTTTGAAACTAGGATTTGAACCATGCAAAGTTTGTGAAGCATGTGGGGACTTACATAAATGTGACACCATTAACATGGACGTAGTAGGTCCAGTTAAGCTCTAGGTTATCAAGTTGGTTATACGAAATGGGTTGGTATTGCGCATTAAAGTCGTACGCAACGACAAATGTGCTTAATATGCAAATTTCTCGTATTTGAGTCGTGTAAGTTGTGCGACAAAAAAGAATCATAAGAATATGATTTTATGAGTGAAATTCAATGTTTTGGCCTAATTTGGCTCGTCTAAGTGTAGTATGCAATGACAGTTGGAAGATAAGGGCTAGTGTTGTACTCAAAATCTCAAGGCCATGGTAAATAATTTTTATAGTTCAATAAATTACCAAATAAATATTTAAATTAAATTAAATAATAAAAATAAATATTAATTACCAAAATAACCTTAAAAAATTAGGGTGCTTACAAAATCTATGCTACAGGTCTTCCAAATGCTTCTGGGGAGAGGTTGTGCTTACGGTTACGTTTATTTTTAATAAAATATTGTTCCCCATATCTGACATTACTTCTCATGAAATCTAGTTTAAGGTCAGACCTAACTTGAATATCATTCCAGTGTGGGGGTGTCTATCGTATGTAAAATATTTAGATATCAAGATTCAGAAGCTGGGAACAAGGACTGCGAAGACCATAATTTTTTAGGATATGTTGTTGAAGCAATGCTCGAGATCCCTTGATATTGGAAAAAATCATATCATTAAGTCTTGCGACACAAAATTCTTTGAAGAAAAGTTTCCTAGAGATAAGAACTTTATTCTCGCGGATGTTCCAGAGAATATTGTTAGCTCGAAAGTAGCAAGTATTTCCAACAAAGATGTAGTCCTGGAGAAGCTAGATTGTCGTTGAAGAGACAACACTTGAACCAGTGCTTATTGAGAAATTAACAAAGGGAGCGAGGAGACCGAAGACCTTCAGAGATGACTTTATCACCTATCATGTGGAAGTTGAGCTGCATACCTATATTAAGGCAATAAAGACTAGATACGCGGTAGTTTGGAAGGAGATAGTCCATGATGAGATTGACTCCGTAACATCCAACTATACTTGGGTGTTGGTCAATCTGCCTAAAGGAGCTAAATCCATCAGATGTAAATGGATCGTCAATAAAAAGATGAGGGTCGATGGAACAATTGATAAGTCCAAGGCTAGGCTAGTAGCCATGGGATTTTCTCAGAATCACGGGATTGACTAATGTGACATATTTGCCCAAGTGACATGGATGTCAACTATCATGATGCTAATTGCCATAGCTTCTATTCATAAGCTGATTATTCATCAAATGAATGTAAGACATCTTTTCTAAATTGATAATTGACAACAGAGATTTACACGCAACAACAACAAAAAAATGTCGTTCAAGGTCTTGAAGACAAAGTTTGTAGATTGGTAAAATCTATGTATGGCCTGAAGTGAGCTCCCAAACTGTGGCATGAAAAGTTTGACAGAGTTATTAGGTTAAATGGCTACAAGATCGGTGAGACTGATAAGTGTGTTTACATGAAGTTTGCTGGTAATAGAGGTATCATAGTTTGTCTCTATGTGGATGACATACTAATCATGTACACAGATATATAATGTGTCACTAGAATAAATATATTCCTCTCATCCAAATTCAGTATATAGGACATGGGAGATGCAGATGTCATCTTGGAGATTATGATAATCCGAACAGAAGCTGGGCTTGCTCTATCACAAGCTCACTGTGTTAAAAATATGTTCACACGCTATGGATATCAAGATCTTTCTGGGATCGATAATCCTTATAAGTGTGACCAGAAGTTGAAGCCAAATTCAGGAGAATTCGTCATACAGCCAAAGTACTCTAGTATCATCGGAAGCTTGATGTATGCAACAATTGCCACCATATCTGACATAGCATTTATCTTGGGGATGCTGAGTCGGTTCATAAGTAATCCAGTTATTGAGCACTGAAAAGCTGTGAAAAGAATCGTGAGATATCTCAATAGGACTCACAGGGTTGCTGTATACTACAACGAGTTTCCGGTAGTAGTTGAAGGCTTCAGTGATGCCAGCTGGTACTCAGAAAAAGGGAGCAAAAAGGTCCATAAGAAGATGTGTCTTCTCCATGGGTGGAACTGTTATACCGTAGAAGTCGAAGAAGCAGATCCATGGGTGGTGCTGCTGTAGCATAAAAGTCGAAGAAGAAGCTCTAACTCTCTCACTTATCTATAGTGTTTGAGTTCCATGCACTACCAACTACAACGGATGAAGCAGACTGGTTTCGGGAACTCATGAATGATCTTTATGTGGTTGGTATGCAGATCCCAATGATACCGGTATATTGCAACAAATAGGAGGTTGCAGCAGTAGCATCAAATGGTCTCTTCAATAGGAAGAAGAGGATTGTGCGACTACGACACAAGACAATGAATGAGCACTGTCATGCCCTACTCCCACAATACTGGATAAATACGGGGACTGACATGGCCAACCTCATCTTGCAGAATACCGAAGTAAGCAGCAATTTGTTAACGTTGTCAAAAAATAAATGGGTGAACTCTAGCATGCTATGACGTCAGTCCGAAGGCCGACAAATCCTATAATATGAATCCAACAACACAAGTACAAGAGTATATCATACATAAAATTAAAGAGGTGTCTTAAATTATATGTCACATATGATCATAAATCTAGTGAATACAAAAGGCTGCACTAGCAGAGTTTAATAATACATGATCAAAATATACCAGACATGGTCTAATATATACATCATGTTGATCGAAGTCTCAAAAATATAAGGATCTAACTCTGCCCCTTGCTAAATACCATAAAATAAGGTAATCAAGACGAGGGGTGAAAGAAAAAAAACCCACTCGCGAGCTTCGGCCACAGTTCTATGAGTGTGAGCCATCTTGCTGAAAGCATAGTGGATCCTGGTTCTCTTCTGGGTAACATGGCCATGCAAAGCCAGTGGTTCAGAACCCCAAGCAAAAAGTACCACAAAGGGGCTCGAGGTGATAGACCAAACACATCATAACATAAACAAAAGAGACATATAAGAAACTAATACAAATTGAGACTTGCACGGTACCAACGTACTTGTCTCGGGAATAATACTGGAAGAACTGATAATAAGTGCAGAAATGAAAGTAAGGCGACAAGCGGAAAGAGCATAGGAACTATTCTGGTTCGGGACCATAACCCTTAACCAAACAAGGATCGGGGTTACAGACCTTCACCCGAGCTAAACTTAGCCCCAAAACCACTCGCCAGGAGAAAATGAAACTATAAGAGCAAGCTATACAAGTAACAATCTCCAATTAACGGCCAAATATGCCTACGGCTTGATATAATTAACTAACTAGGGTTATCACAAGCCCTAATTACTAGAAATACATTGCTAAGAATATTGCTACTACCGGTACTGTAGTCAACTTGGATGGCCAAGGGTACGCTTGTCTAGTAAATTAAATGCACATTCAACCATACAACAACATAACTTGTTACTTATCACAAACCAAAATTGAACTTATAGACATAAACATAAACTTGTGAATCAAAAACTGGTCTTGTAAACATAAACTTGTCTTATAATCATAAACTTTTCTTATAAATAATAAACTTGTCTTGTAATGTGCCATAACACGCGTAAACTTGGTCAGTAATGGAGCCCTTGCCTAGCAAGGTTGTCCATGCCGCATGGGGCCCTTGGGGATTGGGGTAGCCGATAGCGCAATATTCTTCCCTCCCAAAATGCTCTAGGTAAATATTATCTTGTTTAATCTTTACTAAAATATTTTAAGTTCTCGAGTCGTGGACACTTGAGAACTCCCTAAGATGACGAATCGCGAGTATGAGCTTTTCACGAGTAATCGTATTCGCGATACGTGATACATTGATTGCCTGATGCCAAATGCAATAGATTTTTATACACAAACATTTCTACGGGGTCATGAGGATTTTGAACTTGTACATAAACTTGTCTTTTTAACTCATATGCAAAATTTGTGTGGTATCATAAACTTGTATTGACATAAGGAAGCACACAACAATAATTAGTAAAATAGATTTACTAATCAACAGGGAACACAAAAATGCACACAAAAATTTTGGACTGCATACGCCCACTGGCCGCATGGACTCACTAACTGTATGCACCCTTTGGCCACATGCACCTACCGGCCGCATGGACTCTCTAGCTGCATGGACTCACTGGCTACATGCACCCTCTGGCCGCATGCACCCACTAGCCCCATGGACTCACTGGCTGAATGCACCCTCTAGCCGCATGCACCTACTGGCCCCATGGACTCACTAGCTGCATGCACTCTCTGTCTGCAAGCACCCATTAGCCACATGTAATTACTTTTGGACTTAGTGAATTTTTATTCGTTCAATGAGTATGGACGAATAGGCAGTCATGTGTCCAACAAGATGGACGCATGATGTAAGCATACGACAAGAGTTCAGGCCGCATAACCCTCTCGGGCCGCATGTTACTCTCGGCCGCATGGCTCGCTGGCTGCATGAAGAGTTCGTCTTCTCCAATCAGCAAGTTCAGCCCTGGCTGAAACTCCAAAAAAAATTAAAATTTTGTTTTCTTCATAATTTTAACTCCAAATTAAAGTGAAACAAAAGCCAAATTGCATAAAATGAAATTCTCTAACATAAGAAACAACTAGTTTTTGAAAACACCAAGTTTTAGTAGATCAAAACCAAGGAAAACTCATAGAACACATAAAAATCCTAAACTTGAAACTCATATCTACCAAAATCTATACATCAAAATCCAAAATCCAAAGAACTAAACATGATCAGCAACTAAAGGAGAATATTTTATATCAAATATATTTTCAAAATAACATATATAAAAATCCAAAAATTTATGACTTCACCATTGAGCAAGCTGTACTTGCCTTGGGTGGCTCCTAGCCTCTACCTCTCATGGTCCAGTCACAGCAACTTTCTCTCGGGTTAGGGTTTTAGGGGGAGCTTGAGGGAGATAAGAAAATAAATAAAGAAGAAGAAAGAGAGGAGAGAGAAAATCCATATATATATTAAGAGAGGAGGAGAGAGGGTTTAGTCATGGGTTCACCCAAAATAAACCGAACAAAGGGTCCATTCTATATGTGGGTCCTAAATCGGGTCTATGGCAATGCCAATAGGTATTCTACTGGTCTCGGGTAGTCTCTCTCTCAACAACAATAATAAATAACAGGAACCAACATATGAAATACAACAGGAAAATATTATCAAAAAAAATAAATTCTAGAAATTCAAGAAATACTAAATCTGGGATTGGTTGTGATATCTCTACCCTCCTTAGAAAAATTTTATCCTTGAAATTTTACTAAGGCTTGTCGCGGTGGAACACACGAGAAAGCTCAAGAAAACAAATAATAGTTCAATGATTATACTAAGCAAATAATTAAAATAGAAAAGATAACTGCAGAAGTAACTAATAAATAAATGCACAAAAGCAACACACAGGGAATTGGAGGCATATGGATACATATACTCTTGAGTCAGTCGAATAGGAACTCATCCTTGCTTGCCTATGATGACTCAAAGAGGTTAGTCATCACCAACGACTATATCGAGGACATGACTCTAATCCAGGACATATCTTTCCAGTCGGGACACATGATAGACACCATGTACCACTAGTCACAAAGGCAAAAGAGCGGGGCGATGAACTTGCCTTTTGCTCAATGAAAGGATCAAAACGACTATTGTATCTTGAACGCGTCAGGATACGAGGTCCTTCGACAAGATTCTAAGAATGAGACAAGCTAAAGAGAGCTCAAAAATCTTACCCACAATCATAGCGCCTTCGGCTAACAACTGCTCTAGGTCGCCAAATATTTTGTCAGGCCATCGTCCAAGGTTCGTAGCTCTAACTTGCTGCTGGTTCTGTCTCGCTGGTTGGTCTTGCTAGACTCGCACATACTGTACTGGATGTTGCTGCCGATACTGCTGGGTCTGCGTTGGGAGAGGACGCTGGGCTGGTAGTCGAATTGCTAATGCTGGTCCTCGTGGGCCTTTAGTCGCTGCCCGAGGCTGAGCTGATAACTTTTGGACTGAAGAAGCTTCTAGGTACAGGGTTGGACATGAATCGATCAAGTGGTCGTACGCCCTACATTTGAGACACTGGCCATTAGCCCTCCTGCACTGTTATTTGGTGTGCCCTGGCTTGCCGTAGTGGCTACATCCTGCTGATACAGACTACCTAGTAGATTTTTCTGAGGTTACTATAGAGGTTGGAGGTACTGGCGGGCGAGGTATTCTTACTACTGGTGCTGGAGGTGATGACTGAATACTAGCGCTTCTCAGGGATAAGTGGGACCTTTTCTGGCCTCCGATCCTTGCTACTAATCTTTGGCCGGCAATTTCTTGTGACCTAGCTGCCCTGAGTACTGCATCATAGGTGGTATAATTATGGCCTACCATAAATTGCTAGAGCTATAGATGTAAGCCCTGCTCAAATCTCTTGGCTCGGCCTTCCTCAGACGCTACCATATGGGGAGCAAACCAGCTGAGTCAGCAAAACTTGACCACATACTGGTCGACAGATCTTGTGTACTGGTGAAGGTTGATGAACTGCTGCTAGCGGTGGCATGGAAATACTTATCCTGGATGCGCTCCTTGAACGTCTGCCAGTCAATGGGCTTTGGAAGCACAATTTCTTGTACTTTCCACCAATCTCGGGAAAGATATGATAATTGTAGCTTTACGACTGCTACATTCTCATCATCTGGGGTCTTGGTTGAATCTAGAATGACCTCAAAGTCCTGGAGCCAAGAATCTGCTGAAACTATATCTTTCGTGCCGAGGAACTTGGCTGGGCGCATGCGACTAATATTGGTTGCCGAGTTGTGAGTATAACGTCCACTGTTCTCGAGTGCTACTCTGACTCCCTGGCAAAGAGTAGTGTTGGTTTAGTCTTGTCGCTGCTAAAACTGCTGGCAGAGTTGGACCACTTGTTTCGAAAGCTAGAGTTATTATTGTTATTGTTGTTGTTGTTACACCATCATCATAACTTGGATTATCTCTAACATAGCTTGCGAGCCAGCCTGTCCTGGTTGTATTAGTAGAACTGGTGGTATTGTTTGGGCTGGTTGGGCTAGCATGATTGCCGGAGCTGGCTGAGCTAGCTGTTTCGGCAAGACTGGTGGAGCTGATTGTGCCGGTGTCACTACCACATTCTAAAAATAGGGATATTTTTTACTTTTTATATATTATTTATATTGTGTGTATTTAATTTAAATAATTGCATGATATATGTATTTATATTATATTATATACAGTATTCTTAATGTTTGAGCAAATTATAATCCTAGAAGCCCACTAGATGAACGCCTGACCGAATTATAGGGTTATGAACTTAAATTGTATTATTTAGGATTTAATTATTTGAGGTTATAATTAATTATCGTAATTTTATTTAATTGTTATACCCTACCGTTGTTGCAACATTCGGAGTCCAACATTAGTCCATAATTTCCAACAAGATGTTGCATTCTAGACTTGACACGCCAACTTAGGCGCTGGACTTTTTTGTCACTCAAAATCATAATCCTTTGTGCTCTAATTTAATTGCACAACTTCCCGTATCCGAAATCTATTAATTAATCCCGCGTCGTGCACCTATGTCGTGCACCTGTGTCGTTGCCATCAATTTTGAGACACCAACTTAACCCGTTTAGCCGAAGCAATTAAAGGGTCCAAGACTGACACCAAGCCTACACCTTTCATGACCTTTGTGTAACTCATAATTATTCTCTTTTGTGCTTCATTTTAGCCGCACAATATTCGTCGCGGACGTTTATTTTAATTTTAAATAAAATCCAACTTTGTATCGTTGTGCGTTCCAATCAAAATTGGACACACAATCTCAATCTATTTTGAGTAACCCTAATTAGGGTAATATTCTGTTCCGAGTCTTCTTCACTCATGATACTTCTGTCCCACTTAATTTTAACCCCTTGTACTTTCAATTAATTTTAGAACACTACTTATATTTATTCTTTAATTAAATTGGAGATACCAACTTTGACTAAACCAATCTTGACCCCAATTAAACCCAAACCCTCATTCATTAAGCCCCTGTAAAACACACAACACCCCCTCACCCTTCAAAACACCAAACACCAATTCTCCCACTATTTTTTCATCATTTCATGTGTCTGTGGAAATACCCAAATTTAAGGGAGCTTATTTGCAAATGTTGCATTAGGTGTCATCGTCCCATTGGTTTAAACCAAATGGAGAAACTCTAATTCTTTGACTAGTCAACCTAATTTCCCCTCTTCTTTGTGTGTACAAAAAAATCCTCCATGTTTAATCTGAGCCACTCATTCAAATGAGGACTCATCATCACCACACCCTCTACATCACCCTTCCCTATAAAGTGTCTTCTCACACACCATTTCCCAAGCAGGCCCTAATCCCCACACCTCGGGAAACTCCCCACTTTCTCTCTCCTCCCTCTTCCTAAAAACCACAGCCAACTTTTACTTCCTCCCATTCCTTTCTTCTTCTTCTTCTTCTTCTTCCTCTTTTCTTCTTCTTTCCTTCACTAAACCCAACCTGCCACCCCGGCCGGCCCCTACTCTGGTAACCACCACCAGAACCGACCGAGCTCTCCTCCACGTCCACTTCCTATTCACCACGACCCTCGAGCTCCTCTACCTCGGCGAGCCCGCACCGCCAGCACGATGACAGCCGAGTTCCTCTCCCACCATCATCAGTTTAGCCACCACCGTCATCACCATCGTCTTCTCCTATCACCTGTGCCGGCCAACCACCCGGCCACTCCTTCTTTCCTGGCCATCTTCCCCATTCATCTCCTTCGATCGATATCACCTCGGCCGCCAGCAACCTCCATCCGCGGCTGCTACCACCATATCCACCCTCTACACCTAGCTGGCCACCCGAAGTCGAACCCCGCTGCCACCGTACGACTTCGACTGAGAACCACCACCACCATCGTCATCATCATCATCTTCAGTCGCCACCCTTCGGACTCCGGCCAACCTCCATTACACCACTCGACCTCTCCTTCTTCAACCTCCAACCCCGGCCACCCTACACCACCAGTACCACCATCCTATACCACCAGTACCACCTCCCCCATACCACCAGCACCACCACCCCGTACCACCAGCACTACCACCCCGTACCACTAGCACCACCACTCTTCACCATCATCATCGTCTTTGTCGTTGTCGTCATCGTCGTCGTCTTTGTCATCATCATCGTCGTCGTCATCTTTGTCATCATCATCGTCATCAACATCGTGGACACCGTCGTCATCGCCGATCTCGTGCAATCGCACAGGTTCGAGTTTTTCCCCTTGCGTACGCGCATACGCATATTCTTCACTAGTATACAAACATATTTGTATGGTTTAATACGTGTATTATGGTATATGGGTGCATGTGTGTACGTATGAGTATATGTATTTAGTAAGTGTTTATATATATATAGCATATGAACCCATTGGTATATATATACATATATATATATAGTATATTTCTCTAATTAGTATATATATACATATGTATATGTATTGAAGATGTATTCCCTAGTGTACGTTTAATATGAATATATTTGATTGGTATATATATATATATATATATATATATATATATATATATATATATAATTCAATTAGTGTATATACATATATTATATATGTAATTAATTGGTATACATATATATTGTATATGTATTTAATTAGTGTATATACATATATTATATATGTTATTAATTGGTATACAAATATATTATATATGTATTTAATTAGTGTATATATATATATTATGAGTATTAATATTATATGATAGTTAATAATATGTAATAATATGTATATTTATACTAGGTGACCCGTGTGTAACCACGGATACCCCGTAGTTACATTGACCTATGACCATGTAACATGTTAGCAGACTGCCATATGTACACCGACGTACTGGCAAGACCCATATCTTTGATTGTCTATTTTGTACAGCAATTATAGACGCGACACCCGTGCAATTAGACGCACACTTGACCCTAGTTGACCAATATCATACCTAGCGTAGCCCCTGAGTTCAAAGTATTTATGATTGTGTGTTAGTGTAACGTCTGATGCAAATATTATATTTTATGATATGTCTATAGGACTGTTGGATCATTCAGACGATACTCTGGAACAGGACATTGGTATTACCAGCTAAGGACCCCAGGCGAGTACATTCTCTGATAATTTCCATTATTTGATAATTTTTATAATTCCAGTATCTAGAAATGTTACATCTGATTCTTGACACTGTGCTACACGGACTAGTATATAGATTGGATCTGTAGTCATGAGTGTTACATTGGTTATCGTATTGACATTGTATACGACATTGATATTTAGACCTTATACATGATATATTGGATATTGCTCGTGTATCGTGACGTGTCATGGTTGGATCCACTGTACTAGTTGGGGGCGGGGAAATAGTTAGTGAGAAATATGATCATATCCCTCTTGTACAAGTATATAATAATGTTAGTGTTAATCATGCACCTCACGTATGATTAGCCAGGCCATATAGCTCTCGTACATATTCCCAAGCCGATCACATATCGAAGCTACTATTTCAAACACTTAGAATAGTTACAGTTCCCTATTTTAGATCATATACTACATCACCCGTATATAATATTGTATCTCGTTCTCTTCATTTTATAAATGCACTGACTGTACTATATTGCCTGTTTCTTTATTTTTGCCATTGCATTTATTCATTGTCTTCTCTTAGTATATAGCATCATCTATTTATTATTTTATAGTCCTTATCAATTAAATGGAACTGTTATTTGAGATGTACTTTGCTCCATCCTGACTGGAAATATTTTTCCAGACTACGCCTTAGAGGACTGGTGCCCGACATTTTATGGACCACAGGGAGAGTAGCTGCAGACTTGGATCTTATAGTTCAGTTGTGATTCCGGGAGGTCTAACCGGGATCACTAGTTATTTAGTTAGTTTCTTTTAGCAGATTATTTAGTACCGGATTTGTCTCCGACATATTTTGTTGAGACTTGGAAATTATTGTTGAGTTAGATTATTCTATTTAGACTTGTGTTGCATTTGGATTTATTTGTTTTCTTCGATATCTTATCGTGCTGTAGTTATGTGATTGAGTATATTGTTCATATTATATTGTGATATCCGTGTCTCCTTATGGAGTTGGATACTCGTGCGAGATTATTTAGATAGTGCATTGACCTAGACAGCGTTCTACCACCGATGCTACGGCATAGGCTGGACGTACCCACGCACTCGTGCCCCAAATTCCGGGTGTAGGTCGTGACAGCCGGTCGGGCATGCATGACTTACGGAGCCGACTGATGAAAAGGTACTGACTCTTGCCCTTGGGTAAATATCAAATTTTGGTCCTAGCCAACTGGATATGCTAGATTTATCGGTGCAACAAAACCCTCGGAAGGAGGAGCAGGTGGGGTGTCCCTGAAGGATAATGATATAAGGATATCAACAAGGGACGAGAATGGAACAATCATGTCAAGCAAGTTTGAAGTTCAATGAAAATGAGAGGTGCATGTTGCAAGTAGAGTTCATTCGAATATAAGTAGACGACTGAGATTTTAACAAGATAAGTCCTCCCATAAGTCTAAAAAACAGACCTATATGGGCCACCAATAAAACCTTGTCATACCCCACTCCCAGAATACTAGATAAATATGGGGACTGACATGGCCAACCGCACCTTACAAAATACCGAAGTAAGCCACAATGTGTTAAGATTGTAAAGAAGACAAATGAGTAAACTCTAGAATGCTATGACGTCAGTCCTAAGGACGACAAATCCTATAATCTCAATCCAATAACACAAGCACAAGAGTATATCATACATAAAAGTAAAGAGGCATCATAAATTACATGTCACATATGATCATGAAGCTAGTGAATACAAAATGCTGCACTAGAAGAGTTTAATAATACATGATCAAAATATACCAGTCATGGTCTAATATATAAATCATGTTTACCGACGTATCAAAAATATATTTAGGGTCCTTTCTTCGCTCGCGGGGGCGTTCTTTACCGCGGGCGGGCGCGCATGATGCGCGTGCGAAATAAGAACCGGTGAGGAGCTAACTCTGCCCCTTTTTAAACACCACAAAATAAAGTAATCAAGACGAGGGGTAAAAGAAAGAAAAATCACTTGCGAGCTTCGGCCGCAGTCTTACGAGTGTGAGCCATCTTACTGGAAGCGCGGTGGATCCTGGTTCTCTTTGGGGTAACCTGGCTATGCAAAGCCAGTGGGATCAGAACCCCAAGCAACAAGTACCACAAAGGAGCTCGAGGTGATAGTCCAAACACATCACAACATAAACAAAAGAGACATATAAGAAACTAATGCAAACTGAGACTTGCATGGTACCAACGTACTTGTCTTAGGAATAATACTGGAAGAACTGATAATAAGTTCATAAATGAAAGTAAGGCGACGAGTAGTAAGAGAGCATATGAACTAATTTGGATCGGGACCACAACCCTTAACCAAACAAGGACCGGGGTTGCAAACCTTCACCCGAGCATAACTTAGCAACCTAACCACTCGTCGAGAGAAAATAAAACTAGAAGAGTAAGCTATACAAGTAACAACCTACAATTCATAGCCAAATATGTCTACGGCTTGTTATAATTAACTAACTAGGGTTATCACAATCCCTAATTACTAAAAATTTATTGCTAAGAATATTGCTACCACCGGCACTACATTCAACCCGGATGGCCAAGGGTACGCTTGTCTAGTAAATTAAATATACATTCAACCATACAACAACATAATTTTTTACTTATTACAAACAGAAATTAAACTTATAAGCATAAACATAAACTTTTGAATCTAAAACTGGTCTTGTAAACATAACATGTCATGGTTGGATCCATTATACTAGTCGAGGGAAAGGGGAAGTGTTAGCTAGATATGTGATCAAATCCTAGACAATATTCAATATTTAACTTAGATAATGTTTATCCAACATTAAAGTAGACAATGTTCACCCGAGTCGATCACATATCTAACTAGTATTTCAATCACTTAGCATTGTTACAGTTCTTCACCATATTCTAGTTTATTGTCTCATGCTATTGTCTTGTTCTATTTCATCGTGAATAGTGTATACCATATTGTTCTTGTTTACCTGTTTCTTTTACCATAGTTGATATTGTTCATTGTTTCTCGTCTTGTATTATATTCTTTATTTCTGTTTATAGCCATTATCAATTAATTGGAACTGCTATTGGGTTGTACTTTGCTCTATTCCTGACTGAAAAATATTTTTCAGAGGATCCCAAAAATTGGTGTCCGACATAGTACGGACCCCGACCTATAGATGGTGCAGACTTGGACCCACTAGTTCTGGAGTGACTGCTGGAAGATCTAGCCGGAATCACTTGTTAACATAGTTAGTTCTTTTTAATATTTTGGTACCGAATTTGTTTCCGGCTTATATTTAAGATTTTGGTTATTGATTTTATTGTTGTTATTATATTTGTTTATATTGTATAGTTATGTTAGACTTCCTTGATATCTTATCATACTATAGAATTATGATTGAGTATTGTGTTACACTCTTTTTGGATTTGAGATATTATTGGAGGATTATGCATTATTGTGAAATATTAGATAGTATAGTCGACCAAGACAACGGTCTACTGTCGATGCTGTGGCGTAGAATGGATATACCCCTATACCGGGTGCGGGTCGTGACACATTTTTAGTGGTGGCCCATGCAGTTCAGGCTTCACAAGTTGTGAGAGGTCGTGGTAGTGCGACGACTTAGTTGTACTACTACGAGCCTGCGATAGGATATAGGATATAAGATACTAGGATGAGAGATGATACTCAATCACAATTTTCTTAAGAGATTTCTGGGACGACCCTTGAGAATCTTATTATAATTTCTAATTCAAATAGTTTTCCTTGTTTCCGTCCGTTCTCACTTATTATTATTAAATTTGATTTTTGGTGATCAGATGTTAAATTTAATTCTTGGTTTCGTTGTCGAGTTTAATTTTATATCGAGATAAATTTTATGGACTAAATTACGGTATCATCTGATGACATATGTTGATGAGGACAATGAGAAAGGTTAAATGTCTGCTTTGGTTATGGAGCCTAGAGTTTATCGCAGCCATATTAGCTGGCGTGGCGGAAACGTAGGAACCTGACTTGGATGTACATATCTTAGTTATAAAATTTAGAATTTCTCGCAACTATACTAGTCGGCATAGCGAGGATTCTAGACAACATGATTATAGAGGTGCGTACCTAATTTATGGAATCTATCGTTTATCACAGCTATGCTTACTGGCGTTGTGAGGATTCTGAGTATCATGATTTTGGACAGACGTGTATGATTATCAGGTTATATCTTAAATTGGTTCTTAAAGTATCATCTCAATACTTATCCACTCCTGTTATCATAGGATTTGTTCCATCATTCTTTAGCTTAAAAATAGAGCATTGATATGAGTAGATAAGAGTGTACCAGTATATGACGAGTGATAGATATATCACCTAATATTGAGGCCAGTGATGTGTTGGAAGCAATAGGTGGAAGAAATGTCTAGAAATTATATGCAGGATGCACAATGGGTGGTGAGTATCAAAAAATAAAAGTTCATGAAAGTGGAAGCCTGAGTATTAGAAATTCTAATAGTGTGTCATGGGTTGAGAAATATCAAGATTGGTCATGGAAGATATGTAGTGTATCACTGATTAGCGTATCTGTCTGTAAAAGGTTTAAGGAGAGATGCATATACATCAATAGAGATATGGAACCATGTGCCTGCCTTTGAGAGTGAAGTGAAACATGTTCATTATAGAAGTTAATAACTGGTACAAGTGATCATGAGTTCTAGTGAATGTGATGAGGTAATCTAATGATGAAACTAGTATCCTAGAAATTTTAGGGCATATGATATTTGTTAGGAGCTAGTGTTACACAACGACCAATCCTGAAATACCACTCTTTCGTCTAAGGATGCCTATATCAAGAGTGCTAGTATTTCTATATCAGGGATTAGTTGAGTAATGTGCTAGTAACAGTAAGTACCTTGTGTGATAATATTGGATTGGTGTATCAGTTAATAAGGATAAAAAATTATTTGGAAGTAATAGTGCAAGTAATCCAAGCAGTAGAGGAGAGACATGAGTAACTTGGTATAAGGATGTCATCTAAAATACATATGAGAGCTAGTGCCTTATGTAGACAGTAACAAGATTTAAGTAGGCATCCTATTGGCGGATATTCAAGTTGGACAAGGGAGTGCTAATAGAATGCATGATTAAAAAAGTATATAAGTGTTCCTTGCAAGAAAATGGTTGAGAAATTTTGGTGATTACAAGAACTAAAGCAGAACAAGAAGGTAGTATCTTAGCAGTATAGTATCCTAGGTAGCAAGTGCCAGTGAGTGAGTATGTCCATGACCCAGAATTATAGTATATCACTAATATTTGGTAACCCTCGGTATTAAGAATATTATGACTAGGTTGATGATTAGTGAATGCTTAGTGTGTGATGGAATAGGCCACATGTGGCATAGTAGATTACCTACACCAGTAGAGTGAGACACCCCAGCAGGACAGAGACTGGAATTTATGATAGTTAGAGACTATATCCAAGTATGGTTCCTCTTTCAGTAGAATGGTAGAATTGTACGTTATAAGATAGGACTATTTCAGACTGTGATTGATGGGGGTTTGACCATAGTAAACTTTGTATGAATAGGTTATGACTGGCCAAGAGAGAGGGGAGATAGTTTTAATTTCGATGACAAAATTCTTCTAAGGGGGGTAGAGTTGTCACTACCACATTTTCTAGAAAATGGTATTTTAGTCATTTGGTAATTAATTAAATTTTTTGCATGTTGAATATTTATTTATTTTATTATTTATTTATTATTAGCATGTTAGATTTATTTTTAGACTTGTATTAGTTGACCTAACTAGTTTAGATTAGAACCATGGATCCAATATTTATTCCAGTTAGATTTGAGCCTAATAGTAAGCCCATTCATTAGGAGGATAAATTAATTAAGTTAAATCCATTAAACTAGAACCTTCACTCCTTAATTAATTTCTTCATGAGAGGCCCCAAGTGGTATTTTAGACTTTACATAGTAGGTTGAGGGAGGGGGCAAGATAGGCATATATTAAGGGGATGAAAAAAATTTCTCTCTTTATTTTTCATTCCAAATCTAGATCTAGAATTTTCCTCAACTAAATTCTATCAAATTCTTACCAATTTCCACCCAAATTCCTTTTCTATTCTTCATTCTAGGCTACTACAACAAGGATCTACAAGAAGGAAGCAAGGATCAACAAAGAAGAGCAAGAATCTACAAGTTGGAGGCTCTTTTCACCCAATTTGGGATTTCATTAGGAATCCATCTTCCAATAGATATATTTTAGTTCTTTCTCTTTAATTAGGTTCTAAATCTAAGATTTAACCATAAGAAACCACCCCACATGCATAGGCTACCCATAAGAATTAGTTTTAGGTTCATAGGAGGCCTATGGAGGAAGTTATGTGTGTTTTTGTGTCAATTTTAGGAGAATTTTGAGATTAGCACATGTTGTATTTATCAATTGGTCAACTAGACCAAATTGACATATGTTTGATTGTGTGTGACTAGTGTCTTATCCACAATTGGATATGTGTAGGCCGTATCCTGATAATTTGGATATACGGATTTATTTGGAAATTTTTCCTCCGACACGGTACTTTGAGCATGTCACATTTTGACACAAACACGTAGTTGTGTAATTAAATCTTCATATTGTTCATATTTATTAGTTTAGACTTGCTTGTGTCCTTCGGGATACGTTTGGTTGTGTGGTGGAGCCGTATCGCAAGTGTATCATAGAATGAGTGTGATACGGGTGCGGTGCACTCTACGTATTTGCTTTATTGCCTTTAATTCTATGTGTACTTGTGCAATATGCTATGTATGATATATAAATCTAGGTATATGTGTATGTATCTATAGTATATGATATAGATGTGTATATAGCTATGTGTATATATAAGATATCAATTGCATATGTGTTTATATGTATATGTATGTTCGAATATATATATATATATACATATATATATATATATATATATATATATATATATATATATATATATATATATATATATATATATATATATATATATATATATATATATGTATGAGAGGGTATACCTATATGTGTATGTGCTTATATATATATATATATATATATATATATATATATATATATATATATATATATATATACGTGTATGTTTATATATATATATATGTATGTATTAGTGAGAGTGTATATATACATATACATATACATATACATATACATATATATATATATATATATATATATATATATATATATATATATATATATATATATATATATATATATATATATATGTGTGTGTGTGTGTGTGTGTGTGTGTGTGTGTGTGGGTGGTGGTATATATATATATACATATATGTCTAGATGAGAGGACTGATACCTATACAGATTAATATATAGAGGTGTATATATATATGTATATGTGTTGATACATCTATGTATGTGTATATATGTTTGAGTCTATATATATATACATGTATATGTGTGTTGTGTATATATATATCTATCTATGTGTTTGTAAGTGTGTGTGTGTGTGAGAGAGAGCATAGATGTGTGTGTGTGTGTGTGTGTCTTAGTGTGGTGAGTGTTTGAGTGAGTGAGCGTGAGTGTGTGTATGTGCAGCGAGGGGGAAGCAGCAGCGCCGTAGCAGCGCGGTACAGTGAGGCAGCACCGCAGCTGCAGCGAGGCAGCACTACAGCAGTAGCGAGGCAGCGCCGCAATAGCAGTGAGCGCAGCAGCGTGCGGTACAGCACAGCGCGCGGTGCAGCATGCAGCAGCGTGCGCAGCGGACTGCTACGACGAGCAGTTCGAGCAATAGCAAGGAGTTTCCAATTAGCTAGTTAGGTGTTGGTCAGTGGGTTAGTTAGTTTCTTGAGGATAGTTAATAGTTAGATAGATAGGTTAGCATATCAGTTTAGTTTAATATTAAGTTAGTATAATAGATAGTTAGTAGTTAGTATAGCTAAATAGTTAGTGATATACTTATTAATATTAATTTTAGTAATTACTAGTTTGTTAAGTAACTATATATATATCTCTATGTATGTAAGGTATTTGTATATAGCTATATGTAATTAGTAAGTATGGTATTAATAAGTTATTATGTAGTTAGTATCTAGGTATATTAGTATAGGTAATATATGTTAGTAGTTGTAGGTATTGTATTGATATATAATATATTTAGTAGTTTAGTTGGTTCTTAGTGTTTAGCTAGTGGTTTAGTTAGATGAGTTAGTGTGCAATGTTAACTATTAGTTTAGCATATAGCTTAGTTTACATTGATATTTAGTATAGAATGGTAGTTGGTATTAATATGCATATTAGTGTATACTAGTAGTTGATAATTAGTAAAGTATAGTAGTTTGTATTAGATAATATATATTAGTATATAGTTATAGTTGGGTAGTTAATATATACTAGAGTGACATTACCTTGAGATACCAAGGTAAATGTCAAGGTATTGGGTCGTGTCACGCCCCAGTCCCAAAATACACGGGACCAGGCCACGTGGCAATGGCCAGCTAATACGACTTCGAAGGATTTTCCAATTTAATGGACCCGTCGAAGCGTACTACGCTATCCTAAAATACTAACAAGTCCAATATACTATCATATAGTAGGTAAATGTCTAATCTCATCCACGGAATACAATATAAGAAGTGCTGAAATAATACTAGAAATAAGTGCGGAATCTAAATATCATAATACAATCCAAATAAGTTTGATGGGGACAAACCCACTGAAATACAATAATGAAATAAAAATACGAAAAGTATGATGATAGCTAGACTAGAGCATCAACTAGCTA
Source organism: Iris macrosiphon (assembly GCA_036927795.1). Lineage (NCBI taxonomy): Eukaryota > Viridiplantae > Streptophyta > Magnoliopsida > Asparagales > Iridaceae > Iris > Iris macrosiphon. Next base: position 62,852,859 of record JAYESA010000013.1, read on the forward strand.
GATAAAGACGCTCTAACCCAAGGTAGCAGCGTACACCAAATCACAAAAACTCCTCTGGAAATGACTCGAAGTCCTCAACCACGAATCATGTCTCTACTCTTGCTCCGTAGATGGTTGGGTACAAGTGCTCGTCCGGATCTGGAAGAGAACCAGGTCCTCAGAGGGACGTAATAAGATACAAAAATACATGCCATAAAGTAAATATTGTGTAAACTTGAGGGTGAACTAACCAACTAAGTGAAATGCACTTGAAGACAACCTAGGTACATATGGGTAGGTAAAAGGTATAAAGCGTAGCGTCAAGCCAGAGGCTAAGTACCTGGCATTAGCTGTAAACTGGATGCCAGGAGTATATGCTGACTACATCACCGATCATGATAGTGCGCAGCTAGTAACCTCTGCCGGATGTATCGACAAGCATATACACCCATAACCGGGTAGCACATAGCCCATAACCGGGTAACACTTGGCCCATAACCGGGTAACACTAAGGCTCACGATCCCGTAGTTTTTTTTGAAACTACGGTAGCCAAATGTCTGTCTCATACGCCTACTAATTGTCTTTTTCACCCAATACCAATGTACAAGTCGCGAATACGACATGGAAATCTCGTACTATAATTTAAGTCACTAAAGAAATATACAACTAAGCTAAATACCGTCACACATGCTGCTCACACCGATGGCCAGTCGAGTATGAAGCACGCATCCCTACATGAACTCACTCTGTGACATGCAATGATACGTGTCAAGGCTTGGGGAGTCATATTAATAACTCCACAACTTTAGGTGTGTCTACTAGATACTAGGTCAGACACACGTCCTAACGTCAACGCCTTCGTTGACTGTACCCGAGTCTTTCTTGGACGCGCACAGTTATATAATATTAAAACAATAAAATATGCAACTAAATAATATCTGAATTTAAACAGTAAAACAAAGCAAGGTATACTTGCCTGGAACTCTGGTGTGCACAAGTAAGGATCCGAAACCCACAGCCAAGGTAGAATCGTCTTGGGTGCCTATGAATAAATAACAATAATTATCCATCACTATATTACACTATGTTAATCATGTACAAGAGTACAACTTACGCAATGTCATGAGTTACGCAGATACTAAACCAAATAAACATTCTAATTAAATACATTGGCTAAGGTTGACTAGTCCAGGATCAAGGGGTTAGGGGTACACTTAGTCTACTAGTCCCACTATATTTTACAAGTCATCCTATGGTATCATTTCTTATATGTTACAATCACGGTCACAACTATGATTCGTGTAGGTGCTAAGTTGCACCTTTAACACATGGATACCAGGTATTCTACTAAGATTTCTAGGACACGTCTGATATAGGTAACTATCTAGATCTCCATGTACGGGCATATCATGTCCTCAGATACCGTGCACAACGAGACAATTAACTACCAAAATACGTTACAATTCTAAATAACATATAACACTAAACGCAAGTCCTAGCTAGTAGGTTAGTATGCAAAATGTCAGTTTAGTCTAAATACCTAGGGTCAACACAATTATGTACCAAACTAAATAATCAATTTTCTATGAAATAATACTAACACCAACTACTATTCATATACATACACATATATAAACACTAGGCACTAGGGTTCACACATCAATATTTACCCATGTAATAATCAAGAAGGAGGAGTATGATGCAAACCTAGGTATGCTCGACTAGGAGGGGGGCGATGCTCGTCCATAACTCGAGGGAAGCCTGCCTCCGGTGTGTGGGGGTGGTGCTCCGGCCAAGCACAGTAACAGCAGCAGCAACACTGGCAGCAGCAGGGCAATGGCAGCAGCTCGCAGCGGCAGCGACAACGGCTTGGTCGTGGGGATGAGCTGCTAGTGGCGGTGACCGTAGGGTTAGAGGTGGTGATGGTGGAGTGATGGTGATGGTGGCTAAGGTTATGGTGGTTACTGGTAATAGTCGGGGCGGTGATGATGGTGTGCTGGTGATGGTGATGATGGTGTTGGTGATGGTGGTGTTGGCCGCTGTGGTGGTGGTGGTTATTGGTGATGGTCATGGCGGTGATAATGGGGTGCTGGTGATGGTAATGATGGTATTGGTGATGGTAGTGTTGGCCGCTGTGGTGGTGGAGATGGGCGGAGGAGAGGCTGATGGGGGCTGGTGATTGTGATAATGGTGTTGGTGATGGTGGTGTTGGCCGCTGTGGTGGTGGAGATGGGCGGAGGAGTGGCTGATGGGGTATTGGTGTTGGTGATGGTGGTATTGGCCGCTGTGGTGGTGGTGGTTGCCGAGGCGGAGGAAGAAGTCGTCAGGGAAGAAGAAGTCGTCGGTTGGGGATAGCTGCTGTCGTGGTTGTTGAGGCGGAGGCGGCTGCTGGTGGTGGCAGGTTGGTCGAGGTTGAGGGAGGCTGGAGGAGGAAGGTGGTGGTGCTGTGGCGGTGGCGGTGGGATGGTGGCTGACCGGAGGAGGAAGTGGCCGGGGAAGAAGGAGAGTGAGAAGTTTTAGGGTTTGGGTAGGAAAGTGATAGTGGTGTGAATGAGAAAAGAATGGAGAGAGAGAGGAGGTGTTTATATAGGAGAGAGAGAGAGAGAGGAGGTTGGCATTGGGATTAGGGCCGGCCATGTGTATTCCTAGGGATGGGGGGAAGGATTTTTCATGAAGGAATGGAGGGCTAAGATGGCTTTGGTTTTGAATTGAGGGTGTAGATGATGTAGTAGGAAAAGTTGTGTGTAGTACACTCCAAATGGATGGAAAACTCATGGTGAACCGATCAACAATAAGGGGGGGAGGGGGTTTCATGGCTTGGCTCCAATGGGAGGTGGACACCTCATTGTCTTTTTGTCACGACCCGCACCCGAAAATCGGGCATGAGCCGTGGGTACGTCCAGCCTACGCCGCAGAATCGGCGGTAGAACGCTGTAAAGGTCCGTTCTAGGTCAACCATATCTATCTATATCTCACAGAAAAATCCGGCATGACCTCTCCAAAAGGAGGGCAAAACCACGCAATATATATATAAAATCCTCTCCCAAAGGAGGCAACCACGCAATATATATATATGAACTCTCAATCACAAAATCTAGGGAAAGAAATAAAGCACGATATGATAATAACAAGGAAACAGAACCAAGAGAGCAAGTCAATCCAAAATAATACAGTCCAAGTCTACAAATAGCTACAACATCACACAGCATCAAAAGAATAAGTACAGTCATCCAAAATACAAACCACTGGAAACAACCCAGGAAACCCACCTAGCTAACTAGGGTGCTATCGGCGTCTCCTCGGCGCACTCCTCCTCGATCACGGGGTTACAACAGTCGTCAACACCAGGCCCGTAGAACGTAGGGCAATAGTCCTCAGGATCCTCTGGAAAAAATATGCCCAGTCAGGACTGGAGCAAAGTACATAACTCTGAAAGCAACTCCAAATGCATGGTAAGGTGTATATGACGAGCAATAGAAAAGTAATCAAGATGCACAGGAAATAAATATATGCTGGAGCACAATAAGTAGCTGTAATGTAAACTGGAGAACAATACAAGTAGTGGAAAAGTAACTGCAGGTGAGAAACATGAATACTAGCTAAGTGCCTTGAGCACAAGTTCGTTATGTGATCGGCTTAGGTTGCACATGAAAAACACTAAGATAACTCCGTTATGCGTGAGTTGCATAACCGACATACACATGAATACTGTTTGGCTTTGATCACATAACCAACTCCTACTCCCCTCCCCCACTAATACCATTGGATCCAACCACAACACGCTACGTACATGATAATAGCTCGCGCACACGAAGGCGAGAGCACAAGAAGCACATGATAGCACATGAGAATCAATACCCGAAGCACATGATGAAATACACGTGATAGAGTACCCGCTGAACACGGTAAGGGAGATAGCATCTCATGACGGGATCCACTAGTACCAGCTCGTGTAACAATGTGTCAGAATCAAGTATTACAGTTCTAGAACAAGTGATATAAACGCTATCATGAAATGGAAACTATCGGAGGTAGGTACTCGCCTGATGTCCTGAGCAACTGATGAGGATCGAGATCCGGACCGGTGTCGCAAGGACCTAATACGAAAAGCAAGGATTAAACAGGGTTCTAAGCATTTAAACTGATATAAAATAATTAAAAACAGGCTTCTAGGGCTATTCTAGGTCGAACGAGTCAAACCAGTGAAAATCGGGTCAAAAAGTCAACCCGGGGTCCAAAAAGTCAACTCTAGGTCAAAACTAGGTCAAACGTTGACTTTTACGGTCAACGGGGACAATTATGGTCAAATCTAGGTCAAACTAGGGTGCCCCTGAAATTCTAGGTCAAACCGAGCTTATTAAGCAACTAAACTCACAAACTCGCCTAATCGAGATACCGGGATACCCTCGGTATCCGATACCTCGCCCTAGGCCACGCACCCCGCCTAAACCCGCTAAAACCTATGCTAGCACGCGTAATTATATATATATAAACATATAAAAATCACTCCAAGACATTCCTAGGCTAAAGCTCAAATACCCCGCTCGAAACTCAATACCTTGAATATCTCAAGGTATCGAGATACCTCGGTATCTCAAGGTATTGAGGTTTCGCTCTAAAACCCCTCTAGCTAGCTGTCTAGCTACTAATTATACACCTAGTTATAAATCTAGGCTAGGTAATATATATATCTATCATATATATATATATATCTAAGTAGGTATCTACCTATATACATATATATATCCACACACACATATACACTTATACCCATTACCTTACCTAACATAACATATATATATATATATAACTTATAGGTATATAGATATCTATATCCTAGATAGGTATATCTATGTATCTAGCTATCTACCTATCTAAGTATCTATCTATCTAAATACCTAGCTATCTATCTATTAATCTAGCCATCTATCTATGTATTTATCTTATCTACCTAACTATCTATCTATTGATATATCTACTTAGCTATCTACTTATCTATATATCAATCTATCTCCTTATCTATTCCTCACCCTCTCCCTGCTATTCTAGCTGCTGCTGGGGCTTACCTGGGCTGCTACTGCTGCTCCATGCTACTGCTGATGCTGCTGCTCTTGCTGATGATGCTGCTGCTACTGCAGCCTTGCTGTTGCCACTGCAGCCTTGCTGCTGCTGCTGCAGCTTCCTGCTGCTGCTGCTGCTGCAGCTCCCTGCTGCTGCTGCCTTTGCTGCTGGCTTGCTGCCCCCCCCCCCCAAACCACAACACACACACACACCTACATATATATATATATATATATATATATATATATATATATATATATATATATATATATATCACTCACTCTCTCTATATATATATACATACATATATATCTATATATATATCAACTAGATATCTATATATATTCACACTCATCTACACACTCACACACTAATACACACACACACTCACAACACTAACAACACACACACACATAAATATATATACATAATATATATATATCTACACACACTCTCAACTATATATATATATATACATACACCCAAAATATATATATACATATACACACACACAAGCGCACTTACACATATATATATATATATATATATATATATATATATATATATATATATATATATATATACACATAGACATATACACACACAAGCACATAGATATAAATACACACATATATATATAAATATATATACATAAACACACATACATATATATATATAAATATATAGATACCTATACACTAACACAACACAACACACAACAACACCCAAACCATACGCCCCACTCACGCCCAACGACCCCGACACTCACCAATACCCTAAAATATATAAAATATAACTCGAAAACTCTAGCACACACTCCCCGATACTAACCCAACGCGCGCACAAAGCCGAAACGAGGAAACTAAGTCGAAATGGCCGTTCGGTCATTTCGACGAAACACGTGGTGCGCGGCTCGGAAAACCTCCTGAAACGTATACCAAACGAACTCGGAATCGGCCCAAAATTTACCCACGCGCTCTACACGATGTCTAAATCCTAGAAAATGTGCTCCCGTATCGATTCTAGGTCCGTGGTGGAAACGCACACGCACTTAGAATCGGCGACGACGAAAAGCCCCAATTTCGCCCGAAACGCCCGTTTCTCCGTGACGCGGCTTCCCGTGTCTGAACGGAGACATGCACTCACCCTCTAGACACCCGATAACGTCTACCTAGGTCCATCTAACCTAGGGCATCACCCAAAATTGGGCCAAATTCGAATTCCACCCAAATTGGACACAAAACCTAATGTCAAAGTCTCTAAACTCACCCAAACTAGTTCCAACTTCCTCCTACGGGTAGGGTTAGGGTCTATGAAGGTTCTACAATACTAATTATACTACATAAAAATAATTAGGAAGGGAAAAGTTAGGTTTTACCTCTTGGGAGTTGGAATCCCAAGGCCAAAGTCTCACAACCCCTAGAAATTACCTCCCTCAAGCTCCAAGCCACCAAAACTAGCCTCCACACAAAGTCTAGGCTCCACACATCTAGGTTAAAGAAAATGTAAGGTTAGGGTTAGCTTAAGGTAGAAGGAATGAAAGAAGAAAGAAGAAAATGGAAGAAGAGACTTACTTTGAAGAAGAAGGAAGAAGAAAGAAGAAGTGGAGAAGAAGAAAAAGTGAAGAAGAAGAAGAAGAAGAAGAAGAAGAAGAAGAAGAATACAAAGGGAATGGGGGCTGCTGCTGTGTTTGGTCGGATGTGGGTAGGAAATAGGGCCGGCCATGCTAATAAAGGGGTTCCACTAAGTCCAAATAACCAAAATGCCCTCCCGTAACTCGGTTTTGGGTTTCGGGTTCCAAAAACACTCAAACTAACTCCAAATCTCTCCAACTAACCTCCTAAAAATAAAATAAATATTTCTAAGCCCCAAAATAATTCTCACAAGGGTGTGGGCTGGGTCGGACATGGGTCCACTAGGGTCTGACATGGGTCCAGGCTAGCCAAAACCCTAAAACAATCATTAAAAAAATAATATAAGCACTAAATAAATATAAATATAATTAATTAAATACAATCCACTATTTATCAAATAAAAATAAAAAAATACCCTATTTTCTAGAATTGGGTAGTGACACTTTTTGCACAAAAGCCCCTAACAATTGGGAAATTGCACAAACAATGAGATTTGGGATTGGATGAGGAAAAATATCATATTTGGTGTGAAGTAGTGGGTTAAAAGGGTGTGTGGTATTTAGTATGAACCTTGAGGGTGTGAGTGGGGATTTTGGATTGGTGTTGGATCTAGTTTTGGGTTAGGTTGGGTCCTTACACCAATTTAATTAAAATTAGTGTAAATGGTGTTCTTTAATTAATTGTAAGTACATAGAATTTAAATTGGGTGGGACACAAGTATCATGGATGTAGTAGACTCATAATAGAATATTGTCATAAATTGAGTTGCACAAAACGGGTCGAGGTTGTGTCTCCAATTTCGATTGGAACGGACAAAGATGCAAAGTTGGATTTATTTGGATTTAAAAATAAACGTTTGTAACGAATATTGTGCGACTAAAATGAAGCACAAAAGAGGGTATTTATGAGTTACACAAAGGTCAGAATGGAAGGCTGGCATGACTAGGAAAAGTGTGTGAAATTTGTTTGAAAATAAATGCTAGTGTAGCGCTCCAAATATCGAAGCAACGGTAAGGTGCACAAAATAATACGAATATTGCACAATAATCTAAAATACTATATTCTAATTCTAATCGGCTCCAAACTAACCCTAGTCTCTCTATCTAAGCCAGGTAGATCTAAATTTGGTCGAGGGGATTTACAGGTCGATACTCAAGGTATTGGATTTGAGTATCAAGATAGGGGATTTAGTGGTGCGATATCGCATTGGTTCAAAGCCAAGTTATCCACTTAGCCTTAGTGTAATTAGGAATAGTCTATATAATATTGATTGTATATGTGCATTATGATATTTATATCTAATTGGTTGCATATCTTGCGATACGATATCTTGTTAGTTTTCTAGTATCTTAGAATAGCTAGTGTGGCCTAGATGCATAGTGTATAGACCAAATATCCTAGAGATAGACTCATACAATCTAGAAATAGCTAGTTTGACCAACTTTAACTAGTTGACCAATAGTTGACCTAGTTTGACTGTTTTGACTTAGAAATGATTTTATGACCTAGAATTTGACTAGTTTAACTTAATTTTATTCCAACACCTTGTATTAATGTGATATTCCATATATAGGTCTATGTGACACCAGTTCGGACACAATTTGACATTCATTGCTCTGGACGAAAGGTGATACATTCTCTGATAGTTTTCATTATTTGATAATTACTATAATATAATTATTTAGAAATATTTTACATGACGCTTGACACATTGGTACACGGACTAGTATACACATGATCAGTCATGGGATGTTATATATATATATATATATATTGTTCATTATTTCTCGTGTTCTCAATGTTTAACTTAGACAATATTTTAATGTTTCAATGTTCAATGTTTAACTTAGACAATATTCAATGTTTAACTTAGACAATGTTCAATGTTCAATGTTCAATATTTTAATGTTCAATGTTCATGGTTTATTGTTTATAATGCCTTGAGTATCTTGTATCGTAACGTGTCATGGTTGGATCCATTGTACTAGTCGGGGTAAAGGGGAAGTGTTAGCTAGATATGTTATCAAATCCTAGACAATGTTCAATGTTTAACTTAGACAATGTTTATCCAACGTTAAAGTAGACAATGTTCACCCAAGCCGATCACATATATAAGTAGTATTTCAATCACTTAGCATAGTTACAGTTCTTCACCACATTCTAGTTCATTGTCTCATACTATTGTCTTGTTCTATTTTATCGTGATCAGTGTATACCATATTGTTCTTGTTTACCTGTTTCTTCTACCATAGTTGATATTGTTCATTTTTTCTTGTCGTGTATTATATTCTTTATTTTTGTTTATAATCATTATCAATTAATTGGAACTGCTATTGGGTTGTACTTCGCTCCATTCCTGATTGGAAAACATTTTTCAGAGGATCCCTAAAATTGGTGTCCGACATACTACGGACCCCGACCTATAGATGGTGCAGACTTGGACCACTAGTTCTGGAGTGACTGCCGGAAGATCTAGCCAGAATCACTTGTTAGCATAGTTAGTTCTCTTTAGCATTTTGGTACCGAAATTATTTCCGGCTTATATTTGAGATTTTGGTTATTGTTTATATTGTTGTTGTTATATTTGTTTAGATTGTATAGTTATGTTAGACTTCCTTGATATCTTATCATGCTATATAATTGTGATTGAGTATTGTGTTACACTCTTCTTGGAGTTGCGATGTTATTGGAGGATTATGCATTATTGTGAGATATTAGATAGTATAGTAGACCAAGACAATGTTCTACCATCGATGCTGCGGCGTAGGCTGGACGTACCCACGTACTCGTGCCCCTATACCGGGTGCGGGTCGTGATATTTATGCCATGTCATAGCGGCGTAGCACCGCAAGGAAGCGTAAGGCTGCACGCTGGGACTCTTTAAAAGAACTCACCTAAAGTGTATGAAAAGCGATGTAGGCCATCTTTTATGGAAAAACTTGTATACGTCCAAAATACATAAAAACCAGGTCAACACAAGGCCTTTAATGTGCAACCAGAAGGAACAATTAATGCCATTGTGTGAGTGGAAAGAATAGCAGCTATGGTACATAATTCAAGGATCAATCCATTCTTGTATCGTACTATTGTTTGACCCATGCAGGAAGATTCAAGTCGTCAGCGACATATATCCTAATCCATGATGGAAAGTCACTGTGAGGAATGCTCAGCCCATATATATTGAGATATGTGGGGAATTATTGGAGTTTTATCCTTAGGACTAGCAAAGATAGTCCAACATTGGCTACAACTCCAAGTGGGAATCTTAATATAAGACTTTGCTTGTTATTGAGGTATGCACATGGATTGTGGTGGGACACATGTGGGTGCCATGTGGGGGTATTTTTCTAAGAGGATTAAGGTTAAATCCTTCAAGAAATCATTTATGATTTTTGTCACTCTCTTAGAAAAAATTTCTTAGGAGCTAAGCCCCAAAGGGGCTTAGCGACCCGGACTCTAATTCGGGCTCAAGGGCGCAAAGTGGCGCTTTGATGGTGTACTTTGCACTTAGCACGTCTGCATCGTCGTATGACGCTTGTGCGTAAATGTTGCGCTCGTTTTATGCGTGAATTTTTGCGCGAATTGTATGCGCAATTGCTAGCGTGGGTACATGCACGGATGCATAAGCGATTACATGTGTGGGCTATGTGCGGTTGCTGCGTGGTTACACGTATGCTTGTTGCGTATGCGTGATATGCACGATTATGCGCTGTTATGTGCATATATGTGCATGTGCGGCATATGCAGCTGCGTGTCTTCTAGTCTGCGTGCATGCGTTGTTGTGCTGTTGTGAGCATGCGCCGGCTGCGTAGATTGCACGTAACTCCATTAATTGCGGGATTTGAAATATCAATTCTTATTTTGGTAGTTGGTATTTTGGTCCCACGTCGGTTGAGAGTGGAGATGGATTTCCACCATTCTCCATAAATAGAGTCCTCAGGCCTCCTTTTGAAGCCACACCAAAAAATAAAATAAGAGGAGTCCATGGAGTCTGCTCTAGTCACACACAGAGATGACTATAAGCGTTCCAGAAGTTCTATTGTGAACTTGCTGGCTCCTGAGAGCAGATCGTCGATAGAAGGCAAATCTTGCTTTTACCAACGGTGGTCCACCCAAGCAAGAATAATGTTTATTCTATCTTCTTCTTCTCTTTTCTCCTATTTGTAAACATTCTATCCCAATTGCAACTGTGTTTGCAAGGAAGAATGAGTTCTATTTTGTTGTAAATGCTCTATCCCAATTGTAACTGTGTTTGCAAGGAATAACGTATTTTGGTTCTTGAGTTCTGTGATCCAGAAGGATTTGTAATCGGCTACTATATATATATATATATATATATATACGAGTTCTTCAGAGAACAAACTTGTTTGCGTGAACTTCTGAGTCTCGACTGCAACTTCAGGATCAAACAGAGGGTAGACTGTAAAGTTTGCGTGAACCTCTATTTCTGGCCTTTGTTCTACCATCTTTGATTAAACCTCGGAACTAACATTATCATCAATCTAGTGAAGAACTAGACTCTGTTGATACCTTGGAAGATTCGATTTATCGTGGAAGAAGTTCTGAGCTGCATGTTTCACGTCCATGGAGTATCCTTTTTCTGTTCACCTAAATCAAGATACAATAGTTGACTTCATTTGTAAATCATTTGGGTATGTTAAAGTTACAATTTTTTTTTGTTTTAACATTAGTTTGGCTCCTACAGGTGCACATTTCTTCCCTCGGCAACGGAATCTATAGCCCTAGTGTCCAGGTTCTTCAAAATGCTTATAGCCATAACAGAGCCAGAGCACTGATCATGTTACTCGGATCATATATATTCTTAGTTGGGAGTCTCTGGTGGTCTTCAAGGTGGATTGATATGATGATCAAATTACTTTTCCTATATACTGGAATGAGATATTGGCTGAATACCCATAGATAACATTCTCTTTTTTTATTACCTATGAAAAATGGTAAGAATCTGAACAAAAA
>JAYESA010000013.1:62869507-63197007 GCA_036927795.1 Iris macrosiphon
TTAGTATATGGGTCTTTAAATCACTGTTCATATAATACCAGACACTTTGGAGACTCGTATCCTACTATCACATATTTTATAAATAACCCATATATATATATATATATATATATATATATATATATATATATATATATACACGCGGTCTCTGTTCGAGGGTAAATAGAATCACACACGCATGCACACATACAACCTGCCTCCACCGAAGCTCGAATCCCGTCCACTCGGACCACATGCATCACTCTTACCAATAGACTAGAGGTTATTTGCAAATATATATATATATATATATATATATATATATATATATATATATATATATATATATAAGTTTTTTTCTAATCTCTTCTTCTTGCAATAATCTAAGAAGATCTTCGAGGCTAGTTGTGTCTATGATTTCTCCAAACCAGAAAGAATATTTTTTTCAATAGGTTGAATGTCGATTGTTTTTTAAGTCTCTCCCATAGTTATCCTACGTATTATGTAGTTTTCTTTACTTTTTTGAGACACTAAGGTGAACCTAGTTGGAAGAAAGAAAAAAATTATTCACATAAAAAAAATGGACTTTTTTTTTTAAAAAGAAGTGCGATTTTTTTTTCCTAAATCAGAGAGTACCTGCGATAGAATCGAGCAAAACGCACAAACCAAAAACGTCAAACACAAATCGCAGACACGGAGATTTTTTTTACTTGAAAAATTCAGATGAAAAAAATTACGAGACGATCGGAGTCCAACCCTAAAGAACCTCCACTAATAAAATAAAGAGAATGTACAACCCTGAAGAATCTTCACTAATAGAATAAAGAGAATACACCCTCTACAAGCTCCTCCCGATCCAACACGGATCACCACAACACTTAGGAATAGAAAATAGATTACACCATGAAGTTAGAAGACAATGTAATTTACCCAAAATTGATCTCCTCTTCCGAAACGGCCTCCAATCATTCTTTCTCCTTCCCAAAGTTGCAATGACACTCTTGTCTCATATTTCTCTCCTTTTTGCATGTGTTAGGGTTAGAAAAAAAATTAACTTATACTCCCCAATCCCGCAACCAACCTGGACCGTAGGGTACAATCCAACGGTGTATATAACACCTCAAAATTTTTGTTTAACCCGCCGACCGAACTCGGACCGAATTTGATCCGAGTCGGTGTTTTGCGAGTAAACGAAACAACATCTCTCTGGAGCTTTTGGAGCACCCAGACCAAGTTCGGCCAGAACTAGGTCTGGGGGACCGAGTTCGGTCCGAACTCGGTAGACTTATTTCCAATAGCCTCCCACTCCCCTGTTTGCTACTCCGAACTTCTCTGACTTCTCGAATGGCCCTCATCGCCTCCCCGAGCTTCTCTAACATACGGACGGTGCTCGTCGCACTCCGGGGTATTCTCCACATAGGTTGGGAACCCCACCTACTCCAACAAATCTCCCCCTACACAACTATGTGGAGGAGGTCGTCATCCCGACGATCTGCCTGCAGTACTCAAACTTTTTTTCTTGAAAGAATCTCTGTAAACATGTCTGCTCCATTGACATCTATATGAACCTTCTCAAGCGCCGCTTTCTTCTTATCAACCACATCCCGTATCCAATGATACCGAGTATCAATATGCTTGGACCGACTATAAAATATATGGTTCTTCACAAGGTGAATTGCACTCTGGCTATCACAAAGCAAAGGATGCTGCTATTGCTTTAGCCCCATTTTCTGCAACAACTTCTTCATTCACAATAACAACTTGCAAGCCTCTGTTGTCCCAATGTACTCTACCTCTTTCGTCGACAAGACAATACACTTCTGCAACAGCAATTGCCACGATACCGCTCCACCAATAAACATCATCACATAGTCCAAAGTCGATCGTCTCGTGTCTACATCTTCAGCCATTTCAGCATCGGTATACCAAACCAGCTTCGGCTCGTCACCACCAAAAGAAAGTCTCAAATCGGCAGTGCCCTGAAGATATCGTAGGATCCACTTTACCGTACTCTAATATATCCTTCCAGGATTGGAAAGATACCTGCTAACTGTGCCAACTACATAAGAAATGTCTGGCCTCCTACATACCATAACATACGTAAGACTTTTCCCAGCTGAGGCATATGGAACCCGTTCCATACCTTCCTTCTTGTCCCCGATAGATGGACACTACTCCTCAGTAAACTTAAATGAGCCGCAAGGGGGTTACTCACTTTCTTCGACCCGTCCATCCCGAAATGCTGAAGTACCCAGTGCATGTACTTATTTTGGGACAAGTATAGCAGTTTGGACTCTCTCTCTCTCTCTCTCTCTCTCTCTCTCTCTCTCGGCTGATCTCTATCCCAAGGATAGTCTTCGATGCGACCAAATCCTTCATAGAGAAGGCCGCGCCCAGTTGGCGCTTCAACTCCTCTATCCTAGTGGTATTCTGACCCACCAATAACATATCATCAACATAAAGCAGTAAAATAATAAAATCATCCTCGACAAAGTACCTCACAACACACAATGGCCCAACGTCGTCCGTGCATAACCATGCTCCCCATAAATGACTTAAACTTCTTGTACCACTGTCTTAGAGCCTGCTTAAGACCATACAAGCTCTTCCTCAACCGGCAGACCAAGTATCACTTGCCCTTCTCACAGAATCCCTCTGGCTGCTCCATGTACAACCCCTCCTCAAGATCACCGTAGAGGAATACCGTCTTCACGTGCATCTTCTCGACCTCCAAGTCAAAATTGGCTGACAATGCTTGCACCACCCAAATAGATGACTGCTTGACTACTAGCAAAAAAATCTTATCGTAATCCATGCCCTTTCGCTGACCGTAGCCTTTAAATACTATCCTTGCTTTGTATCGAGGGCGAGTAGCATCATCGGTCTACTTCACTCTGAACATCCATCGATTGTTCAAAACCTTCTTGCCCATTGGCAACCGTACCAGATCATAAGTGGAGTTGGCCTGTAAGAAACTTATCTCCTCTTGCATAGCTTCCATCCACTACTGCCTATGTTCTTCTTCTATAGCCTCTGTAAAAATTTTGGGCTCTCCCTCGTTAGTCAGTATCACATACTCAGCCGGTGAGTATCTCATAGAAGGTCGACGCTCTCTGTCTCTCCTCCTCAATGGAACTACTGGTGCTGGTTGTCTGTCAACAGCCTCCACCCCTTCAGGAACTGCCTCTTCTGTATGCTCATCCTCTTGAGGGTTACCCTGATGTCATGCCCCAGTCCCAAAATACCGAGGGACTAGACACGTGGGAATGGCCAGCAGCACACACCAATGGACAAACCCAATTTAATGGACCCATTAGGGTATACTTAAGCTGTTGAACAATAATAAAGGTCTACGATACAGGTCACAGTCTAATACTAATCTCATCCACAGGAGATAAAACACAAATTAATTGTCAGAATACTCAGAAATATAATCCAATAACAAGTCTCAATAAAAGTCTCGGGGAACAACCCGAATATAAGTTTAGTACAATAATGTAAGAGACAGGAAATAGAATAACTAGAAACATAAATAATTGAGTATATAAAGCAAATACTCAGGAAAAATTCTCTGGCACGACCTCGTCCTCTGGTACTAGTACTGCTCCAGTATCAGCTCCTGCCCCGTATACCTCGGGGTAGATCTCCTCTGCTATACCTGGGGACATAATCCGGATCCAGGTCCTCAGGGGACATAGCAAGGTACAAGAATAACTCAAGCCAAATAAATGCAGTATATAAAAATGTATCAATAGGGCAACTACGTAACCAGCTAAGTGATATGCAAAATGAGAGCATCACTAGAACTCAGGCTGAGACCACTACAAGCTCTGTGTCGGGGAGCCCGGTAGCAGTTGTAGAAGCATGAAAAATACGCCGGATGGCTATACGCAGCATATTAATACAGAGCAGCGTAGACAGAGGCCTTCAGAGCCATCAAGCGTGCAACAGAACTTTTTCCGCTAAACACAGCATAAAATATAAGCTCAAAGGACCATCCGCGTAAGTGCAGTACGTCCAAGCCGCTTTAGCGTAAACATGGTGCTTTATCGACTCCTGGGCGTAAAACCCATCCTCTTTGAAGTGTACGAAAGACGCTTCGTATTCTCCAAAGTGAACCTGTCAGATCCAGCAATGAACCTGTCAGATCCTGCAATGAACCTGACGTCTGGACTTCTGACAAAGGGATACTGCACGGCTACCCAGACGACGGCTATAATGATGGCACAATATTGCGACCCAGGCTGTCATTTACCGCCATCTCCTTTGCGTAAACTGCTTTTACGTGCACAAAAGGATACGCTGCCTTGTTTTACACAGACATACATGAGCTGTTTACGCTCCGCAGTAGACAAACCGCCTGTCACATCAAAAGCTGCACTTTGTACGGGGCTCAAGGCACGTCTCTACGTCCAATGCACAGAGCGATGACAGTTGCTCGAGGCATGTCTCTATGTCTAATGCACAGAGCGGTGACAGTTGCTCGAGGCACGTCTCTGCGACTGATGCACATAAGGGCTGCAGACCTTCAAAAACATGCCTCCGCATTTAATGCACGGGATGGTGGCAAATCTCAGCATTTAATGCAAGAGATTTGATTATATCTTCAAAAGTCGTAATTCCGGCTAAGACGTCCACATCAGCACTCTGGCACGTTATGCAGCGGCTTCCACGCCCATTCAGCTTCTGTGCTCACTCGGCTTCTACGCCCACTCGGCCTCTATGACCACTCGGCTTCTACGCCTACTCGGCCTCTATGCCTACTCGGCTTCTATGCCTATTCGGCTTCTATGCCGGTTTGATAACTATTTGGCTTCTACGCCATGGTGACAGTTATTGGCTTCTACGCCAACCTCTTCTACATAAGGGATAACTACCTACGTGGCTTCTACGCCGTGATCTTCGCAGCAGATATACGTATTTTATCCCCTTAGTTGGACACGCGTCACATGCTCACTCAAAAGGTCATCTATACGCATGCATTGGTTATTTTAAACCGTCGTGTAAAAGGGTGCTGTACTTTCTACTCCTCGGTTTCTACACCGACGGAGTGGTCACTGTCACCAAAACTCTATAAATAGAGACCTCTATCAATGAGAAAAAAGGGTCGACAAATTAGAGGGTCGAAGAAATTAGGGTCGAAAATTGGTCAAGAAAACCAATATCAGATCCAAGGTTCGAACTTCCAAGAAAGATCGAACCAGAGGTCAAGAGAGAGAGAGAGAGAGAGAGAGAGAGAGAGAATCCGGAGCTCAGGCAAAAGAGTAGGGATCGACGACTTTGGCATCGTGCATCCACCCTCTTTTGTAACCTTCGAAGCTGCTACCTGTCTTCCACGGCACTTCTTCAACATCGTGTGGTCCAAGGGCTAAAGTGATCGACTGCAGATCAGACACCTATAGCAATATTTATCCAGATTAAATAAATTGTACTCTCACATCCTCGTATAGGATCAAATTGTACAAGTTTGTTTGTAAACCAAAAAAGACGGGTTTCGTGTAAACCCCATCTTGAATACATTTTTTATTTTTTCGTTTTCCACCACAAACAAGATGGCGACTCTGCTGGGGACGTCTTTCTCTTCTGATGAGGAAGTGATTGCTCAACACGATGCGGTATCTGTAGGAACCGTTACCGTGAAGAAGACACTGGTCGTCCAATTCGACCAGTCTGCCTACGAAGACATGCTTCAAACCGGGGGTAGATCTCACCCTCTCTCCGTCCAAGACAACAGGAAGCTGTGCAAGGTCTGGATGCCCAAGACATCCTCTACCATTCCTGTGGACTCTTCGATCTCTCCGATCTCTCCGACCAATGAGGTTGTAGCGTTGCTCCCTCCGTGCCCCGCACGTAAAATTCAGTCTCCCGCTACGCACGGTACAGACAAAACTTCGGGCAAAGCCTCAGCGCTAACCCAGAAGTATCCACTACGCTCTACGCGTAGAAACCAGTCTCCCGCTACGAGGCGGTACAGAAAAAACTTTGGACAAAGCCTCAGCGCTAACCCAGAAGTATCCACTACGCTCTACGCGTCGAAACCAGTCTCCTGCTCCGCGCCGTACAGACAAAACTTCTGATGATGCCTCAGCACCAAATAGGAAGTACAAATCACGCTCCGTGCGCAAGACAACATCTGACCTCTACGGGGAACCAGATGAGCGTCGTGATCTCCGCAAGAGAAAGCAAGCGGCAGAGTACTCAACTTCTCGGCCTTTACGCCAGTGAGGGAGCAATCTGCCTACTCTCCGGATTACGCGGGAAGCTGATGGCCGACTGAGGACCTCTTCAGCTTTATGCCAGTCTGAGCAAAAATTACGCCAGGCGAAGTCCCACGGCGTAAAGCAAGCTCAAGTTGCGGAAAGACACCCTCCCCGGGGATTATTTGCCACCCAGATGGCCAATCTGTTGTACACAGGTGGCACAGGGAGAACTATGGTGCCCAATCTCCGCATGCCCACTGGTGGGAACAGAAGGAACAAGCCGTCGTCTTCTTCTTCTACTCCTCCTGACTTGCGCAAATATCTAATCCAGAAGCGTAAGGAAAGAGGACCTTCCAACATGTCTATTATGCCCCCTGGCGAGCAATGTTGTAATAGTCATAAGATTGTGATTGACTGCTGCTGTTCTAAAGCAAAACGGTCGATTTTTGACCGGTTGAGCTACTCTCTATCTTTCCAGGAAGAAGAGCCCGCACATGCATCCATGAACATGGCTTCGCATATACCTAGAGGAAGCTCAGGCTCAAGACGTCCATCCTCTACAACTCTGAGCCGAAGGAGATCCAACATGCTCCTCAGAGACACTGAAGATGGGGTATTCCAGAACACTCGTTCAAGGTCACAACAACTGACTTCGTACTTCTCTGATTCCGACGCGGGGGGTCACCATTCTCCCGAATCAAATACTGAGAGTATAGAGTCAACTTCTGCAGCAACCTATACACATCCTTCGACGATGCCTAGGGAAATGAGAGTTTATGCCGTCGAAGATGAACGCGAGGAAGCTTCGTCATCAGGAAACGCGGAACAACGCATCACTATACTGGAGACATCTCTGAAACAAATACAATCAATAATGGAGAATATGCACCATATGATGCTAACTCAGCACACAGCCTTCCGGACCCCGTTGGGGGTATATTGCTATACGGTCATGCCCTTCGGATTGAAGAACGCCGGGGCTATATACCAACAGGCAATGAGTAACATATTCCATGAGCATTTATACAAAACAGTAGAATGTTACGTGGACGACATAGCCGTCAAGAGCCGCCTCAAAGATGATCACATTCAAGACTTGAAGACGGTATTCGAGTTAATGCGCCAATATCAACTCAAGATGAACCCTACAAAGTCCTTTCTGGGTGTATCTAGTGGCAAATTCCTGAGATTTGTCATCACCGCCAAAGGCATCCAAGTGGACCCTAACAAAGTCCAGGCCATCGTAGAAATGCGACCGCCCCGCAATCTGAGGGAACTCCGGGAATTTCAAGGCCGTCTGGCTTATATCCGGAGGTTCATATCCAACCTCTCGGGGAGATGTCAGCCCTTTTCTCATCTCATGAAGAAAGGTGTATCCTTCATATGGGACGAAACCTGTCAGCAAGCGTTCGGAGATATCAAACGCTACCTCACCAGTCCGCCAGTTCTGGTGCCTCCCGTCATGGGAAGACCGTTCTTGCTGTACGTTCGAGCGATAGATCATTCGCTAGGAGCTCTTCTCGCACAAAAGAACAATATGGGGCATGAACAGGCTATCTACTACCTCAGCAGGATGATGGTCGAAGCCGAACACCGGTACAACCCAGTGGAGAAAGAATGCTTGGCTCTGATGTTCGCTATCCAGAAGATGCCGCACTATGTCACCGGCCAGACTATTCATATCATCTCCAGGATCAACCCTCTTCGAGTACTGATGAGCAAGCCAAGTGCTTTTAATTCTTGACTCGCGACTTGGGCGATGCTGTTAACACCATATGACATGGTATACGTTCCGCAGAAGTCCATCAAAGGCCAAGCGCTGGCCGACTTCCTAGCTGCTCATCCGATCCCGGAGGCCTCCAAATTATACAAGGACATTCCCGACGAAGTTGCAGAATGTGATTCCGCAATGGAAAGTGACGCATGGCTACTGTTCTTCGACGGCGCCTCCAGGACTGGTCCCAAGGGAAACATGGTTTCAGGGGTAGGAATCGTCCTGGTCACTCCTGATAAACTCGTTATCTACCGAGCATATTCTCTTAGCGAGCCATGCTCCAACAATATGGCAGAGTACAACGCTCTGCTAATCGGGCTCCAAGTCGCTAAAGAGCTGGGGGTCGAGTCCCTGGAAGCTTTCGGTGATTCTCTGCTTATAGTCAATCAAGTCAGGGGAATATATGAAGTCCGGAATCCAGACCTCATCCCCTATCACCAAGCAACGGTCGAGATAGCCATGACATTCAAAGGGTTCTTCCTAGAGCATGTACCTCGATCTCAGAATCTGAAAGTTGATGCCCTAGCCAGTCTAGCTACGGATTTAGCCACTCCTATAAGAAGGCAGGATTCGGTAATCTTTCTTAACAGGGATTTATTCTGTGTGAAGAACAACTTTCACATAGAATGCAGCTACGCTGTGAACACAGATCCCCCTAGAAGAGACTGGAGAAGTCTCTTCATAGATTTTGTCGCATACGGAATCTTGTCGGAGGACCCCAAAGAAGCAGTATCCGTCAAAAGACGATCATTACGCTTCTACTTCGAGGCATCTTCATAATGCCTATATCGCCGGACCTACGACGGACTGCTATTGAGATGTTTCTCTGACAACGAAGCACAGCAGATTATCCGGGAAGCTCATGACGGCGTATGCGGAGCACATCAGCCCGGTCCTAAGCTACAGGATCGTATCAGGAGAATGGGCTATTACTGGCCCACTATGATCGCAGACGCGATCAACTATGCATGACAATGCAGAGCCTGTCAGGTTCATGCAGACTTTATACATCAACCGTCTGAATATCTACATCCTACGGTTGTATCCTGGCCTTTCGAAGCATGGGGTATGGATATCATTGGTCCTATTCACCCGTCTTCTTCCAGAGGTCACCGGTTCATACTGGCCATCACGGATTACTTCTCCAAATGGGCAGAGGCGATCCCTCTTGCTGAGGTAAAGACGTCTAATGTGATCAGCTTCATCAAGCATCACGTTATTTATCGCTTTGGGATTCCCCGAAGGATAATCCATGACAATGGGCCTCAGTTCATCAGTCAAACGTTTCACCAATTTTGCGATAAAAATCGGATACATAATATTGCCTCTACGGCATATTATCCAGCTGCTAATGGCTTGGCGGAAGCTTTCAACAAAACCATTATCAAACTCTTGAAGCAGTTCGTCTCTTCAAACAAGAGAGATTGGAATGAGAAGCTGGGCGAATGTCTCTGGACATACCGTACAACGGTACGAACACCGACAGGTTATACCCCATTTTTACTAGTCTACGGGAGTGAAGCAGTTCTCCCCATTGAAATCCAGATCCCGTCACTCAGGATAGCCGTGAGTAATGAGCTGACTCAAGAAAAGAATAACCTGTTAAGGCTTCAAGAGCTAGAAGGATTAGACGAGAAACGCCTCCAAGCTCAACAGCGCATCGCGCTCTACCAAGCACGCATTTCCAGAGCTTTCAATCATAAAGTAAAGGAAAGAGTATTCAAAGTCGGCGAGCTAGTTTTAGCCGTAAAAAGGCCGATGATCCTTACTCATAGGAGTAAAGGCAAATTCCAGCCCAAGTGGGAAGGCCCTTATGTGGTCGAGACAACGTTCTCAAACGGCGCTTACAGGTTAGCCCAGCCTAATAGAGACCTGTTAATGGCTCCTATCAACGGTAAATTCCTGAAAAGGTACTATGCTTAATCTCCTCTGCTCAAGTGAATATAGCGAGAATCTCAATTCTGACAAAACTACTTCCAAAACGAAACTAGTTGGGTCATATTCTATCATTTCCGTATGACCTATGAATAGATATATCCTACCAAAGCATATTCTATCATGTCCGTATGACCTATGAATAGATATGTCCTGCTTAAGGTTTATCGAGAGTCTATCACGTCTATACTACCTCTGATATCACTCTCGCCCAAACCTGTCATTTACATTCCGAAATGATGGGCCCACAAAGTCAGAAAAAATTTGCTTTATTTATTCCTAAAAGAGAGCAGAATTACATCCGGGAAGCAAAAAGAAGAAAGGGTACATCATCGTGGGGGAGCGGTCAGATTGCGAATCAGCTGCACCAGTGCAGCTATCCTCTCATCCCTAGAAACCAAGGCGTCAGCGCGGGCACGCTCCAGCCGTGCCTCGGGATTGTTCATAAAGGACAGTTCGGCCCTTGCCCGGAGAGAGCCAGCACGGGCAGCTTCTGCATGCTCCAGATCCCGTCGTGCTGTGCTCAGTCGACCAGTCGCTACATCTAGACCTGTTAACGACTGAGAAGCCCACTCCTCTGCCAGAGCGAGTTTTTCCTTCAACTTGTGGGCCCTCGCTACGTTCTCTTCATGCTCGGATTGGCACTTCGTCTGAAGAGCAAGAGCCTCCTCCACGACAGCTTTTCTTTCATCCATCTCCAGCTTATGTGCTTTGATGGAGTTATCTAGGCTTTTCAGCTGTTTAGTAAACCGCGCAGTCATGAGGTCGTATCTGGCCTGGACCTCAGCTTCAAGGCTGCCCCGAGCCAGTTGCAAGTATTCGTTAATAGGTTGCTCCAAACCATTAACCATCGCCTCCAGGGCGTCAGCTACCCCAGAATCGCCGAACTCCCTGACCGCCCCGATCGAAAACTGAGAAGCCTTCTTCAGACGCTCGAAGTCTAGATTCTTCGCCAACACCATTGATATCAGCGTTTTCAAACTGGTATAAAAGAGGATGGTATACTGCTCGGTCAGCGCAACTAGATCCGATTGGACGCCAGTAGTGGCCGCGATATTGGCGAGTCCCCCTCCAGGAATGTTTGCAGACGAGGTGGCCACAGCCACCGCCTCGACGGGTGGTGCGATCGAAGATGGTGCGACAACGACGGTCGAAGTCATCGGCATACTCGCTAGAGGCGAGGTCACGATAACAGGTTCGTCCTCCTCTTGAGATGACGAAACCACTCCGGGCGAGCTGGACACTGAAGATATTTCCTCCTCGAAGTCGGGCACCTCCGTATCATCGCTAGGAGCCCGAGCAGAGCCAGAAGGCGCTTCAACGCTATACTCCCCGTGAACGCCGTCCCCTGAGAAGAGGACAAGAAAGTTGATATCAATATGATGGTAATCTTTCTAAGAGGAGACATAAAGATGACATTTACCCGTAGCCAACGGTATATATGTCGCATCTGCAGCCGACGTAGCTAAATCATGCCTTAATGACGCAATGCGAACTGTCATACCTGGATAAGGGGGTGGGCCCACCGACACCGCCAGGTGCTCTACCGAGCCTTCACCAAGACTCGGTCGAGGTTCGTCAGCTGGAATCTCGCTAGGCATGCTCACGGACATGGCAGAAGTTTCATCCGTTGCTGGTCTAGGGAAAGATTCTCTCATTTGCCTCGACCACGCAGGCAATTTTATTCTACTACCGGAGGCAGTGGCAGCAACGGCAGCCTCAAGCAGGAGTTCTCCGACACCGTCAGCCGAAACTGAGGGTCCCTCTCCGAAAGACGGGGAACCTCCAATCAAAGAGACATCCCCAACAGGGGAGACAGCAGGATCCTCTCTAGGAGCCTCAATACCAGGAATTCGGAGAGAACGGTTAACCGCCTTCTTCTTCCTCTTGCGAGGGGAAGTCTGCTTCGAAGAAGGAGCCCTTCGCTTCCCAGAGACTGCCAAAGCCCCCGCTGGCGGAGGCACTTCAGACCTCGGCACCGACACCAGAGGCTCATCTGGAGTGACGGACCCCTCACCCTCGTCAGATGAAATCGAGGGGACTTCAACTCTTCCCCCAGGCTTGGAAGAAGGCACCATAAAGCTTCCATGCATATCAAAATTGCGATGGAAGGTGTTGATCGCCACGTAGAACTGGGCATACGAATGGAGGATGTGCAGCTCCGTGGAGAGTGTGACGACCGGCACGATAAAGATTGCTCCCGTGCAACCCATGATAAAATACCGCCATCCTCGGGCTCCATCAATGAGTCCGCCCCTGGACCTGAAGCTGGTGACGGCATTGCCCACGTGCAGCTGATCGTACCCAATCTTCCTGGCAAACCGACTAGGCAAGTAGGGCTCGAAGAAGCAATAATCTTCGCTCCTGTACAGCAAATGGGAGGTTCGGATGCAGACCAACCAGTTAAAAGCTTTCGGAGAAAGATTGGTCTTCTCTTCACCTAAATCCTCAAGCCTAATCCCCGACTGATTACGATATACAGAGGGGACAGTGCAGAGAAGCTTCCAGCCGTGACTGAGACTCAGCACCAGCCGACAGTCTAAAACTGTGTTCACGTTCCAGGGAGAGTCCTTGTAGTTCAGTAAGAAACTACTCCCCGAGCTACTACCAGGGCCGGGAGACATCACCCGGGGGTTGTGAAGAATTAACCATCCCATCAAGTACAGGTATGATAATTCTACCCTAGGAAAGCTATCACGTCGAGCTTCATCGACGAGCAGTCCATCAGTCATGGCTCTCAGGCCAGACTGTATACGACACACTATGGCAGGGAGCAAGCCCAGTCTTGCCCCGAACACCAGACACACGGCAGGCCACAGGATATTCCGGTGAATGCGGTCTGCGAACGCGATGCCGGGTACCACAACTCGATGCAGCCATATGGAGAGAAAGCCAGCCAGCCGGGCTTCCTTAGACAGAGGCTTGCGACAGCGCCTCAAGTAACTGTAGGCCTTAGTGCCTTCAGGATACTTTCCTACCCCGTCATTGAGAATCTGATCTGGAGCTTTAGCATCCTCCATAAGATCCTCGAC
Organism: Iris macrosiphon; assembly: GCA_036927795.1. Classification (NCBI taxonomy): domain Eukaryota; kingdom Viridiplantae; phylum Streptophyta; class Magnoliopsida; order Asparagales; family Iridaceae; genus Iris; species Iris macrosiphon. The sequence continues at coordinate 62,882,428 of JAYESA010000013.1, forward strand.
GACCTTGGCACTGAGCATGCCCAAACAGTTCATGGGCTCATTCTTGCCCCCCGAAACTTTCTCCGACTTGGCGGCCCTGGCCTGGTGGAAGAAGAGGTAGGACATCCACTTAGTAGTGTGAGCCAAATCAGAAGGCTCATCATAAAAAGTGGTACACGTGAAGTAGTGGCATATCAGCTCCTGATACACCTCCACAACCCGAGGGTCCGAGTCCTCCAACTCCCGGTTGGTGGGAACATAATCTTCATATGGGGTATCCCCCATCGGCAGTCTTGAGATCACTGCCATCTCATGGAGGGCCAACCCCAACTCCCCCAGTGGAGTGGCAAAGGTCCCGGTGAGCGAAATGTATCGCTCCATCAGTGCCAGAAACAGGTTAGGGTTGGGAGGCAACCCAACACTCGTCGCACTCACAGCAGCATACAGTCCAATGCCCTCCAGCTCTCTCCGAAAATGCTTCAAGGCCCAGTCAACTAGGCAAGCCCATCAGAGTTTTGTTGGGGTGATCCACCCATTGTACCGAGGATTCTCCTTGGGGTATACACCCCCTCGCCCCATAAAGTCGTTACAGAAAGTCGGCAATTGGACCGGCTGGATCACAGAACTGTCTTCACTCGGGATGCTGCCCGGGCACAGTCCCCTGAACACCGTCATAACGTCGGAAGGGCGGCTGACAAACGACCCCTGGTCAGCTCCTTTCAAATAAAAGATCTTTCCCGGCTTGCCGTGAAGATCGGGAGTCAGCGTCCATGACATCCTCCTGGGATGTGTAGCATGGGAGAAAGCCGAGATAGGATAATCTTTCGGCATCGTTGGCAGATACAAGACCACACTATCGGCGGGGAAAACCCAGGGTTCTCTCTTGGGCTTCGTCTGGGACCGTTTGTCAATCATGTCCCCAAAGAGAAAAGCTGACTTGATGTACTAGTCCCTGTCTATGTATGTCAGGGGCTCCCCGTTAATCATGTTCAGCAACGTTCGCTCGCCCTGAGCCGATATTAAGATCTCCCTTCCTTCAGGATACTGGGATCCGGAGATAGAAAATGTCACGTGGGACAGATCCTCCAGATAGTTTGAGTGCAGCATCCCGGCGGCGGAACCCATCACCTCGGCCAGTGGAGACTCATACAAGTTAACTGCAAAAGTGCAAAGAAAACACGTCATTACAAATCTTGCAACATAAAGACCAAGAAACGACAGTCTGTGCTTTACGCCAAGACTGTACAAAATTTGGTCATTTTACGCTGGAAGTCACATCTAGAAGCGTAATTGGCGGTATACAGTCCTTGCTTTACGCCAGACTGCCAAAATTCTAGTTATTACGCTGGAGGTCAGATCCACAAGCGTAAAACTAAAATTTTATAGTATACACCAAGTTTTCGGCAGTCAGAGCTTTTATGCTCGAAACTGTGAAAATATGGACTTTTTACGCTGGCACATTAGAAATGTGGGCATAAAAGATAAAAACGTCTCCGTGCGTCATCTTCCTCAAAGAGGCTATCAGCACAGGAGACGACCTAGCGCGGTCACGTTCAACGTGTGCGAAGGATTTTTCGTCATTCTTTGTCATCCCAAAGGCTCTACCTCTAAGGCCGGGTGCGCTACTCATCGGCGGGATACTTCGCTCAGAAGAACGTTCACCTTGCCCGACCGAAGACTCTCTCGCTGGGGCAGAAGAACGAGAAGAAGAACCTATACTCTTTCCCTTAGCGGAGGGGATTTATTTTGGCGCCATTTCTGAAAACTCGGAATGCTCGGAGAAAGAACGAGAGAAAAAACTCAAACAGTCGAAGGCTCTCTTTCGTAGAAGACGGATGAAAATTTTTTCTCTCAAAATCTTGGGATATATATAGAGTTCGGGTCGACTCCTCGAATCCTCGGACGGACTCCTCGAAACCCCAAACCAAATCTCACAATTAATATTTGGTTATGATTGGGTCCTACGTTAGCCTATTGTTCAGAGAAGGCGGACAGTCAGCGAATTCGAAAAGTTTTTCGCTCAAAGCAAGTCAGCGGTTCCTACGCTAAGGAGCTTTCTACGCTCGACAGCAGCAGATCTACGGTTTTACACTCGCAAGCTATAAGTCTATGGTTTTATGCCCAGATGCCTTTGTGCTCGGTAGCGTTTATGCTCGAGAGGCTACAAACCTACGACTTTACGCTCAGCAGATACCAAATCGATGATCTCACGCTCGGTGGTGCTTAGTTTACACTCAGAAGGAACAGATCCGCAACTTCACGCTCGGAGAAATTTTGTTTTCAGAAGCTACAAATCTACAGTTCTACGCTAAGGAGCTTTCTACGCTCGACAGCTACGAATCTACGGCTTTACGTTCGACGGCTACAAGTCGGGTTTTACGCCCAGATGCCTTTGTACTCAGTAGCTTTTATGCTCGAGAGGCTACAAACCTACGACTTCACGCTCAGGAACCACAAGTCTATGATTTCACGCTCGATGGTTTTTAGTTTATGCTCAGAGGCTACAGACTAATGATTTCACGCTCCACGACTTCCCGCACATCTGAAAGATACGCCTGCCAGATTGCGCGTACATCTGAACGGTCCTCAAGGCGGTCAATTGCAAAGAGTTCACACAGAAGATACTCGTTCTTGACCTCAAGATATCCCAAGTACCCGAAGCATACAAAGTTCTACATTGAAAAATTATTCTTCTTCATGGGTCGATTCGAAGTTCATCCAGACTCCAGTCTGAATATCTCGTCTATCAAGATGGCAACTTAGTTTGACAGCCATTTCTTGACCCTGTTCCAAGGGATTTTTGAGAAATCATTCTTGAAGACGAAGTCTGAACAAAAATTCTGTTCATCAGAAGTAAAAACAATAGTTCAGAACTCTACGCGGTTCCTCAGTCCTAGCAGCAGGATAGTTCTAAATGTTCAAAATGCTCAAACAGCGTTCTATGGACTATTAACTATGCGCAAAAGGACAGGACCTAGCACTCTTTCTAAACAGAGTTGGCATAAAGAATCAGACGTGTCGAAGCTACACATATTCAGACTTCACAGCAACGTATGGCAAGATGATCATATGAAGAAACAAGACAATTTTATTAAAGATTAAAGTCATGATTACATATGAGAGAAATCCAATCTACAAGGGTTTTTTTCTCTATTTTTTATGATTATATCTGAGAAAAACCCCGTCTACAAAAGGATTTTCCCATCGTCGTATGAAGATCGCCCAGAAGCTGTTTTGACAGGTTCTCAATGGGCTTCAATTCTTCATCTTCTCTAGCAATCAGTCGGTTGCCGCAAACCGACTGACATGGCAATGATCAACGGCGGGAGAATACAGAGTTGGGACTTGTATAAATGATGCAGATCCCATGCTCCGTACGCCATGACCGATCCAGTTGAGGCTTCTTTAAGACCCAACTCGATCGAGGACAGCAGTTACAGTTTGTCTGCTCTTGTCCGAGGAGGTCTCAGTGGGAAATATATAGCTTGCAAGTTGTGTGGTCTAATACGACCCTTCCTTTCTCCCGAAGAACCGCCATATAAAGTTGCTGATTATCCCGAGCAAGGGAGGCTAAGATATCCTTCCATGATCCATCGTTGCAGTGGACACTTGCTCGAAGATGCCGTCTTTTTTGGCTCCTTACACGCTGGAAGAACATGATCTCCTTCTTCCTCAGGTCGACCCGACGAACTCCGGCGATCATCTCTGCGTGGTGATAGGAATGTGGGGAGAACGGGTTAACCCCCCAGCCTTTTTATAGGCGAAAGAGATCACACCGGTCCCCAATAAATCTGCCATAAAGTCAGCATCGACCGTTTCAAATGCTTCATTCAGAAATATTTCGAGTTACGAGGAGCGGTTCATGCTTCATTCAAAGCATTCCAAATTTCGAGAAATTTAAAAGCTTTGAAGGAGGTCTTGTAGAAGCATGAAAAATACGCCGGATGGCTATACGCAGCATATTGATGCAGAGCAACGTAGACAGAGGCCTTCAGAGCCATCAAGCGTACAACAGAGCTTTTTTTGCTAAATATAGCGTAAAATATAAGCTCAAAGGACCATCCGCGTAAGTGCAGTATGTCGAAGCCGCTTCAGCGTAAACAGGGTACTTCATCGACTCCTGGGCGTAAAACCTATCCTCTTTGAAGTGTACGAAAGACGCTTCGTATTCTCCAAAGTGAACCTGTCAGATCCTGCAATAAACCTGACGTCTGGACTTCTGACAAAGGGATACTGCACGGCTATCCAGACGACGGCTATAATGATGGCACAACACTGCGATCCAGGCTGTCATTTATCGCCATCTTCTTTGCGTAAACTGCTTTTACGTGCACAAAGGGATACGCTGCCTTATTTTACACAAACAGACATGAGCTATTTACGCTCCGCAGTAGACAAACTGCCTGCCACATCAAAAGTTGTACTTTGTATGGGGCTCAAGGCACGTCTCTACGTCCAATGCACAGAGCGATGACAGTTGCTCGAGGCACATCTCTACGTCTAATGCACAGAGCGGTAACAGTTTCTCGAGGCATGTCTCTGCGACTGATGCACAGAAGGGCTGCAGACCTTCAAAAATATGCCTCCGCATTTAATGCACGGGATGGTGGCAAATCTCAGCATTTAATGCAAGAGATTTGATTATATCTTCAAAAGCCGTAATTCCGGCTAAGACGTCCACATCAGCACTCTGGCACATTACGCAGCGGCTTCCACGCCCATTCAGCTTCTGTGCTCACTCGGCTTCCATGCCCATTCAGCTTCTGTGCTCACTCGGCTTCTACGCCCACTCGGCCTCGATGATCACTCGGCTTCTACGCCTATTCGGCTTCTATGTCGGTTTGATAACTATTTGGCTTCTACGCCATGGTGACAGTTATTGGCTTCTATGCCAACCTCTTCTACACAAAAGATAACTACCTACGTGGCTTCTACACCGTGATCTTTGCAGCAGATATACGCATTTTGTCCCCTTAGTTGGACACGCGTCACATGCTCACTCAAAAGGTCATCTATACGCAGGTATTGGTTATTTTAAACCGTCGTATAAAAGAGTGCTATACTTTCCACTCCTCGGTTTCCACACCAACGGAGTGGTCACTGTCACCAAAACTCTATAAATAGAGACCTCTATTAATGAGGAAAAAGGGTCGACAAATTGGAGGATCAAAGAAATTAGGGTCAAAAATTGGTCAAGAAAACCAATATCAGATCCAAGGTTCGAACTTCCAAGAAAGATTAAACCAGAGGTCAAGAGAGAGAGAGAGAGAGAGAGAGAGAGAGAGAGAGAGAGAGAGAGAAAGAATTCAGAGCTCAGGCAAAAGAGTAGGGATCGACGACTTTGGCATCGTGCATCCACCCTCCTTTGCAACCTTCGAAACTGCTACCTGTCCTCCACGACACTTCTTCAACATCGTGTGGTCGAAGGGCTAAAGTGATCGACTGCAGATCAGTCACCTATAGCAATATTTACCCAGATTAAATAAATTGTACTCCCACATCCTCGTATAGGATCAAATTGTACAAGTTTGTTTGTAAACCAAAGAAGACGGGTTTCGTGTAAACCCCATCTTGAATACATTTTTCATTCTTTCGTTTTCCACCACAAACAGCAGTAATATCACGTAATGGGTCAAGCTCGGGTGTAGAGTCTTGGGCACCGCATTAATAAGGGTTTTATATATATAATCAGCCTGTAGCCTGTGTGTCTCTCCCTACCCAATGTAATCACACGTCTCATGTCTATGACACGCAAGATCATATCTAATGCAACAAGTCATATGATAGCTATACATATATATAAAGTCTATGTCACAAATCCTGTAAGCCTATACAGAATCACCATGAATAACTCAAGAAGATTCTGTCTCATGAACTGTGTCAGGTGACCTATGGTATGACGTGCTTGATAATGCAAGCAAGAAAATGTATAGGATCGCAATATCAATCTCTAGGTGACGTTACACAACTCTGCTTACGGTGTTGGCACCCAAATATTGTTCGGAGATTAAGCAATATCACACGATCCTAGGTTGAACAGATACATCATATAAATATATCAAGGGAATAATATAATACAATTGCTACAAGTATGACAAGGTACACTTGATTGGGGTTTGGATTCCAATAGTTGCTTTAGTTACAGTGGGATCTTCAAATACTCCTCTGGTTGCTGAAATAAATACTACCATCGTGTTCAGAAGATATAAAATAGCTAGAATTGCCTGTCCATAAGTCCAATTTGGACACAGGGGCAAAATTGACCGTTTCTGGTTAAAACGGGGTCCACATGTGGCCCACTTCGTACCGAAAAGCGTGCCAGAGACAAAGTTCTCCAAATTCATCAAACTTAGTATTTACAAGTCCAGAACGATGATATGAACCCAATAGAATGTCCAGAACTGGATTTCGATGAGCCGATCAAAAAATCGCCCGTCAAGTGGAGCTGTGGGGCCCACGATACGAAATTTTGTCAACGTTCTCAGAATCGAACCAAACTTGGGTCACAGGACCAGCGTATTGCTACGAGTTCGATGGCACAAGTTTCGTTTTGAAACAACGAGCACACACGAAGTTACAACAAGTTTCAGAACAGGGCCGATACGGGGCGTTGTCGACGGATACGCGTTGATTCCGGTGTGCAAGCACATCCAAATCAACTTCCGCAAAATCACACACGTCCATATTGATGACGCACACCTTTCGGTGAAGTTCGCACACGAACAAGTCTCTTCGTTTAGCGAAACGCACCCAGTTCTGGGAAAATTCAGGTTTTAATTAACCAAGTTTTTGGTCGATTTTACCCGCGAATAAATCATAATCTATAACACCATAAATTAAACTAATTACAGGGTTTAAAACTTGGTTATAAGGTCTAAATTATTGTTCAAGTGGATTTAAGAAATAGTTAATAGGTTGCACACAAAAACGGTCGTGAACTTGCGAGTTCGGGACCAATTTCTGAATTTTAGAAATAGGGTTAATTTTTCTGTTTTTGCGTCACAATTTACGACCAACACAGGACGCGATACCCCGAACAAATTACATGGATTTCTAGGGGGTCATGCGGTCTACGCGTAGTATTTGATAGAACAAAAATTGGATCAACGTACAGGGAGTTACTCGAGCGGGAAGGGGTATACCTCGCTGTTGCGAAAGTACGCGGTGCGACAGGGCACGGTGGTGGCGGCGGCAGTTGCTGTGCTCGTCGGTGCCGGCTGCTACAGTTGCTGCGGTGGCACTGGGGTCACCAGGGGCTCGTCGCCTTTGTCGAAGGTCGGGGCGGAGGTCGTCGGGGGAGCTCGTCGGCGGAGGCTCGGGTGGTGGCGGTGGATGAAGGGGGAGATGGCGGTGGCGGTGATGGGTTTTATATGGATAGGGCGAGGCGGAGCGGGGGTTGAGGGCCGAGTCGGAGGCTGGGTCATGGGGGTCATAGGCGGGGTCAAGCGGGGGAGGCAGGGACAGTTGGCCGCGGAATCGGCGGAAGCGGGGAGTGGGGGTGTCGTGGGGAACGGGGTTACTATATGAGTGAAAATGGGTCAGGTTCGGGTTTGGGTTGGCGGGTCGGGTTCAGATCCGAACCGCTAGGGTTGGTTTAGCCGGGTTTAGTTGGTTCGGTTCGGGTCCGGTTCAGTCCGGTTCAAGTGGGTTTAGTCTGGTTCAATCAAAAATGGTGTTTTTAGCTAAATAAAAATAGTTTTTGAGCCCAATAAATTCCAGAAAAATTACACAATATCCAATAATTAATTATACACCCAAAAAATATAATTTTTGTAATATTTTAATACTTAATTTAATACATAAAAATATTAATCCCAGAAGGACCCTTAATTTAAATAATTAAAAATTACCGAAAAATCCCAAAAACTTATTTTTAAAATTTTTTTAAAAAATAGGTTGTTACACCTGACCACCATCAGTAGGCTGGTGATCAAGGTTAGGAGAAACTCCATGTACTGGCTCCCCCCCATAACTGGATCATATGAGATATCCTCCAGAAACTGCTCGAAGCGAAATAACTCTAACTTAGGCAATTGCTCAGCCTCAGAAGACATCTCGGAATCCTGAGTGTTGGTTATAGTTTGATCCTCGATGAATACCACGTCCCTTCTTCTGTAGAGCTTTCTTTCCACTTAGTCATAGAGTCAATAGCCAAACTAATCCTGATCCTAGCCAAGTTTGGACCTTTCGTCCTTCGGTACATGCACGAAGGCCTTACAACCAAACACTCACAGGTAAATTTATGATGTCTCTTTGTCGTACCATACTTTGTCAGGTACATCATCCTGCAAAATAGCACTAGGAAATAAATTAATAACATAAGCAGCATTATAAATAGCCTCACCCCAATAACTGTCCGGTAAGTTTGTCTTTGATAGCAAATACCGTACACGCTCCATCAGTGTCATATTCATCCGGTCTACTACACTTTTGAGCTGAGGTGGCTTTGGCGGAGTCTTCTGGTGTCGTATCCCTTGCTCTCTACAATAAGTATCTGTAAACCCCCTCGACCAATTTAGGATTAATTTATTTTAATTTGAGAGACTAGGATTAATTTGGATACAATTAGGATTAATATACAAACAATTATGTGTCCTAATATACCTCACCGTTGCTTCGACGTTTGGAGCGCTACACTAGTAGTTACCTTCAAACAAATTTTATACTCAACTCCTAGACATGCCAGACTACCCATCTGACCCTTGTGTAACTTTTAGATACTCAATATTGTGCTTCATTTGAGCTGTGCAATATTCGTTACAAACGTCTACGTATAATTCCAATAAACCCAAATTCTCATAATTGGCCCTTCCTATTTGAATTAGAGGCACAACCTCAACCAAATTTCATAAAACCCGAATTATGGCATTTACCTATTCTGAGCTTGCTACACCCATGACTCTTGTGTCCCACCAAATTTTAATTCCATGTGTCTTCAATTTATTAAAGAATGCCGCGCGCTTTATTTTTAATTAAATTAAATTAGAGGCAAATTTTACCAAAGCAAGACCTAACCAAGCCCATGTACATCTTTCATGTGGACCAGCCCCCACCCCGAGGAGCCTGAGCGGCCCAAGTCTCGAGGTCAGCCCATATTTCCTTCTCCCCTATATAAATACATATTTACTCTATTTGAAACCCTAAAAATCAAATACCTAGCAAACCCTTCCTCCTCATCAAACCCGAGTACCCCCTCTCCCTTCCCCCGACTTCCCAATGCCATCACCACCTCAGGCCGCCACCCCCTAGCCACCGGATCACCACCTCAGGCCGCCACCCCTAGACACCGGACCACCCCCTCAGGCCGCCTGTACCCGCCGCCAACAACCCCCCATCAACCGACACCCCATTACAACCCGATCACCTTAGCCGACTGCCCCCGGCCCTGACCACCACCTCCAGTACCTCCAACCACCACTATCAGGAGGAGCACCTCCCTCCCCACGACCTGGCCACCATCCCAACACCATCCCAGCCCAGCAACCGTCGCTGCTAAGGTCGCTGCTGCCGCTGCTACAACTACTGCAGTTACTGCCACTGCCGCTGCTGCCTTGCTTGCCGCCGTCGACGCCGAAGCTCCGCCCACGCCGGAGGACAGTCACTGACGAGCCAGACCCCCCCTCTCGGCCACGACCAGGTAATACATGCTGTGCTATTAATAGCTTCATGTATCGTTGGGTCATCGTATCATGGTATCACCTAAAGGACACAAGTAAATTAATATAAAAATATTTGTGTATGTAGGTATGTAATTAGATTAGAATAATAATTAATAAGTTAGTAATTAATAAACTAGTAAATGACCCTAATAATATGACTTGTTATAAGAACTTGTAATTCACCAAAAAATCTAGACATTGATCAAACACAAGGTAACATGAGAAATAAGGACATATTATTGTACGAAACGTAAGCAGTTTCGTAAACCCATAACCTTAGTAAATTAGTGTCGTGAGGCATATGGTAACTAAGGATAGGATGTGCGTGTATCTTAGCTACGTGCACACGAGACTCTTTAGTCGACCAACCGTGACCCTTACGTCAGTACTAAGAGCAGCGTCGTAAGTTGTGTGTATGTATTGCTTAGTGTCTGATGACAGTATTTGCTATATTATATTGTGTGTTTAGGGTTATTGGACCAACCAGAAGAGACTGCAGAAGCAGGCTATTAGCATTCACAGCTTGAGGACCCAAGCAAGATACCTTGCCAAATTTACTGTTTAAATTAAATGATGCATATATTGTATGATATATTATTGCTTTATTTCATATGACTGTGCACGTCCGAGATTGACTCGGGTGCAGTCGACGGATGCGTCGATGAGTAGTGTACTTGATCTAGTTGCTAGCGGACTTACCCCATTGGGAGGATATTCTGATATCTTCTAAGACCTGACACTCTTATACGTTTCACAGTGACAAATTCATATTGGGATGCGGGTTCACATACTCGACTAGCTATCGGTGCGTGTGACATGCTTCACGGTTAATGCGAAATTTAGGATTTTGTACTAGTTGAGACTTGGCATATAGATACGTGGTATGCACATCGAGGATTCAGCTAGTATATCTACATTGGGCGGGGATGACAACTAGTAGGCGTATGTGATACACACATTGGAATCCGTAGTATCCGGAGGAGCCTCGGATCTAATGACTCCCTTTATACAGATGCCCTATTTTTCGGAGCGGTATGGACGTTATATTATTCAGATGCCCCGTTCTTCAGAGCGGTATGGACGTTATATTATTCAGATGCCCCATTCTTCAGAGCGGTATGGACATTATATTATTCAGATGCCCCGTTCTTCGGAGCGGTATGGACGTTATGCCTACGCCTACCCATACATACCAAAGTTGTCCTCACATTGCATTCACTTAGATGGTTAGCACACCCTTTATTGTATTTATTTTATTCAGTATCTTTATATGGCATGCTTCTATATATCTTGTTACGTTCCTCTGAGGACCTGGTACCTTTCCAGATTTGGACGAGACATATTACCCCACAGTGTATGGCCCAGGACAGAAGATGAGGTACGCTACCGCGGAGGAGCTAGAGGTGCTACCGTCAGAGTTTCCATGATCAGTTGGTAGGCCTTCTACCTAGGATTGGGGACATCATTATCTAGTCAGTCGATGTCCTAGTCATTACTCTTTTTATCTATCATTTAGTACTTTTATTTTGTCATAGTAGTGGGTTTGTCCCCACCAGACATTCTTGGTTGTACTATGATATTCAGACTGAGGTTTATTTCTAGTATTTATTTTAGTGCTTCTTGCTGTTTATATTATGGATGAGATTAGATTTCCTGTTGTTGATTGATATTAGACATATTAGTATTTTAGGACAGTGTAGCAATCTTCGTTAGGATCCATTAAATTGGGATATCCTCGGAGACGTGACAGCTGACTATTGCCACGTGGCCTAGTCCCGTGTATTTTGGGACTGGGGCGTGACATAGTTTTAGTGGTGGCCCATGCAGGTTAACTCTTCGCTTGTGGTATGGTAACATATCCAGCGAGCCTGCAATCGGATATAAATTACTAGGTCTCATCCACTTTGATTGCGTCTTTGAACTTTCTTCGTATTACTTCTAAATATCTGCATCCTGTTTGCTTGATTCCGTACTCTTTTAATGAAGTCCTATCTCTTGCAGCAAGATGAACTTGCACAGTGGATGAGGAGCACCCAGTGTCGTGGTGCCAACCGACACTACCCAAAGAGAGGAGGTACCCCAAGGACTACCTGGAGGGTAACCACCATTACAGGCCCCGTTGATACATTGGTGTGAGACCTCTCTGGACGATCCTACATAGCAGCACGAGGGACAGACTTCCCAGACGATCCCCACGCAGCATTTTGAGGGCCAGACTTCAGGGGCTACGCCAATACCGCAAACTGAGAGGCTGATATCGGAGGAGACACCTATCGCACAACCAGAGGTTCCATTACCACCACCTCCACCTTATCCACCTCAGACGCCACAAGTAGATGGACAGCCATAGATGCTTCAGTTCTTTCAGACTATGATGCAAGCACAGTGGCATCAAACCGAGACATTGAGACAGAGTTTGATGGCAGTACTAGAGAGGACACCTGTTATAGCATCAGTACCAGTACCTCCACCAGCTCAGACAGGTGGCACGGTACGATGGTTCCGACAGATGGGACTAGATACTTTTTCAGGCAACGAGACTATGGAGGAGATCTCCGATTGGGTCGCCAACATGGAGATGCTGCTAGAGGCTTCACAACTATATTCGGACCTTTGGATGACCGCAGTGAGGGCCCAACTGAAAGGCAATATCCATTACTGGTGGAATTCTATTGAGCGCGGTGTAGGCAAGAACCAGTCATGGAAATAGTTCTTAGAATACTTTAATGCGAAGTATTTCCCGGCTACATTCAGAAATGCCTTGTACTCCCAGTTCCTACATCTAGAACAAAGGAATATGAATGTTGACGTATATGACGCAGAGTTTAGCTACCTTAGCAGATTTGGTGCCGTCCTGATACGCAATGATCTAGAGAAGGCCCAGAGATTCCATCACGGCCTCACTTTCGAGCTGCAAAGGTACACCACCTCCCAGGCAAGGATTTCTTATGAGGAGGTTCTTTCAGAGGCAAGGATCCAGGAGGCCATCGGCAGAGGAGCAAGACGTTCCAGGATGACCATACCAGCAAGAGCCCAGCCCAAAGTAGGAGGGCCGATCCGTTATTCCAGAGCACAGACACAGCAGAAGGCAGCGCCATACCAGCAAAAGGAGCTTCCGACTTGCTACCACTGTGGTAAGATAGGAAATTACCAGAAGGACTGCCGAAAGAGACTGGAGATATGCATGATTTGTGGGGCAAGCCAGCACCAAGCCCGAGACTGCCCACAGCGCAGAGATGCAGCACCCCAGATCGGACAGAGGATAGAAGCACCAGTTTTGAGGATACTACCCCCACCAGGAGGCCAGCGTCCACCAACACCCGGAGGATTTCAGAGGGGACCACCCTTGGCACTACAGCAGGCACAGTTTGATCGAGCCCGACAGCAGACCAGAGGGCAGAGGCACGTACAGGCCTTTACATTAGCAGTATCGTGCCCCGATCCCTTAGGGGCAGATCGTCCTCGCTTGGTCCCTATGGAACCGCTCGTCCTCGCTTGGGCGCGATGCCGTGCAAGCCTAAGTTACGCTTGCACAAGATAACGTACCAACACAATACGTAAGTTAGACGAAAATATACATATATAAAGGCACAGAGTGAAAGGCAGAGAACTAAGTTGAACACATTTGATAGGCACACAAAATACTTTCTTTTATTGAATATTGAAGATTTGGATTACAAAGTGCTTGCTTGGCTGAGTTACAAAATATGCCTTAGAAGGCTTACAACTCTTTTTATATTCCCAAAACTAGCCACAATGCCCAAAGATTACATCCTTGTAGTAGGACCAAAAATAATAAAAATATCTAGCAGAAGAGGAGTAGCCCACTGGAGAGGAAGGCGAAGGAAACATCATGAACACAGTCCTACGGGAGGATGCGTGCACTCTGATTCAGATTCAAGATGCTAGCCAAGCTCTCGCTTCCAGTACCTGGATATTTGCCCACAAATATGGGTCAGTACTACCATATGTACTGGTGAGCGACCAAGGCCAAACTCACCTTAGAAATCCATACTAAGTAAGCATATGAAGCTAGCATTATTAGGTGATCTTTCTGATTGTCTAGTTTCTTTTTAACAATTTATGCAAGGAAATATAGACGATATATAGCATATGCATATGATAATTCTTACCCACGGTCGAGCAGTTATCCCTGCAGCAGACATACAAGTTAGCCATAATTTGCATATATGTATAAACTTATGTATCAATCTTGGTGTCAAAATGATAGGTATGCAAGAAGGTAAACCTAGCATGTTCCCTATCTATATGATAGTCCATGAGTTTCCCCATACAACACCCCCCTAGATCCCGTAGGAACGGAACATCAGGGTGCTCTCATAATCCCTTTCGGATCGACCGATTCCTAGTGCCCAAGAAACCGATCGAGAGACTATTACCTTGTGTACAAGTTGTCTGAGACCCATGCATGGCAAGCAATATTTATAAATCAAATCTTAGGATGCACAACATTAGCAAGCATATAACAATCTAATAGCCACACCCCCTAGATCCCGTAGGACCGGAACATCAGGGCGGACCACTAGACTATTCTCATTCATTCTTTTACACATGATACAAAACTAACCATAAAGGTTTTATGCACGATATAGTGATGCAACAAGTGAGAAGGGGCAACATTCAATTGAAGTAAAGCAGAACTCTATTTATAGTATCATGCAGTTTATTTCTTTAGCTTATCTTTTTAGTGAGGCAATATTTAGTGAACTAGAGATCATTTCATTAGGCATGTGAACTGAAAGATTCATCGAAGGGCCTAAGCCACTCACCGAATGAATCGAACGAGAGGATGGGGAAGCCTTAAGCGATGTTCACTCTTTGGTTATGCGTCCTGAAAATACAACAATACTTGGTTAGCATACTTCGATCTCTTTTCCTTACGATTCGAAAAGAACGCGCAAGCGAGAAGGCAAAATCATGAAAACCAAGTCATCGAAAGCAACTCAAAGCACAAAGCAATACAAAACCAAGAAGCAAAGCAACCAACAAAAAATCTTGGACTTATTTCAATAGAAGCCGTTCGATCAATTCGAAGGGTTCATTGCACTTCGTCCATGTTGATTTGGCGATAAGGTTTCCCCGAGACTCGATTCTCAACCGAGTCGAAGTAGCAAGTGTTCCATAAGTAACCGTTCAGAGTGGGGCGTTACATACTACCCCACTGAGAACAAGTTTCGTCCTCGAAACTTAAGAAATCAAGGAGGCGATATACGATGCATCAAAAGATAAAAGGAATCAGACTCACCAACATCGTGTCCACTAGCGTCACACTCAATATTCAACTGATAAACTCTCGGCCTTCTTATTTGATCAGTTGGATCCAGAGCAGGACCCAGAGGGGTATGAGTTTGTACACGCTCTGTATCATCCCCTGGTTTCTCAATAGCTATCCTCTTAGGGAAATCACGTAATTTATGGTCGGGTTGCCCACACTTAAAGCATAGTCTGTGGAGGAAACGACAATCTCTTTAAGGTGACTAGGATAGCCACAAAAGCTGCACACCCTTCCACAGTTTTCAACTGTATCCCCCTTTTTCTCACCGTTGAGGTATCGTTTTGCAGGAGGGTTCCGAGGAGCCGGTGCCTTTTCTGGAGCACTTCGTGGCATGAACTGCTCATTCTGCACCACTGCCTCAAAGGCTTGTATGTACATTTTGTACTCCCGATTCATAACATCTTTTTTTAGATTATCATTTAAGCCATTTATGAACCGATGTGAGCGAGCTCCCTCATCAGAAATCATGGAGCTAGCGAACTTAGCAAGTTTGGAAAATTCTGACTCATAATCTTCGACGGACATGTTTCCTTGCTTAAGTTCGGTAAACTCGTCTTCTTTTCTCTGTCTGACAGCTGGCGGCAGGTATTGTGCAAGGAATGCTTCCTTGAACATTCTCCAAGTGATCTTACCATCCTGATGCTTGGTGGCTAGATCTGCTTTCTTAATTTTCCACCAGTCATGTGCATGTAACCGCAGCTGCATATCTGCACACACTACCCTCTTGTTCGCAGGTATTGAAGCAAAGATAAACAAGCTCTCCATCTTTGCGATCCAGTCCATCACCTTATCTGGCGTGGTCCTACCTTCGAACTCCGGAGGGTTCAACTTCAGAAACTCAGCACCTTTAAAGGTAGACTTCTTGGCCGCACGACGGGGCTCGTTAGTTTCTGCTAATCCTTTTCCTTAAGGCATGGTCGGGGCAGTCACAGGTGTTGCGGCAGTTCTCGATGCACCACTGTGTGCCACTAGTGTTGTCACAATCTGAGTCAGAGAGTTAAGCTGATGTTGTTGTGCCAAGGCTCTAGCATTAGCTCATTGCTGCTGAGCCTCAAATCGTTCCTGTTGTGCAGCATGATGATCACTTTGATTCTAAAATATTGCAATCAGCCTATCAATTTGATCATCGCTAACGCTTGCTGCGCGCGATGTCTCAGGGTTACCAGCACCTGTTTTTATCATCTTTGCTGCAAAAGAGAGTAGCTTGCATTAGTCTCATAACGTATTATGGACTTATTGTATGGGATGTTGGGTTTTCATACTCTTAGGGACCTTTCATACTCTCGATTTACTTCTTATAGATTCGAAATCAATTTTTGAAATTCGGGACTTTTGAATCGTTTGAAAATTTATATCATTTTCGAAAACGATATTTGAAGAGGCCAAGGACGTAAAGCCATGCTCTGATACTGTCATGCCCCAGTCCTAAAAATATACGAGACTAGGCCACGTAGCAATAGCCAGCTGTCACGTCTCCGAGGATATCCTAATTTAATGGATCCTAACGAAGAGTGCTACGCTGTCCTAAATACTAAACAATGTCCCATATAAATCAACAACAGGTAATCTAAATCTCATCCATAATATAAACAGCAAGAATGTACTAATAATAAATGGCTGAAGATAAACGTCAGTCTCAAAATATTATAGTACAACCAAGAGTGTCTGATGGGAACAAACCCACTACTAGGACAAAAATAAAGTACTGAATAACAGATAAAAAGAGTAATAACTAGGGCATCAACTGATTAGATAATGATGCTCCCAATCCTAGGCAGAAGGCCTACCAAGTAATCACGGAAACTCTGACGGTAACACCTCTAGCTCCTCCGTGGTAGCGTACCTCGTCTCCTGTCCTGGCCCGTACACTGTGGGGTAATATGCCTCGTCCAAATCTGGAAAGGTACCAGGTCCTCAGAGGGACATAACAAGTTACATAGAAACATGCCATATATATGAATACTGAACAAAATAAATGCAATAAAGGGGTGTGCTAACCATCTAAGTGAATGACACGTGAGGACAACTTTGGTACGTATGGGTAGGTGTAGGCATAACGTCCATACCGCTCCGAAGAACGTAGAAGCTGCATAGTATATATATAATGTCCATATCGCTCCGAAGAACATAAAATCTGAGTATATAAAGTCTATATCGCTCCGAAGAACGTAGAATCTGCATAAAGGGAGTCATTAGATCCGTGGCTCCTTTGGATACTGCGGATTCCAGTGTGTGTATCCCATAAGCCTACTAGTGGTCCTCCTCGTCCAATATAGATACACAAGTCGAATACTCGACGTACATACCACGCATCTATATGCCAAGTCTCTATAAATAAAATAATCCTGAGTTACGAACTAACCATGATGCATGTCACATGCACCGATAGCTAGTCGAGTATGCAAACCCGTATCCCAATATAAAATTGTCACTATGAACCGTGTAGTAGTGCCAGGTCTCGAAAGATATCAGAGTATCCTCCTAAATATAGTGGATCTGCTAGTGACTAGGTCAAGTACACTAATTCATCGACGCATCCGTCGACTACACCTGAGTCAATCTCGGATGCGCACAGTCATATGAAATAAAGCAACAAGATATCATACAACATATGCAGCATTTAATATAAACAGTAAATATGGCAAGGTATCTTGCCTGAGTCCTCAAGCTGTGAATGCTAAAAGCCGGTTCCTGCAGTATCTCCTGGCTGGTCTAATGGTCCTAAACACACAATATAATATATAACAATCGAACATCAGCCACTAAGGAAATACATACATAACTACGTCACTGCTCTTAGTTATTGACGCAAGTCCACGATTGATCGACTATAAAATTGTGTGTGCACGTAGCTAGGGTGCACACGTGTCCTGTCCTCAGTCACCGTGTACCTTACGACAATAAATATTACGCTTATGTTTTTACGAAACTACCTTACGTCTAATATGATTTTTGGTCCTTAATACCCATATTAGCATACTTGGCGATGTCTAAGTTTTATTGATGAATTACCCATTTTAATAACAGGTCTTATGATTACAATAATTGCTAGTCAATAAATAAATGCTAGATCTTGATAATCAACACACATTCCTATATATAGTTTAAGGTTAATTAAGTTTGTGTCCAAGACTATGACACTCGACACGACAAACCTATATGAACACGACACAAAGAGGGAGGAGTACAAGGCATTTACCTAGTTGGCTGGACGAGAGTCTCCTCACTGACCGGTTGTCATGACCCGCACCCGGTGTAATGGTACAAATCGGAAACAACGCCCAGCCTACGCCGTAGAATCGGCGGTAGAACGCTGTTTAGATAATCTATCTAACAATATTCTGAACCACCAAGATGATAATATACTCAATCACAGATCTAAGATGGAAAGTACGAATCAGATAAAGAATAGAATAGTCATAATACAACTCATGAGTCTAAAATAATACATCAATGATTCTGAAAGAAGTAACAAAATAAGTTAGAGATAAATCTAGTACAAAGAATACTACGAAGCTACAACTCCTGGGTCAGCTGTCTCAGTTGGAATAAGTCTCTCCTAAGCCAGGGTCTCAGAATCTAAATCCACAACATCCTGAGGTCCATAATAGGTAGGGTACCACTCCTCAGTGTCATCTAAAAAAATATATCCAGTCAGGAAAGGAGCAGAGTACATCTCTAACAGCAGTTCTAATCAATAATAAAAACTATGTAACAGTAAATAGCTGTGGATAATCAAGATGCACAAAAGATACAAGAGATATATATACAATAAGGAAATACTGGAAATAAATACAATAATGAACAGTATGCCAATGAAACAAGATACTAATGACTAAGTGTGTGAGTACTAGCTTAACATGTGATCGGCTTGGGCAAGATGCAATACGGCCTGGCTAATCATACGTGTGGTGTATGATCAACATTATTCAGTAATCAGTACTTGATACAATAGGGATATTGATCATATATCTACACTAATACTCTCCACCCTCGACTGGTATAATGATCCAACCACGGTATGCTATGGCACGAGATTCTCCAAGAAAATAGCTAGTCTTCCAGAGAATCAGTGTCTGTACATGTATAAGATAACCAATGAAATAATACTTGTACCATATACACCATATACCAAGGAATAACATCTCATGACGAGATCCGGATATACCAATCCGTGTAACCATAGTGTCAAAAGAACATAGATATCTATACTAGATACAATGAACATAGAGAATATCATAAATGAGAAACTATCAGAGAATGTAATCGCCTGAAGTCCAAAGAATAGTCTCACAGATGTCTGATTCGGTACCTCGAAGACCTAGATATGGAATACAACATCAATACAAGGTTCCGAAAAGAGAATAAGTTAAACTAGTCAACTTCTAGGTCAATAAGTCAATTTTAAGTCAAAAGTCAACTATGGTCAACTCTAAGTCAACTATGGTCAACTATGGTCAAACCAAGGTCAACTATCTATTTCTAGGTTGCACAAGTCTGACACAAAAATCTTGAGTCAAGATACTAAAATCTAATCTTAAAATATTAGGATACCGTATCTCCGGATACGTGGATCCAAGGTAAAACATCAATAATATAAATCGAACAATATTTATAATTAATATAAAATCATAATTTATACATAAATTAGGTACCGTAGTTTTGAACCAACTTGGTATCCGAACAAAATCATAATCTTGATACCCAAACCCCGTATCTTGAGTATCCCACTAACCTTGGTTTCCTCAAGGTAATACCCGATACCTTGGTAACATAATTACCCATATATATAACATATAAATATATACTAATATATACATACAAGGAATATAGCAATAATAATATATTATCTTAATATTACATATATATATATAAATATAAGTATTAAACACATATATATAATTCTGCCAAACCGTCGCTGAAAACTGTGTTAAAAAATACTGATACTCTGATACCAGGCTTTTAGTGACACCGGTCGTCCTCCGGCGAATGGTGGTGCTCCGGCGTCGGCCGGAAAAAAAGGCAGCAGCGACTGCGGCAGCAACTACAGTGATCGCAACAGCGGCTATAGCGGCTTGGTCGGCGGGAACGGCGCCTGGGTTGGCGGTCAGGCCATGGAGGAGGTCGGGGTCCGCCTGATGGTGGTGGTCAGGGGTGCTGGAGGCGGTGACCGGGGGCCGGGACAGTCGGTTAAGGCTCGGGTTTAATGGAAGGTTCAGTGATGGTGAAGGAGATGGTGGCGGTGGTGGATGGAGGTGTTGTGCCGGCGGCTGGGTTGGGGTCCGGTGTCGAGGGGGTGAGCAGGTGGCTGGGGTGGCGGCCTGAGGTGTTGGCTGGTTGGAATTAGGGGAGGGGAACTTGGGTTGGATGAGGGGTCGGCTAGGGCTCCTTATGAAGGTGGTGGTGATAGGGATTTTAGGGTTTGAGTGAAAGAAATATATATTTATATGGGTGATGTAGTTTGCGGGCTGGCCTCGAGGCTTGGGCCTGTCCGACCTTGTTGGGGTGGGGCTGGTCCACGTGAAGGAGTGCATGTGGGCTTGGTTAGGTTCTGTTTGAGGTGAAATTGGCCTTAAATTAATTTAATTAAAAATAATGCGCGCGGCGCTCCTTAATAAATTTAAGACACATGGAACTAGATTCGAGTAGAACACAAGAGTCATGTGCGTAGCAGGCTTGGTGTAGGCTAGTACCCTAATTTGGGTTATAGGGAATTGGGTTGTGGTTGTGCCTCAAATTCAAGTAGGAATGGACAATCAAGGGAAATTGGATTTATTGAAATAATACATAGACGTTTGTAACGAATATTGCGCAGCTCAACTGAAGCACAATAGTGAGTATCTAAAAGTTACGCAAGGGTCAGATGGGTAGTCTGGCATGTTTAAGAGATGAGTAATTAATTAGTTTGGGGGTACCTACTAGCGTAGTGCTCCAAACATCGGAGCAACGGTAAGGTGTATTAAGTCAAAAAAATTATTGCACCAAAATTTAATTGTATCCAATTTAATCCTAGTCTCTTAATTTAAATTAAATAAATCCTAAATTGGTCGAGGGGGTTTACAATCTACCCTCCTTAGAGCATTTTGTCCTCGAAATTAAAACATACACATGGTAAGAACTACTGACTGAAATAAAAATAAGAAAATATACTACAACATACCTAGGTCTTCAAAGAGATGGGGGTAACGTTGTCGAACATCCTCCTCGCGTTCCCAGGTTGACTCATCTGGTGTATGATGCCTCCATGTGATACGAACTAGGGGGATAGTCTGACCTCGTAGTACTTTCTCACTCCTGTCCAGAATCTCAATAGGCTCCTCTTGGTATGATAAACTCGGGCCGACTATGATTTCTGAATGGTCAAGAACGTGACTTGGATCTGGTATGTACCTTCTCAGATGAGATACATGGAAGACGTCATGGACTCCTTCCAAGGTCTGCGGCAAGACTAATCTATAAGTAACCTCTCCGACACGTTCTAGCACATCGAATGGTCCGATGTACCTCGGACTCAGCTTTCCTCTGCCTCCGAATCTGATTGTCCCTCGAGTAGGTGAGATCTTTAGAAACACGTAATCTCCAACCTGGAACTCTAAGGGTCGTCGATGTGCATTCGTCCAATGCTTCTGTCTGTCCTGTGCTGCTCCAGGTACCCTTGGATCTTTTTCACCTTCTCCACTGTACGACCATCCAACTCTGGCCCAAGAATCTGTCTCTCGCCTATATCGCTCCAACATACTGGGGAACAATATTTTGTTCCATACAATGCTTCATAGGGAGCCATCTGGATGCTCGCTTGATAGCTGTTGTTGTAGAAAAATTCGACCAAATGCAAATAGTCCTCCCATGATCCTCCGAAATCAAGCATGCATGCCCTTAACATGTCCTCCAATGTCTGAATGGTGCTCTCCGATTGGCCATCTATTTGTGGGTGATACGCTGTGCTAAACTTCAGGCGGGTACCGAGACTCTTTTGTATACTCTGCCAAAAGTAAGATGTAAAACTCGTATCCCTGTCAGACACGATACTAACTGGCACACCATACAGTCGCACAATCTCCTTCATGTACATCTCTACTAAGACCTCTGTAGATTGCCCAACTCTGAAGGGTAAAAAGTGTGCGAACTTGGTGAGTCTATCTATGATTACCCATACTGCATTTTGACCACTAGGACTCCTCGGAAAGCCCGTAACAAAGCCCATAGTGATATGCTCCCATTTCCATTCAGGTATCGGAAGTGGTTGAAGTAATCCTGCAGATCTCTGATGCTCAGCCTTGACTTGCTGACATACCAAGCACTTCACCACAAAGCGTGCTATCTCTCTCTTCAATCCAAGCCACCAGTAGTAATGTCTCAAGTCTCTGTATATCTTTATGCCTCCTGGATGAATATAGTAGGTTGAACTGTGTGCTTCTATCATCAACTCCTGACGAAGTTCTCCATTTGGAACATAGAGATGATCTCCATATCTCAAAGTCCCGTCTTCATGTATACGCAGTCCTGTCTGTATTCCAGCCTCTGTCCTCTGTCGAAGTCTCTGGAATCTGGCATCTGTCGGCAAAGCAGCCTTGATCCTCTCCACTAATATCGATTGCAACTGGAAACTCGACAATTGTCCGTCAACTCCGGGCATAACGACCTCTATACCCATCTGTTCTAGATCTCTCAGCAGATATTGTTGGGTAGTCAAGAAGAATGCCATGGTCTTCTGCTCAATGCGTCAGCTACTACGTTGGCCTTTCCTAGGTGGTATTGTAGCTCAATCTCGAAGTCTGTCATCACCTTGAGCCAATATCTCTGTCTATGGTTAAGGTCCTTCTGGGTGTAGACGTACTTTAGGCTTTTGTGATCAGTAAATATCTCCACTCTTTCTCCATATAGGTAGTGCCTCCAAAGCTTCAAAGCAAATATCACTACTGCAAGCTCTAAGTCGTGGGTGGGATAGTTCTTCTCATGTGTCCTCAATTATCTAGAGGCATAAGCCATAACCTTTCTATGCTGCATCAAGACACATCCTAATCCTTTCCCAGATGCGTCGCTATAGATCACGAATCCTCCGGGTCCAGACAGTATGGTCAAGATAGGTGCTATAGTCAAATGCTTCTTCAGCTCGTCGAATGCCTTCTGACACTCCTCTGTCCAAGTTAACTCCTGCTCTTAACGGGTCAAGCGGGTCATCGGTTCTGCGATCTTCGCAAAGTTCTCCATGAACCTCCGGTAATATCCGGCAAGTCCTAGAAAACTCCTCACTTTTGAGACATTGGTAGGGGTTGGCCATGTCTCTACTGATAAAATCTTTGCCGGATCTACTGAAATACCATCTCTTTAGATGACTTGTCCAAGAAAAGTGACACGATCTAGGAGAAACTCATACTTGCTCTGCTTCGCATAAATCCTCTCTCTCCTCAGCGTCTCTAACACTAGTCTCAAGTGCTCTTCGTGCTCCTCGTAGCTCTTCGAATACACCAAGATGTCGTTTATGAAGACTACCATGAACCGGTCTAAGTATTGGTGGAATACTATGTTTATCAAGTTCATAAATATAGCAGGCGCATTTGTCCGTCCAAAAGGCATCACCATGAATTCGTAGTGACCATAACGAGTCCTGAATGCTGTCTTTTGAATGTCTTCTCTTCGCACCTTTACTTAATGATAACTCGATCTCAAGTCGATCTTTGTGAATACCACTGCTCCTGTCAGCTGGTCGAACAAATCATTAATTTGCGACAGGGGGTACTTGTTCTTGATAGTCAAAGCAATAAGGCCTCTGTAATCAATGTACATACGTACTATTTCATCCTTCTTAGGTACAAACAACACTGGTGCTCCCCAACGTGATGCACTAGAACGGATAAATTCCTTACTCTGCAACTCCTCTAATTATTGCTTCAGCTTATCTAGTTCCTTCTTCACAATCGGTATACATTAGAAGATACCGGTGCTGCTCCGGGTACTAAATTAATAGTGAACTCCACATCTCTATCTGGCGGTAAGCCTGACAATTCTTCAGGAAAAACATCATCGAATTCTGCAACTATTGGTGGGGGTACCATCTCCATAGCCATGTAGGCTCCAGCTATATGTCCAACTCCTTGTACGACGGTCCCTCGCATGTACTCGAACTCCGGTTGATCTGGTGGTCTAAAAGTGACGCTATCTTTCCGGCAATCCAGTACGGCATTATACTGGCTTAACTAGTCCATGCCTAGTACAACGTCAAAGTATGGCATGGGTAATACCAAGAATCGCGCTCTCATCTCTCTACCACATACGACTATCGAACACGTTCTGATAGTGCTGGTAACCGGCACGATACCTCCTCCGGTAAGTATCTTCCAACTCTTAGGTAAGGGGGAAGTAGCTACTCTATGCATTGCTACAAATCTACTAGATATGAATGATAGTGTAGCTCCAGAATCAAACAATGCAGTCGCAAGTAATGATGCAACTAAAATGGTACCTGTAATAGCTTCCCCTTCTGTTTTCTCCTCAGTAGATGCTAGTGCAAAGGCCTGCCCGTGCCTCTGTCCTCCGGTCTGCTGTCGGGCTCGATCAAACTATGTCTGCTGTGGGGCCCAAGGTGGTCCCCTTTGAAATCCTCCAGGTGCTGGTGGACGCTGTCCTCCTGGCGGGGTAGTATCCTTGGAACTGGTGCTGCTGGCCTCTGTCCGGTCTGGGGTGCTATGTCTCTGCGCTGTGGGCAGTCTCGAGCGTGGTGCTGGCTCGCTCCATAAATCATGCATGTTCCTAATCTTTTTTAGCAGTCATTCTGGAAATGTCCTACCTTACCACAGTAGTGGCAATTCGGAAGCTTATTTTTCTGGTACGGTGTTGTCCTCTGCTGTGTCTATGCTCCGGGATGACGGATCGGTCCTCCTGCTCCGGGCTGTGCTCTGGCTGGTATAATTGTGCTGGAACATCTTGCTCCTCTGTCGATGGCCTTCTGGATTCTCGCCTCTGCCAGAACCTTCTCATAAAAAATCCTCGCCTGTGTGGTGGTATACCTCTGTAGCTCGAATATAAGGCCGTAATGGAATCTTTGTGCCTTCTCTAGGTCATTGGGTATCAAGACGACACCAAATCTGCTAAGACGGCTAAACTCTGCGTCATATGCGTCAACAATCATATTCCCCTATTCTAAATGTAGGAACTGGGAGTACAGGGCATTTATGACTGTAGCTGGAAAATACTTCGTATTGAAGTATTCTAAGAACTATTTCCAAGTCTGGTTCTTGCCTACACTGCGCTCAATAGAATCCTACCAGTGATGGATGTTGCCTTTTAGTTGGGCCCTCACTACGGTCATCCAAAGGTCTGGATGCAGTTGTGAAGCCTCTAGTAGCATCTCCGTGTTGGCAACCCAATCGGAGATCTGCTCAACAGTCTCGTTGCCTGAGAAAGTATCTGGTCCCATCTGTCAGAACCATCTTACAGTGCCACATGTCTGGGCTGGTGGAGGTGCTGGTACTGGTACTGTGACAGGTGTCCTCTCTAGTACTGCCATCAAACTCTATCTCAACGTCTTGGTCTAATGCCACTGTGCTTGCATCATAGTCTGGAAGAACTGAAGCATCTGTGGCTGTCCATCTAATTATGGCATCTAAGGTGGATAAGGTGGAGGTGGTAATGGAACCTCTGGCTGTGCAGTAGGTGTCTCCTCTGATATCGGCCTCTCAGTCTGTGGCATCGGTGTAGCTCCCAAAGTCTGGCCCTCAAAATGCTGCGTGGGGATCGTCTGTGAGATCTGTCCTTCGTGCTGTTGTGTGTGATCACCCTGAGAAGTCTCACGCCAATGTATCAGTGGGGCATATTGAATTACCGGGGCCTGTGGTGATGGTTGCCCTCCAGTTAGCCCCTGGGGTATCTCCTCTCTCTGGGTGGTGTTGGCTGGCACCACGACACTGGGTGCTCCTCGTCTACTGCACAAGTTCATCTTGCTACAAGAGATAGGACTTCATTAAAAAGAGTACAGAATCAAGCAACATGATGCAGATATTTAGAAGTAATACGAAGGAAGTTCAAAGACATAATTCAAAGTAGATGAGACATAGTAATTTCTATCCTATTGCAGGCTCGCTGGGCATGTTACCATACCTCAATGATAAAGTCTGACCTGTATGGGCCACCACTAAAACCATGTCACGCCCCAGTCCCAAAAATACACGGGACCAGGCCACGTGGCAATAGCCAGCTGTCACGTCTCCGAGGATATCCTAATTTAATGGATCCTAATGAAGAGTGCTACGCTGTCCTAAATACTAAATAATGTCCCATATAAATCAACAACAGGTAATCTAAATCTCATCCATAATATAAACAGCAAGAATGTACTAATAGTAAATGCTGGAAGATAAATGTCAGTCTCAAAATATTATAGTACAACCAAGAGTGTCTGATGGGAACAAACCCACTACTAGGACGAAAATAAAGTACTGAATGACAAATAAAAAGAGTAATGACTAGGGCATCGACTGACTAGATAATGATGCTCCCAATCCTAGGTAGAAGGCCTACCAAGTGATCACGGAAACTCTGACGGTAACACCTCTAGCTCCGCCGCGGTAGCGTACCTCATCTTCTGTCCTGGCCCATACACTGTGGGGTAATATGCCTTGTCCAAATCTGAAAAGGTACCAGGTCCTCAGAGGGACGTAACATGATACATAAAAATATGCCATATATATGAATACTGAATAAAATAAATGCAATAAAGGGGTGTGCTAACCATCTAAGTGAATGCAATGTGAGGACAACTTTGGTACGTATGGGTAGGTGTAGGCATAACATCCATACCGCTCCGAAGAACGTGGAAGCTGTATAGTATATATATAACGTCCATATCGCTCCGAAGAACATGGAATCTGCATAGAATATATAACGTCCATATCGCTCCGCAGAACGTGGAATCTGTATAAAGGGAGTAATTGGATCCGTGGCTCCTCTGGATACTACGGATTCTAATGTGTGTATCCCATACACCTACTAGTGGTCCTCCCCGCCCATTGTAGATACACAAGTCGAATACTCGACGTACATACCACGCATCTATATGCCAAGTCTCTACAAATAAAATAATCTTGAGTTACGAACTAACTGTGATGCATGTCACATGTACCGATAGCTAGTCGAGTTCGCGAACCCGTATCCCAATATAAAATTGTCACTGTGAACCGTGTAGTAGTGCCAGGTCTCGGAAGATATCAGAGTATCATCCTAAATGTGGTGGGTCTGCTAGTGACTAGGTCAAGTACTCTAATTCATCGACGCATACATCGACTACACCCGAGTCAATCTCAGACGCGCACAGTCATATGAAATACAGCAACAAGATATCATACAACATATGTATCATTTAATGTAAACAGTAAATATGGCAAGGTATCTTGCCTGAGTCCTCAAGCTGTGAATGCCAAAAGCAGGTTCCTGCAGTATCTTCTGGCTGGTCCAATGGTCCTAAAAAACAATATAATATATAACAATTGAACATCAGCCACTAAGGAAATACATACATAACTACATCACTGCTCTTAATTATTGACGCAAGTCCACGGTTGATCGACAACAAAATCACGTGTGTACGTAGCTAGGGTGCATACGTGTCCTGTCCTCAGTCACCGTGTACCTTACGACAATAAATATTACGCTTATGGTTTTACGAAACTACCTTACGTCTAATATATTTCTGGTCCTTAATACCCATATTAGCGTACTTGGCGATGTCTAAGTTTTATTGATGAATTACCCATTTTTAATAACAGGTCTTATGATTACAATAATTGCTAGTCATTAAATAAATGCTAGATCTTGATAATCAACACACGTTCATGCATATAGTTTAAGGTTAATTAAGTTTGTGTCCAAGACTACGACACTCGATACGACGAACTTATATGAACATGACACGAAGAGGGAGGAGTACAAGGCGTTTACCTAGTTGGCTGGACTAGGGTCTCCTCGCTGACCGGTCATCCTCCGACGAATAGTGGTGCTCCGGCGTCGGCCGACGAGCAAGGCAGCAGCGACTGGGGCAGCAACACAGTGATTGCAGCAGCGACTACAGTGGCTTGTCGGCAGGGAATGGCGTCTGGTTTGGCGATCATGCCGTGGGGGAGGTCAGGGTCCACCTGATGGTGGTGGTCCGGGGTACTGAAGGCGGTGACCGGGGGCCGGGACAGTCGGTTAAGGCTCGGGTTTAATGGAAGGTTCGGTGATGGTGAAGGAGATGGTGGCGGTGGTGGATGGAGGTGTTGTGCCAGCGGCTGGGTTGGGGGTCCAGCATCGAGGGGGTGAGCTGGTGGCTGGGATGGCGGCCCGAGGTGTTGGCTGGTCGAAAGTAGGGGAGGGGGAACTCGGGTTGGATGAGGGGTCGGCTAGGGTTCCTTATGAAGGTAGTGGTGATAGGGATTTTAGGGTTTGAGTGAAAGAAATATATATTTATATGGGTGATGTAGTTTGCGGGCTGGCCTCGAGGCTTGGGCCTGTCCGGCCTTGTTAGGGTAGGGCTGGTCCACGTGAAAGAGTGCATGTGGGCTTGGTTAGGTTCTGTTTGAGGTAAAATTAGCCTTCAATTAAATTAATTAAAAATATTATGCACGGTGCTCCTTAATGAATTTAAGACACATGGAACTAGATTCGAGTGTTACACAAGAGTCATGGGCTAGCAGGCTTGGTGTAGGCTAGTACCCTAATTTGGGATATAGGGAATTGGGTTGTGGTTGTGCCTCAAATTCAAGTAGGAATGGACAATCAAGGGAAATTTGATTTATTAAAATAATACATAAACGTTTCTAATGAATATTACGCAGCTCAACTGAAGCACAATAGTGAGTATCTAAAAGTTACGTAAGGGTCAGATGGGTAGTCTGGCATGTCTAGGAGATGAGTAATTAATTAGTTTGGGGGTACCTACTAGCGTAGCGCTCCAAACATCGGAGCAACGGTAAGGTGTATTAAGTCACAAAAATTATTGCACAAAAATCTAATTGTATCCAATTTAATCCTAGTCTCTTAATTTAAATTGAATAAATCCTAAATTGGTCGAGGGGGTTTACAGATACCACCTGTCGTGCCCCGATCTCGTAGGGGCCGATCATCCTCGCTTGGTCCCTACGGAAGCGCTCGTCCTCGCTTGGGCGCGATGTCGTGTAAGCCTAAGTTGCTCTTGCACCAGGCAACGTACCTGCACAAGACACAAGTTAGACAAAAATATACATATATAAAGGCACAGAGTAAAAGGTAGTGAACCAAGTTGATCATATTTGATATGCACACAAAATACTTTCTTTTTATTGAATACTGAAGATTTGGATTACAAAGTGCTTGCTTGGCTGAGTTACAAAATATGCCTTAGAAGGCTTTATAACTCTTTTTACATTCCAAAACTAGCCATAATGCCCAAACATTACATCCTTGTAGAAGGACCAAAATAACAAAAATATCTAGCAGAGGAGGAGTAGCCCACTGGAGAGGAAGGCAAAGGAAACAACACGAACACAGTCCTACGGGAGGATGCATGCACTCTGATTCAGATTCAAGATGCTAGCCAAGCTCTCGCTTCCAGTACCTGGATATTTGCCCACAAATGTGGGTCAGTACTACCACATGTACTGGTGAGTGACCAAGGCCAAACTTACTTTAGAAATCCACACTAAGTAAGCATATGAAGCTAGCATTATTAGGTGATCTTTCTGGTTGTCTAGTTTCTTTTTAACAATTCATGCAAGAAAACATAGACAATATATAGCATATGCATATGATAATTCTTACCTACGACCGAGCGATTATCCCTGCAGCAGACACACAAGTTAGCCATAATTTGCATATATACATAAACTTATGTATCAATCTTGGTGTCAAAATGATAGGTATGCAAGAAGGTAAACCTAGCATGCGCCCTATCTATATGACGGTCCATGAGTTTCCCCATTGATGGACAACAACACCCCCTAGATCCCGTAAGAAAGGAACATCAGGGTGCTCTCACAATCCCTTCCGGACCGACCGATTCCCAGTGCCCCAGAAACCGATCGAGAGACTATTACCTTGTGCACAAGTTGTCCGAGACCCATGCATTGCAAGCAACATTTATAAATCAACTCTTAGGATGCACAACATTAGCAAGTATATAACAATCTAATAGCCACACCCCCTAGATCCCGTAGTACCGGAACGTCAGGGTGGACCACTAGACTATTCTCATTCATTCTTTTACACATGGCACAAACACTAACCATAAAGGTTTTATGCACGATATAATGATGCAATAAGTGAAAAGGGGCAACATTCAATTAAAGTAAAGCAGAACTCTATTTATAGTAGCATGCAGTTCATTTCTTTAGCTTATCTTTTTAGTGAGGCAATATTTAGTGAACTAGAGATCATTTCATTAGGCATATGAACTGAAAGATTCATTGAAGGGCCTAAGCCACTCGCCGAATGAATCGAACGAGAGAATGGGGAAGCCTTAAGCGACGTTCACTCTTTGGTTATGCGTCCTGAAAATGCAATAATACTTGGTTAGCATACTTCGATCTCTTTCCCTTACGATTCGAAAAGAATGCGCAAGCGAGAAGGCAAAATCATGAAAACCAAGTCATCGAAAGCAACTCAAAACACAAAGCAATACAAAACCAAGAAGCAAAGCAACCAACAAAAACTCTTGGACTTATTTTGATAGAAGCCGTTTGATCAATTCAAAGGGTTCATTGTACTTCGTCCGTGTTGATTTGGCGGTAAGGTTTCCCTGAGACTCGATTCTCAACCAAGTCAAAGTAGCTAGTGTTCCATAAGTAACCGTTCGGAACGGGGCGTTACAAGCAGCTATTGAGGAGGAAACAGAAGGAAAAACTATCACAGTTACCATTTTAGTTACATCATTACCTGTAATTGCATTGTTTGATTCTGGAGCTACACTATCTTTCATATCTAGTAGATTCGTAGCAATGCATAGAGTAGCTACTTCCCCCTTACCTAAGAGTTGGAAGATTCTTACCGGAGGAGGCATCGTGCCGGTTACCAGCACTATTAGAACGTGTTCGGTAGTCGTATGTGGTAGAGAGATGAGAGCACGATTCTTGGTTTTGCCCATGCTATACTTTGACGTTATGCTAGGCATGGACTGGTTAAGCCAATATAATGTCGTATTGGATTGCCGGAAGGGTAGCTTCACTTTTAGACCGTTAGATCAATCGGAGTTCGAGTACATGTGAGGGACCGTCGAACAAGGAGTAGGACAGATAGCTGGAGCTTACATGGCTATAGAGATGGTACCCCCACCAATAGTTATAGAATTCGAGGATGTTTTTCCTGAAGAATTGCCAGGCTTACCGCCAGATAGAGACGTAGAGTTCACTATTGATCTAGTACTCGGAGCAGCACCGGTATCTTCTAATGTATACTGATTGGCAAAGAAGGAACTAGATGAGCTGAAGTTACAATTAGAGGAGTTGCAGAGCAAGGGATTTATCCGTCCTAGTGCATCACCCTGGGGAGCACCAGTATTATTTGTACCTAAGAAGGATAGAACAGTACGTATGTGCATTGATTACAGAGCCCTTAATGCTTTGACCATCAAGAACAATTATCTCCTACCGCGGATTGATGATTTATTCGACCAGTTGACAGGAGCAGTGGGGTTCACAAAGATCGACTTGAGATCGGGTTATCATCAAGTAAAGGTGCGAAGAGAAGACATTCAAAAGACAGCATTCAGGACTCGTTATGGTCACTACGAGTTCTTAGTAATGCCTTTTGGACTGACAAATGTGCCTGCTGTATTTATGAACTTGATGAACAGAGTATTCCACTAATACTTAGACCAGTTCATGGTAGTCTTTATCGACGATATCTTGGTATATTCGAAGAGCCACGAGGAGCACGAAGAGCACTTGAGACTAGTGTTAGAGACGCTGAGGAGACAGAGGCTTTATGCCAAACTGAGCAAGTATGAATTTCTTCTAGATCGTATCGCTTTTCTTGGACACGTTATCTCAGGAGATGGCATTTTGGTAGATCTGGCAAAGATTTCATCAATAGAGACATGGCCAACCCTTACCAATGTCTCGGAGGTAAAAAGTTTCCTAGGATTTGCTAGATATTACCGGAGGTTTGTAGAGAACTTCGTAAAGATTGCAGTGCCGTTGACCCGCTTGACCCGTAAGGAGCAGGAGTTCACCTAGACAGAGGAGTGTCAGACATCATTCGAGGAGCTGAAGAAGCGTCTGACTACAGCACCTATCTTGACCATACCTTCTGGACTCGGAGGATTCATGATCTATAGCGATGCATCCGGGAAAGGATTAGGATGTGTCTTGATACAGCATGAAAAGTTTGTGGCCTATGCCTCTAGGCAGTTAAGGGCCCATGAGAAGAACTATCCCACTCATGACTTGGAGCTTACCGCAGTGATCTTTTCTTTGAAGCTTTGGATACACTACCTATATAGGAAAAGAGTAGAGATATTCACATATCACAAGGGCCTAAAGTACGTCTACACTTAGAAGGACCTGAACCAGAGACAAGAGACGTTGGCTCGAGATGATGACAGACTTTGAGATTGAGCTACAGTACCATCTGGGAAAGGCCAACGTAGTAGCTGACGCGTTGAGCAGAAGACCTATGGTATTTTTCTTGACTACCCAGCAATATCTATTGAGAGATCTAGAGCAGATGGGTATAGAAGTTGTTATACCCGGAGTAGACGGACAGTTGTCGAGTTTCCAGTTGCAATCAACATTAGTGGAGAGGATCAAGGCTGCCTTGCCGACAGATGTCAGATTCTAGAAGCTTCGACAGAGGACAGAGGCCAGAATACAGACAGGATTGCGTATACATGAAGACGGGACTTTGAGATGTGGAGATCGTCTCTATGTTCCAAATGGAGAACTTCGTCAGGAGTTTATGATAGAGGCACACAGTTCAACCTACTCTATTCATCCAGGAGGCACCAAGATGTACAGAGACTTGAGACAGTACTACTGGTGGCATAGAATGAAGAGAGAGATAGCACGCTTTGTGGCGAAGTGCCTGGTATGTCAGAAGTCAAGGCTGAGCATCAGAGATCTGCAGGATTACTTCAACCGCTTCTGATACTTGAATGGAAATGGGAGCATATCACTATGGACTTTGTTACGGGATTTCCGAGGAGTCCTAGTGGTCGTAATACAGTATGGATAATCGTGGATAGACTCACCAAGATCGCACACTTTTTACCCTTCAGAGTTGGGCAATCTACAGAGGTATTAGCAGATATGTACATGAGGGAGATTGTGCGACTGCATGGAGTGCCAGTTAGTATAGTGTCTGACAGGGATACGAGGTTTACATCTTACTTTTGAAGGAGTATGTAAGAGAGTCTCGATACCCGCCTAAAGTTTAGCATATTGTATCACCCGCAGACAGATGGTCAGTCCGAGCGCACCATTCAGACATTGGAAGATATGTTAAGAGCATGCATGCTTGATTTCGGAGGATCATGGGAGGGCCATTTGCATTTGGTCAAGTTTTTCTACAATAACAACTATCAAGCGAGCATCCAGATGGCTCCCTATGAAGCATTGTATGGAAGGAAGTATCGTTCCCCAGTATGTTGGAGCGATATAGGCGAGAGACAGATTCTTGGGCCAGAGTTGGTTGTTCGTATAGTGGAGAAGGTGAAGAAGATCCAAGGACACCTGCGAGCAGCAAAGGACAGACAGAAGCATTGGGCGAATGCGCATCAACGACCCCTAGAGTTCCAGGTTGGAGATCAAGTTTTTAAAGATCTCACCTACTCGAGGGACTATCAGATTTGGAGGCAGGGGAAAGCTGAGTCCGAGGTACATCGGACTATTCAATGTGTTAGAACGCATCAGAGAGGTTGCTTACAGGTTAGCCTTACCACAGACTTTGGAAGGAGTTCATGACGTCTTCCATGTATCCCAGCTAAGTAGGTACATACCAGATCCGAGTCATATGATTGATTATTCAGAAATCACAGTTGGCCCGAGTTTGTCATACCAAGAGGAGCCTGTTGAGATACTGGACAAAAGCGAGAAGGTATTGCGAGGTCAGACTATCCCCCTAGTTCGTGTCGCATGGAGACATCATGCACCAGGCGAGTTGACCTGGGAGCGTGAGGAGGATATTCGACAGTGTTATCCCCATCTCTTCGAAGGACTAGGTATGTAATAGCATTTTTATTTTAGTCAGTAGTTCTTACCATACATATATTTAATTTCGAGGACAAAATGCTCTAAGGAGGGTAGATTGTAAACCCCCTGGACCAATTTAGGATTAATTTATTTTAAATTGAGAGACTAGGATTAATTTGGATACAATTCGGATTAATGTACAAATAATTATGTGTCTTAATACACCTCACCGTTGCTTCGACGTTTGGAGTGCTACACTAGTAGTTACCTTCAAACAAATTTCATACTCAACTCCTAGACATGCCAGACTACCCATCTGACCCTTGTGTAACATTTAGATACTCAATATTGTGCTTCATTTGAGCTGCACAATATTCGTTACAAACGTCTACGTATAATTCCAATAAACCCAAATTCTCATAATTGGCCCTTCCTATTTGAATTAGAGGCACAACCTTAACCAAGTTCCATAAAACCCAAATTATGGCATTTACCTATTCTGAGCCTGCTACACCCATGACTCTTGCGTTCCACCCAATTTTAATTCCATGTGTCTTCAATTTATTAAAGAACGTCGCGCGCTTTATTTTTAATTAAATTAAATTAGAGGCAAATTTTACCAAAGCAAGACCTAACCAAGCCCATGTACACCTTTCATGTGGACCAGCCCCCACCCGAGGAGCCAGGCCGGCCTAAGTCTCGAGGTCAGCCCATATTTCATTCTCCCCTATATAAATACATATTTACTCTATTTGAAACCCTAAAAATCAAATACCTAGCAATCCCTTCCTCTTCATCAAACCCGAGTACCCCCTCTCCCTTCCCCCGACTTCCCAACGCCATCACCACCTCAGGACGCCACCCCCTAGCCACCGGATCACCACCTCAGGCTGCCACCCCCTAGACACCGGACCACCCCCTCAGGCCGCCTGCACCCGCTGCCAGCAACCCCCCATCAACCGATACCCCATCACAACCCGATCACCTTAGCCGACTGCCCCCAGCCTTGACCACCGCCTCCAGCACTGCCAACCACCACTATCAGGAGGAGCACCTCCCTCCCTACGACCTGGCCGCCATCCCAACACCATCCCAGCCCAGCAACCGTAGCTGCCAAGGTCGCTGCTGCCGCTGCTGCAACTACTGCAGTTATTGTCGCTGCTGCCTTGCTTGCCGCCGTCGACGCCGGAGCTCCGCCCACGCCGGAGGACAGTCACTGACGAGCCAGACCCCCCCTCTCGGCCACGACCAGGTAATACATGTTGTGCAATTAATAGCTTCATGTGTCGTCGAGTCATCGTGTCATGGTATCACCTAAAGGACACAAGTAAATTAATATAAAAATATTTGTATATGTAGGTATGTAATTAGATTAGAATAATAATTAATAAGTTAGTAATTAATAAACTAGTAAATGACCCTAATAATATGACTTGTTATAAGAACTTATAATTCACCAAAAAATCTAGAAATTGATCAAACACACAGTAACATGAGAAATAAGGAAAGTTTATTGTACAAAATATAAGCAGTTTCGTAAACCCATAACCTTAGTAAATTATTGTCGTGAGGTACATGGTAACTGAGGATAGGACGCGCGTGCATCTTAGCTACATACACACGAGACTCTGTAGTCGACCAACCGTGACCCTTGTGTCAGTACTAAGAGCAACGTCGTAAGTTGTGTGTATGTATTGCTTAGTGTCTGATGACAGTATTTGCTATATTATATTGTGTGTTTAGGGTCATTGGACCAGCCAGGAGAGACTGTAGGAGCATGCTATTGGCATTCACAGCTTGAGGACCCAGGCAAGATACCTTGCCATATTTACTGTTTAAATTAAATGATACATATGTTGTATGATATCTTGTTGCTTTATTTTATATGACTGTGCACGTCCGAGATTGACTCGGGTGCAGTCGACGGATGCGTCGATGAGTAGTGTACTTAACCTAATTGCTAGCAGACTTACCCTATTGGGAGGATCCTCTGATATCTTCCAAGACCTGACACTCTTACACGTTTTACAGTGACAAATTCATATTGGGATGCGGGTTCACGTACTCGACTAGCTACCAGTGCATGTGACATGCATCACGGTTAGTGTAAAATTTAGGATTTTGTACTAGTAGAGACTTGGCATATAGATACATGGTATGCACGTCGAGGATTCGGTTTGTATATCTACATTGGGTCGGTAGGACAACTAGTAGGCGTATGGGATACACATATTGGAATTCGTAGTATCCGGAGGAGCCACGGATCCAATGACTCCTTTTATACAGATGCCCCATTCTTTAGAGCGGTATGGACGTTATATTATTCAGATGTCCCGTTCTTCAGAGCGGTATGGACGTTATATTATTCAGATGCCCCATTCTTCGGAGCGATATGGACGTTATGCCTACGCCTACCCATACGTACCAAAGTTGTCCTCATATTGCATTCACTTAGATGGTTAGCACACCCTTTATTGTATTTATTTTATTCAGTATCTATATATGGCATGCTTCTATGTATCTTGTCACGTCCTTCTGTGGACCTGGTACCTTTCCAGATTTAGATGAGGCATATTATCCCACAGTGTATGGCCCAGGACAGAAGACGAGGTACGCTACCACGGAGGAGCTAGAGGTGCTACCGTCAGAGTTTCCGTGATCAGTTGGTAGGCCTTCTGCCTATGATTGGGGACATCATTATCTAGTCAGTCGATGCCCTAATCATTACTTTTTTTATCTATCATTTAGTACTTTTATTTTGTCATAGTAGTGGGTTTGTCCCCACCAGACATTCTTGGTTGTTCTATGATATTCAGACTGAGGTTTATTTCCAGTATTTATTTTAGTGCTTCTTGCTGTTTATATTATTGATGAGATTAGATTTCCTGTTGTTGATTGATATTGGACATGTTAGTATTTTAGGACAACGTAGCACTCTTCGTTAGTATCCATTAAATTGGGATATCCTTGGAGACGTGATAGCTGGCTATTGCCACGTAGCCTGGTCCCGTGTATTTTGGGACTGGGTCATGACAGTATTAAAGGAACCGTTATACTCGCCACCATTGTCCTACCGAACACAAAGCAGCTTCTTGCTCTTCTCGCTTTCAACAGAGGTCTGAAACTCTTTGAAAGTGGGCAGCACCTGATCTTGAATCTTTATGGCATAGACCCAAACCTTCCTGGAATAATTATCAATAAATGTTATAAAATAAGAAGCACCACCAATTGACTCTACCTTCATAGGACTGTAGACATCCGAGCAAATCAACTCGAACAACGCCGGCATCCTCGAACTTGGGTGACTTTGGAAAGATAGCCTATTTTGCTTCCCCGTAAAATAGTGCATACATCTTCCAACTTTGTAGACTTTAACCCCAGAATCCCTTTCCTGTTCACCAAGTAGATCATCTTCTTCTCCCTGATATGGCTGAGCTGTATGTGCCATAACTCGATAGACGCATCAGTAGCTGCGTTCACCTCATGTACCCCCTGTGCGCTCTCTTCCACATACTAGAGTCCAGACCTCTTGCTTTCTCTAGCAATCACCATCGAACCTCTGGAAAGCTTCTACTGACTAATCCCGAAGAGATTGAAGAAACCCTCGTCATCCAACCTTCCAACTGACACCAGGTTGAAACGGATATCAGGGACATGACGAATATCTTTGAGAATAAGAACTGCACCCATCTTTGTCCTCAAATGCACATCTCCAATGGCAACTGTCATGCCCCGATCTTCCGTAAGCAATCGGCCGTCCCTGCTAGGCATGAATTACCGTGCCTGCGCTCCCGTAGGAAGATTATTTGACCCATCTGGACGTGATACCGCACGAGCATAAGTCACGCCCGTGCAAGGTCGAGGTCCATGCAGGCGGTGAGAGGTCTAAGCCACAGAATCCCACAGATTGTCCAAGTGCAGCAGAAAATGAAACGTACAGGCGATTGGTAACAAGTTCACAGAGTCGTCAATAGCGGAAGCATTGAATAACACAAGTATAGAAATAAAACAAGCTCTTCATTGATATTGAACAAGTATTACAGGCGGCGCTAGGCCAAAATTATAAGTCGCTCAAGCCTCTCTCTAAAACAATAAAAGCGTGCCAAGTGGCTATATTTATGGAATGATATATTTATGGAATGATACATAGGCGATGTTCCAATATTATGTCTTATATATGTGCTTCTATTTCAGATCGCAATGCTCCAAGGCTCTAGAGTGAACTCCATGTCTTAGCACGCACGAAGGGGATATCTGCACCGAACGAGGTTCTCCCGCACCCTGCAAGCAATCTGGTGGGTTATCAGTACCTGAATGCACTGGTGGGAAGGCTTCTCACCCATTCGACAAATCCAAATACGTTATTGTAAACCCCCTCACCCAAAATTAGGTCTACTTCACTTAGATAGAGAAATTAGGTCGAATTAGAATCCAACTAGAAAGAGAACACGGTATTTTATTTAACTGCACAATGTTTATATCACATCGTACACCTAACCGTTGCTTCGATAATTGGAGCACCTCACTACCATTGCCTTTCTATAAATTTCACAACCTTGTTCTAGACAGGCCCGCCTACTATTCTGACCTTTGTGTAACTTACAATTATGTTTTCTTGTGCTACATTTTAGTCGCACAATATTCATTACGGACGTTATTATTTAATTCTAATAAAATATAACTTTGTACCCTTGTGCGTACCAATCGAAATTGGCAACACAATCTTGACCGTTTTGTGCAACCCAAATTTTATTAATATTCTGCACTGAATCTTCTATGTCTATGACACTTGTGTTCCACATAATTTTATCCCCATGTACTCCTAATTAATTCCAGAACATCATGCGCATTCAATTTAACTAATTAAATCCAATTTTCGTCTTTGTGCAATTTTTCTAATTATTGGGGGCTTTTATGCAAAAATGTATTGAGGTGTCCCTATCATTGGACAATACGTGAAGAAACCCAATTTTCCTTTCACGTAAATTTTTTCCATAATTTTTGGAATATGCAAACGCGCAACATCGCCCCTTTTATTTTAATCCAATCCTTGCATTTAATCAATACAATTATGGCCCTCCAAACATTCCCACGTGAGCCCAAGGCCCAACCCAAGAGAGTATTGACCTAGGTTAAACTTTCCTAGGTCAAACCAAACCCCCTTCATGTATAAATATACAACATTATTCATTTTCCTTTTTTTTTAATTTACATCAAAATCGAAACCTAGAAAACTACACAGCCGACACCTCCTCCACTATTCCCTGTTCACCACCTTCCCCGGCCAACCCATCGCCGGAGCTCTCGCCGTAGCCCAGCCTCGCTGGAGCAGCCCTCGCCTGACCCTCGCCGTCCTCCTCCTTACTTCCCCGCGGCCTGTCCTCGACATCCACCACTCGCCTCCTCCTTCTCTAACTGCTGCGCACCTCGACCGCCTGCAGCAGCCATCCCTCCGACTTCCCTCAGCCGCGGCCCGCTATCAGCTCCACCGGATCGACGACCTCCTGTCCTCTCCTTCCTCGCCTCGATCTCCCTCGACCAGAGTCCTCCGACCCACCATTACCGAGCCCGACTTTCCCGCCTCTAAAATGACCACCGCCTGAACTTTATCTCCCCGCTGCCACGATACCCCGAGCCCTCTGTCGTTGACCACCAGCAATGCCACCACCACCACTAACGTCTCGACCTATCCTTCCTCCGCCCTCGTCGACCTCATCGACGACCTCGACTGCACTCAACCTCCTTGGCCACCTCCTTCAGCCAGTCACCACCACCAGCGCAAACACCTCCGCCTGCCACCCTGGCCTCCACCTCCTCCTCCCTGTTCAGCCTTTCCATAGCCGGAGTAGCGCCTCCCATTAACACCACCACCATTGCCATCCCTCTCTCCCTTGTCGACTTTTTCTCCCTCTCCCTGTCCAGTCACCTCGCATGGCCGGATTTTGGCGAGCCTCATATCCTATCACTACCATCATCCACGACCATCATCACCACCTCTATTACCTTCATCATCATCATTGCCATCATCGTCGTTATTATCACCTTAACCACCCTCGTCACCATTATCATCCTCATCATCGACCCTAACATCGCCATCACCCTCGTCGTCCTTGTCATCGCCATCGTCACCGACATCGTCATCCTTTCCATCATCATGATCGTCAATATTATCATCATCCCTATCATCCTCATCCATGTAATCATTATCATCTCATTATCGTCATCATCGTTATCTTATCACTGTCATCATCATCATCTTATCATTATCGTCATCATCATCATTAGTCATTATCACCCTTAACCATCACCCTTAGCAACCTCAATCATCGTCATAACCCTTGTCATCGTCGACATCATAGACCCGTCATCCTTTCCAGATAAACCGTAGCAGTCATCCCAATTCTCATACCTGTGCATGTTGGCCCCGAAGATCTGTTGGATTGGTTCTACGTGACTTCCGGAGCTGGCTATTGGTACTGCGCAGCTTCCTTGCCAGGCAAGTATATCTTTCCCTTGTTGTACTATTTAAATCTCAATTATTATTTAGCTGCCTATTTATTATTTTAGCTATTATAACTGTGCGCGTCCGAGAGAGACTCGGGTGCAGTCAACGGAGGCGTTGACGTTAGGACGTGTGTCTGACCTAGTGTCTAGTGGACCCACCTAGAGTTGTGGAGTTATCGGTATGACTCCCAGGCCTTGACACATTTCTTACACATGTTGTGAGTCTCATGTAGGGCACGGACTTGCGTATGCGGTTGGCCACCTGTACGTGTAGGTCGTGTAACGGATAGGGTATAACTGCTAATAGTGATGCATGTTAGAAGACTTAGCAGTTATTAGCAGGCGGAGCATAGACTATCGTGGTACGATGGCCAATCTTTGTCCTTATTTGGTTGTAAGGTTGGTCTATTATTCTAGCGATAGAGTATGAGCCAGAGTTACGACGCCTCAGCGTAGTAGCTAAGGCGTATTGTGGATACAACATGCATAGATCATTGGGCGGGGAGGACTACTAGTAGGCGTATGGGATACCCACTTTCTTTATTCAGATTCCCTGTTCGACGGAACGATATAGACGTTATACTATGCAGATTCCCCATTCTTCGGAACGGTATGGACGTTATATTATTCAGATTCTCCGTTCAACAGAACGGTATGGACGTTATCCTATACAGATTCCCTGTTCTTCGGAATGGTATGGACGTTATATTATTCAGATTCCTCGTTCGACGGAACGGTATCGACGTTATACTATACAGATTCCCCATTCTTCGGAACGGTATGGACGTTATATTATTCAGATTCCCCGTTCTTCAGAGCGGTATGGACGTTATACTATGCAGATTCCCCGTTCTTCAGAGCGGTATGGACGTTATTATATTACAGTGCCCAGGTATGGGGGCATATGTGGCATATACTAGCCAGTTGTCACGATTGGTGAATTATGTCAGCATATGTCTAGCCTACACTTTCCCATACACTCAAGTTATCCTCAAGTTGCATTTCACTTAGAGGGTTAGGTCACCCTTGAGTTTTTACAGTATTTACTTTATGGCATGCTTTTATGTATCTTGTTATGTCCCTCTGAGGACCTGGCCCTTTTCAGGTGTATTGTTCATGAGTATTCGTAGGAGCGCAGATCCGGACTTGCTACATATATTGCGATGAGGTCCTCTCTTCGAGCCTCGTGATTGTTAGATATTGAACTTATATTGTATTTTTCTGGTTTATTCTTCATTCTGGTTCGGTAGTGGATTTGTTTCCATCCGACTACCATCATTAGATACCTTATATTGAGATCTAGTTTCATAGCTACTGGTCATTTAATTATATTGATTCTAAGGATGAGATCTAGATTATACCATGTGACTTGTGATAGAGTTATACCACTTGTAGATTTTTTTATTTAGATACAGCGTACGTGTGTTATGGTTTTCATATATTGGAGTGTCATATTCTTACGGCTGGCATGCTCACGTGTCCTAGTCCTACGTATTTTTGGGACTAGGGCGTGACATGTTTTTGTGGTGGCCCATGCAGGTCAAGAGCATATTGTCTCGATTATGTTACTGTACCGAGGAAGCCTGCACATAGGATTAGAGTATAGGATCTCATCCACAACTGACTATGACTTATCTTCCTTCCAATCTGTTCTATTTTGAATAGCTGCATACTGCTTGATTCATGTGCTTCCCTATTAGTTCCTTGAGTGTAGCCTTCTCCTACAATATAGAAGTCCCTATTTTTAGATAATAAGTAGGATAACCTTCCTATTAAGAGTAACTAGAACCCTGACACGTCACTAAGTTTAGAATATTTAAGTAAACCCTAGCATCCTTATCTAAAGAATGGCTTACCATTATTCCTTGACATAATTATGAATGACTTAAGAGTAGTATAGGCACTACTAGAGCTAGTTAGAGATTTGACCCTAATGTTTGACCCTAGTATTGAGGAACCAATATAAATTCGATATCAAATATAGGGACTAAACCTAATTTGCATAGTGAGATAGTGTTAGGATATAGATCCTTGTCTTGATATTAGCAAACAGTACCTTAGGAAGCCAAGAGGAATAAATATAACATCTCCCTGGATCATACCTCGGACATAGTGATTAGCATACCCTATTTTCTTAAGAAACCATGATATTATCTAGAGTCCCTCTATTTTAAATTCATATCTTGTTCCTCTGAAAACTTAGCACTCACAAAATATGCGATGACTAATTATGTTCTTCTATTCTTCATCTTTCAACTCATGCCACTAGACACCTCTGATTATAGACCAAGTGATTTTATTCTATGATATGATATATAGTTTGCTGGGATTATAGCTGTTACTCTTGAATTTTGAATCTAGTGCTTGGTAGAGCGTGATAGCTTTGGGTTATTCTTGTAGATTATGACTGGATGATTATCCTTTAGTTTAAATCACGTAACATGTACCCCACCTCAATATAGATTATATCCTCTTCTCCCTTGAAGGCCAGTAACTTTCCATTCTTACTATTGGCACTTGTTTTATAAGCCCTATGATTAAGACTTAAGATGACCATTACCTATATAATACGATATGATACCCTAATAATTACCAAGACCTTTTCCGCATATACCCCAATAAGAGTCTATACTTTATTTACAAGGATAATATTATCTTGTAGAATCTCCTTTAATGCAGTTATAGTATTAGTTAATTATTTTTAAGTTGGGTAGTATGCCTCACAAAATAGTATCACATAGCCCTATTGACCCATTGATAAAGTGTAATAGGATGACACAACTTTAGACTTGTATAAGAAGATAGTGTTTATTCAGACTGTAGAAATTTAAGGTCCATACCCATATTTGGTCGACTAGCGACTTAGATAAGGAGTAGTATGACAACTAGAGAGACTGTAGAGTCTTTTTTTTTGTGAACTTGAATTATTTTAAAATTTCTCTCATCATAATCTATTGTACTTATATTTTTGTACTACCTCGACTTATGCTGCTGTTACAGCCTAGTTTTGTAAAC
The DNA here is from genome assembly GCA_036927795.1 of Iris macrosiphon. Classification (NCBI taxonomy): domain Eukaryota; kingdom Viridiplantae; phylum Streptophyta; class Magnoliopsida; order Asparagales; family Iridaceae; genus Iris; species Iris macrosiphon. Next base: position 62,926,014 of record JAYESA010000013.1, read on the forward strand.
TCATTCTTTTATCAAGCTTGTTCACGACATATGTATTATTGGACGCGTACACTAATACATTTCAGAATCAGTGTACTACGGTCTGATCAACCAAAGTGCGCTTGGTTCGCCCTTCGCATAACTACTTTACGTGGATTGAGATATATAGTGATTAGTAGACGAATGTACTGGCCCTCTAGATATGACTGAGCATATTGTATCTATTACATAACTGTATTGATACGAGCATGTGAATAGGAATTACCAAAATAGGATTTTAATCCACAACTGCCTTGACAATTCCCATTGAATTCTTTCAACGCCTTGATCCCCATACTTCTAATCTATTACCTCCCCCTTGAACTCTGTATTATTGTTTTCCGTCTTCCCTTATTTCGGAAAGACGAAATCTCGTGCCTAGTATAAGTTGATACACAGATAGTATTAGATATACCCTATGGGCCAATTACATTATTTGATGATTATTTTGTAACCAAGGGCATATCACATGTAATATATTTAGTGTTAAAATTTTTGAGGATTGAGTAACATGATTAAGTAAAAATTGAGGAATGAGATTTCTGAAATGTAAGAGCCTTATGTGATAGATGGGTAAAATCTAAGTTGGGTAGAAATTGCATTGTTAACTTGATATAAAATATTTTAGATTATGATCAGGTAAAGTTAGATTGGGAGATTCAAACCATTTCAATGTTGAGAAATTAAAAAAAAAGGATTAAGATGATAATAAATTGATGAATTTTAAAAACCTTGCTATGGCGAACCGAATATTTATATTTTGAGCACATGATTTAAATTCAGAGTATTGTAGGTCAAATCATCAATTTAAATCTGGAGGAAAATAAAATAGAACTCTAAATATGAACATGGTCGGATTGAATTCCAAATTCGATGACTTGAATTAAGAATTAAATTTTTTGAGTGTTGGATCACCTATTGGAAATATTGAGGATGTAAATTTAAAGTAAAATCGGAAGAGTATGGAATTCATAAGTTAAAAATAAAAATATTATTTGATTTTAATTGCTTTCTAGAGGAGATTATGATAATTGGAAGATTGCGGTATAAATTTCTAATACGGGATGTCATATAAATTTGAATTAGATTTGGATGTGGATTATTTAATTTGAAAATCGAGAAAATAGTGTAATGTATTGAAGTTGATCTGAATCAATGGTTAATCTAATTTAAAAAGTGATCGCGATGGATTTGGATGAATTTTAAATTTTTAGAAGAGATCATGATTGACTTGCCTGATGTACACATGTGAAGGATTTAAACCAAATTATGCCTTATTTTAATTTCGAGGACGAAATTATTTTAAGTTGGGTAGATTGTAAACCTCCTTACCCAAAATTAGGTCTACTTCACTTAGATAGAGAAATTATGTCTAATTAGAATCCAACTAGAAAGAGAACACGATATTTTATTTAACTGCACAATGTTTATATTACATCGTACACCTTACCGTTGCTTCGATAATTGGAGCACCTCACTACCATTGCCTTTCTATAAATTTCACAACCTTGTCCTAGACAGGTCCGCCTACTATTTTGACCTTTGTGTAACTTACAATTATGTTTTCTTGTTCTATATTTTAGTCTCACAATATTCGTCGCGGACGTTATTATTTAATTCTAATAAAATATGACTTTGTACCCTTGTGCGTACCAATCGAAATTGGGAACACAATCTTGACCGTTTTGTGCAACCCAAATTTTATTAAAATTCTGCACTGAATCCTCTATGTCCATGACACTTGTGTCCCACATAATTTTATCCCCATGTACTCCTAATTAATTCCATAAGATCGTGCGCATTCAATTTAATTAATTAAATCCAATTTTTGTCTTTGTACAATTTTTCTAATTGTTGGGGGCTTTTATGCAAAAATGTATTAGGGTGTCCCCACAATTGGACAATACGTGAAGAAATCCAATTTTCCCTTCACGTGAATTTTTCCCATAATTTTCGGAATGTGCAAACACGCAACATCGCCCCTTTTATTTTAATCCAATCGTTCCATTTAATTATGGCCCTCCAAACATCCCCATGTGAGCCCAAGGCCCAACCCAAGAGAGTGTTGACCTAGGTCAAACTTTCCTAGGTCAAACTAAACCCCCTTCATGTATAAATATACAACATTATTCCTTTTCCTTTTTTTTTCTAATTTACATCAAAACCCAAACCTAGAAAACTATACAGCCGACACCTCCTCCCCTATTCCATGTTCACCACCCTCCCCGACCAACCCATCGCCGGAGCTCTCGTCGGAGCCCAGCCTCGCCGGAGCAGCCCTCGCCTGACCCTCATCCTCCTCCTCCTCACTTCCCCGCGGCCAGTCCTCGACATCCACCGCTCGCCTCCTCCTTCTCCAACTGCTGCACACCTCGACCGCCTGCAGCAGCCATCCCTCCGACTTCCCTCAGCTGCGGCCCGCTATCAACTCCACCGGATCGACGACCTCCTGTCCTCTCCTTCCTCGCCTCGATCTTCCTCGACCGGAGTCCACCGACCCACCATCACCGGGCCCGACTTCCCCGCCTCTAAAACTACCACCGCCTGAACTTTATCTCCCCGCTGCCACGACACCCCGAGCCCTCTGTCATCGACCACCAGCAATGCCACCACCACCACTAACGTCTTGACCTGTCCTTCATCTCATCACTGTCATCATCATTATCTTATCATTATCGTCATCATCATCATTAGTCATTATCACCCTTATCCATCACCCTTAGCAACCTCAATCATCATCATAACCCTTATCATCATTGACATCATAGACCCGTCACCCTTTCCAGACAAACCACAGTAGTCACCTCGATTCTCGTACCTGTGCACGCTAACCCCGAAGATCTGTTAGATTGGTTATACGCGACTTCCGGAGCTGGCTATTGGTACTGCGTAGCTTTCTTGCCAGGCAAGTATACCTTGCCCTTGTTGTACTGTTTAAATCTCAGTTATTATTTAGCTGCCTGTTTATTATTTTAGCTATTACAACTGTGCGCATCTGAGAGAGACTCGGGTGCAGTCAACGGAGGCGTTGACGTTAGGACGTGTATCTGACCTAGTGTCTAGTAGACCCACCTAGAGTTGTAGAGTTATCGGTATGACTCCCAGGCCTTGACACATTTCTTACACGTGTTGTGAGTCTCATATAGGACACGGACTTGCGTATGTGGTTGGCCACCTGTACGTGTAGGTCGTGCAACGGATAGGGTATAACTGCTAATAGTGATGCATGTTAGAAGACTTAGCTGTTATTAGCAGGTGGAGCATAGACTATCGTGGTACGACGGCCAATCCTTGTCCTTGTTTGGTTGTAAGGTTGGGCTATTATTCTAGCGATAGAGTATGAGCCAGAGTTACGATGCCTCGACGCAGTAGCTAAGGCGTATTGTGGATACAACATGCATAAATCATTGGGCGGAGAGGACTACTAGTAGGCGTATGGGACACCCACTTCCTTTATTCAGATTCCCCGTTCGACGGAACGGTATGGACGTTATACTATACAGATTCCCCGTTCTTCGGAACGGTATGGATGTTATATTATTCAGATTCCCCGTTCGACAGAATGGTATGGACGTTATATTATACAGATTCCCCGTTCTTCGGAACGGTATGGACGTTATATTATTCAGATTCTCCGTTCGACGGAACGGTATGGATGTTATACTATGCAGATTCCCCGTTCTTCGGAACGGTATGGACGTTATATTATTTAGATTCCCCATTCTTCGGAGCGGTATGGATGTTATACTATGCAGATTTCCCGTTCTTCGGAGTGGTATGGACGTTATTATATTACAGTCTCCAGGTATGGGGGCATATGTGGCATATACTAGCCAGTTGTCACGATTGGTAAATTATGTTAACATATGTCTAGCCTACACTTTCCTATACACTCAAGTTGTCCTCAAGTTGTATTTCACTTAGATGGTTAGGTCACCCTTGAGTTTTTACAGTATTTACTTTATGGCATGCTTTTATGTATCTTATTATGTTCCTCTGAGGACCTGGCCCTTTCCAGGTGTATTGTTTATGAGTATTCACAAGAGCGCAGATCCGAACTTGCTACGTATATTACGATGAGGTCCTCTCTTCAAGCCTCATGATTGTTAGATGTTGTACTTATATTATATTTGTCTGGTTTATTCTTCATTCTGGTTCGGTAGTGGATTTATTTCCATCCGACTACCATCATTAGATACCTTATATTGAGATCTAGTTTCATAGCTACTGGTCATTTAATTATATTGATTCTATGGATGAGATCTAGATTATACCATGTGACTTGTGATGGAGTTATACCACTTGTGGATTTTGTTATTCCGATACAGCGTACGTGTATTATGGTTTCCATATATTGGAGTGCCATATTCATACGGCTGGCATACTCACGTGTCCTAGTCCTACGTATTTTTGGGACTGGGGCATGACAGTTATATAGGTTTCGTGCACCATCTATTAAGTTATTTTTCTAGTCTTGCCTTAGGATCAGTTTCATAGCATTGATGTAAAGCCTAACTTGTGTGGCAGTGCCCCATGCGATATAAAGGAACACGACGAGACTTACCAATATACCATTCGTCCTTCCCTGTCCAAGGAAACCAACTTAAATCAAGCATGAGCATATATATTGAAATCCAGGGGCAATTGAATATGCAAACACAAGTGTCATGAATAAGGTCCTGTTTCAGTTCCACGAGTTATACATATTATCAGGTATTTGCAGAAGATGTTCAAGTGTACATTTATGTACATATGTATCATATTCATATCGTTCAGGTATCTTAGAAGCAATTATAGGTACATATGTGTTACACAGAGCAGTCGCCTATAATGCAATAACTCGCACGCGGGTTGCTACAATCGAGCCAACTTAATCTATATGATAGATGGTCACTAGCATAACGCCATAAAGGACGGTGTAGTCTTGAGGTTAAAGATGGCGTACAAGCAGATACAGTTGGCATTGCACCCATCCCGCCCATAACAGACGACTACCAGTTGGCTCCGTCTAAATCGGATCGTCCCCAGTGCCCTAGCGACCGTCTACGAAACTAGATTCGAAAATCCACCTTGTGCACAAGTTGTCCATGACCACGGTATCCTCAAGTTTTTAAGATTCTCGCAGGTACAGATAAAATTACAAAATTTAGGTTCAATCGATCAGTACAATATCGACTCCCCGAGCCGTCAGATTCAATACAGGTCGAGTATCAATTTTTAAAGATGATGTGATGTTATCTTGCTTAAGTTGTCCATTGCTGCAGTCCCCTAGTTCGGAAAATGTCGTGGTGACCTAACGGTCTCGAATACTTTCAATATTCTATACTTGGCTCGAAACGACTATCTCGATAGCCTTCCTACCTCAACTGAGTGGATCACAGATAGTGAAGTACGATGAATTGTGGCATGCATATAAGTGACAAGCATTAAATCGAGGCAACGAGTACAAGTTAGCATCTAACCAGGCAAGCATTTTATTTGTGTGAATATAATCATAAGGAAACATACAGTATAGCCTTTAAGTTTAACATGGGTCTAAGAGGTAGTGTGAAGAGTGAAGCCGTATAGGGATATACCGAGCAACATAATCTAGGGACGTGCAGTATAAATAAGTAAACTGTGCACTACGAAGAGTATACATATCGTTCTACTTGAGGCATAGCGGGGTCTAGTTGCACAAGGCAAAGGTAGCATGCGAGGTCCATTTATAATCAAAGATTCATTTCCATGTTCTAACACAAGCAATACAAGTGGGATTATTCCCTTAGTTAGGTGCGTTGTATTCTTTATTAGTATGCAGGGGGTGATTCACCTAGCGACTAGCATGTATCGTCCATATTTTAAGTGTGCTGGCTAAGAAAAGACAAGGTCATCGTAGCCACCCACCTTAGCGATGATTCGCCATGGTCGAGCGATACTCCGAGCGTGCCTTTGAAATTCTAAGCCAGAACTCCTGAAGGGCCAAGTTTGGGAATCCTTTGCCTTAAATGAGTATTCTTGCTAAGCAAAGTGGGTCGGGTTGTTGCACTTGTGTCGTTTGAATCGGCTTTCCGCTTGAACGAATGGGTCGTCATATTATACACCACTCAGAAAAAGTCTCGTCCTCGAGTCTTCTTGAGCGCAAGCCGTTCTATCGTAATATCGAATCTATCCCAAGCGTAGCAATCGGTACGACTAGATCCGTTCGAACACAATTTCTTATTCGTTCCTTATACCGTGTTGCGTGTATGCTGGGTCAGTCTCTTTGAATGACTCTATCATTCAATCCAAGTTCTGACTCGGTCTATATTGCGTCTTAGCGCGGAACATATATCTCTTAATACGGGGTTCGTTATAATCCATCTTGAATGATGATCTAAGGCTAAGGCAAACTTACACAAGTCGTTATACTTGTCCAGGCGAGTCTAACATTTTTACTTGTACTAGCATTCGAGATCAGCATATCGTGAGTCTGGATCGTGCACATATTCAAAGCATCCTTCAAACATATACATGTCAACTAACTTAGCGATAGCAAAGTTTTTTGCACTCGAGTTCCACATATCACTGGGTCTTGGATCGTGCACACGTTCAAGGCATCCCTCAAACATATGCATTCAACCAAACTTAGAGATAGTAAAATCAGAAAATCTACTTGGAAAAATCTCAAAGATTCTCATTTTTATGAATCACAAGGATACTTCCAACAGGGTCGATAAAATTTTCCATTCCAACTAAAATCAAGATTTGTACTACCGTTAAGCATGATCTATTCGGTCTACCGACTAGCATCCATCTATTCGGGTCAAACATAGCACATGTTACGGTTCCCAGTCTAACTCTAAGTCTTGCTGCACCAGTTTTATGATTTTGTTCAAGTAATATTTTAAAGTCAGTCACACAAGTTCTTTCACTTGGCATAGGGTCATCTGCCTAATTACTTGGTCAGCTCAAAAGGTCATAGATACAAGTTCGAGCACAGGATTCATCGTGCAAATTTTTTGCACGATGCTTGCCCCAATTTCTAAGGTCAAACTATTATTCGTTTGCACGATATACTCTACCCAAGCTTGTTTTACTCAGATTTCTAAACGTCGAGCATGGATCATCCTACACACAATAACACGTTCATTTGTACAGGGTTCGAGTCCGTTCAGGCAATCCATGATATATCCAAAGGACAAGCCTAGCAATTCGCATAGTCTATCTCCTCAAGTATATTTGATAGGATCTATATATCCATTTCTAAGTCTAGACCACCAAGCCAAAATTTAATTCTAAACTATTTGATTATAACTCCTAGTCATTCAAAAAGATTCACGTATCCGTTCACTAAACCATCAAGCGTGATTTACTCCAGGTTCTAGGCTAATTTATCCCTGAAACACTTTTGATTCACTTGCATTTCCAATTTTGTCTTATCGTATCGAACCAAAAGTCAAGACGATCCATCAGTTGTCACGCTCCGGTCTCCCATAAATTTGATCACCCTTGTCGTATGTGAGATCACCACGCCAACGCTCCCGCTGGATAATCGTCCTAATCCGGACGTGACGCATGTCACACCCCGATCTCGAAAGGGTCAATCGTCCTCACTGGATCCTTTACGGAACCGATCGTCCTCACTGTGATGTGATACCGTACGAGCCTGGAGTTGCGCTCGCACAAGGCAAGAACGTGCAGTGCTAGGAACCCATTTGAAAACACAAGTTAGAAAACACATTCATAGATAGTTGAACACAAGTATAGGAAGAAACATGCTTTACATTGATAATTCAGAGTAATTTACATAGAGTTTATATTTGATGCGTCTCTTGGCTACTTGTTTTGCATTACAAAAAGAAAATTCGAAAGGTAGGACGTGCTCCATCAGATAGTCCTCGTCGCTCATACATTACGCCCTTGTATAGATTGAAAGTCCATGCCTCCAAAATAAATTGACTTCAACTATACTTCAAAATAGAAGGCTTCTAACACCTTCTCGTCTATCCACTATCTTGCACCGCCTGAGTGCCTGAAATAGTTGCCCACAATGTGGGTCAGTACTCAGCTGTACTGGTGACCGGGATAAACCCACTCGACTAAATTATCACTAGCTTATTAGGGGCGAGCATGCATTAAGATGATCTTTCTATAAAGAACTACGTGAATTCAGTTCATATCAGTTGCATATTTTGATAGGAATAAAAATAATATTAAATTCATCAAGTACATCGGTTGCTTACTCAACCGATGCACGCCTTCCCTACAACGAAACACAAGTATACTTACCATCTGCACCAGACAATAAATTAGCATGTGTTCTATTCTATGCGATCATTGGTGTGATCGACACCATAGGGACTTATCCAAAGCATTGTGGCATGCCCTGTCAGCCCGGGTAGCAATCCCTGCTGAAGGTCCCGTAATGCATCACGACTAGCACGATCAAATATCCCCCCCGGGTCGATATGGTTCCAGTGCCCCAGAATACCATTTCAAGAAAATGCCAAACCTTGTGCACAAGTTGTCCCAAACCATGCAAATGCATGAACAGTTCAAATATCATACAATACATGAAATGAAACAGAAGAAGTAAAGCAGCAACATATTTATTTATGCAACAGTTCATATTTTCTCAAGCCGTATTTCGATTTTGGTATCCCATGGGTCCAAACTCTATCCTAGGCACCAGTCCGCAACCAATAACCAAATTCCTTTATAAAGAAGCTCGTGTTTATAAGGTGTGCAAGCATATAATAAGTTAGTCTATAATCCCATGTTCCTTTTTTAGTGGCTGGCATGCATTGTGGCTAAGAATTTTCTAGGCGTTCAGCCGGGCATTATCGATTGAACATTTAAAATATTAGAGATGTGGACGTGAAGAAGTAGGAAAGAAGGGTCCGAACCACTCACTGGTTAAGGAAAAGTGCTGAAAGAAGGAGTCCCGCCTAGCAACGATCAAACGTCAGTTACGCGGACCTGCAACAACACGAGCACCGAGTTAGAATCCTTTGCCTATCCTTCCTTCTGAACTCCCCAAGAATCAAAGCTCCAAACGAGAAAGCCAACAGCAAAAACCAAGCAAATAGAAAGCAACACCAAATTAAAATCCCAAAGCGGCATCAAGAAAACCAAGCAACAAAGCACGAAAACTATTGGACTTGTTTCAATAGAGGCCTATCCATGAGTTGGAAAGGATCATCGTATTTTGTCCATGGCAAGAGGATGCCGAAGATCTAAACTCTAAACTACGACTCAAATAGACTAGCCACAAGCCTAATTATATAATGCGTATCCCGGTCGGATCGGGATTTGAGGCACTACATTATATACCACTAAGAAAAAGTTTTGTCCTGAAACTTAAGAATAAGGCCTTACCCCCGACTAAAAGAACAATAAAGGATACTTCTCCTTCAGCTTCGACTCTATCTCCCAAGTTGATTCCTCAACTGAATGGTTCTGCCATAGCACGTGAACCAAGGATATTGTACGATTTTGAAGCACTTTCTCCTTACGATCCAAAATCTGCACGGGCTCTTCTGAGTACAGTAAGTCCTTATGCAGTTTCAATTGCTCGAAGCTAACCACATGACTCAGGTCATAAACATACTTCTGAAGTTGAGAGACATGGAAGACATCGTGCACTTCAGCCAAGGTGGGAGGTAGTACAATTCGGTATGCCACAACTGCCACGCGTTCCAGTATCTCAAAGGGGCCAACAAACCTGTGACTCAATTTGCCCTTAAGACCGAAGTGCGCCACCCCACGCATCGGTATCACTTTCAAGAAGACATGATTCCCGACCATAAACTTCAAAGGTCTTCGATGAGTATTGGCATAGATCTTCTGTTGGCTCTGTGCAGTGCAGAGTCTTTCTCGAATCAAGTAAACTTTCTCAACTGCCTGCTCCACCAGCTCTAGCCCGAGTACCTACCGTTCGTCAACTTTGTCCCAACAGATTGGAGATCGATACTTGCGCCCATAGAGCACTTCGTACGGTGCCATCTGGATGATCGATTGGTAACTGTTGTTGTACGCGAACTCCACTAACGGAAGGTGCGTGTCCCAACTAGTCTTCAGATCGATCGCACACAGTCGCAATATTTCTTTAAGTACCTGATTTGTCCTTTCTGTCTGTCCGTCAGTCTGGGGGTGGTATGCGGTACTGAACTTTAGCTTGGTTCTTATAGCAGACTGTAGGCTAGTCCAAAAATGAGATAAGAAACGTCTGTCACGATTCGAGACGATTGAGGCAGGTACTCCGTGTAGTCGAATAATTTTGTCAATGTAAATATGTGCTAACCGATCGACACTCCAAGTAACTTTCATAGGAAGGAAGTGGGCAGATTTGATCAAACGATCAACTATAACCCAAATCTCAGCATGCCCCCGCGGCATCTTCGAAAATCCCATAATGAAATCCATAGCGAAGTTATCCTATTTTTACTCGGGAATAGCGAGATTCTGTAGCTCCTCGTCGGGCCTCTAATGTTCAGTTTTTACTTTTTGACAGGCCATACACTGTGACACAAAGGTCGCCATATCCCATTTTATATTGTGGTACCAGAAGGTCCTGCGTAAGTCCATATACATCTTGGTGCTCCCCGGATGCAAGGAATACTTCGCATAGTGTGCCTCTGTCATAATTTTCCTTCGGAGTACTGGGTCGCTAGGAATACATAATCTTTTTTCATCTGTAAGGCCCCATCTTTGCCTACCACAAAGTCGAACATCTTTTCTGCCGAGATCAGCCCACGTACCTTCTTTAGGAACTGATCGTCCGTCTGAGGAGATTTGATTATATCACGCAAACTCGGTTCAAGATAGAGTGGTGCCACCTGCACTCCTTAATGTCAAACTCGAAACTAAATGCCCATCGCCTCTAGATCCTGAAGTAAATGGTTGTTTATGGATAGCGAGCCTATGTGCTGTCGACTCAGAGCATCAGCAATGACATTTTTCTTGCCCGGCGTATATGCGATCGTTAGGTTATATTCCTTAATCAGTTCTAGCCAGCACCACTACCGGAGGTTCAGTTCCCTTTGGGTGAATAGATACTTAAGGCTCTTGTGGTCTTTATATATTTTGCAAGCAACACCATAAAGATAATGCCGCCACAACTTCAGTGCAAACATAATTGCCGCCAATTCCAAGTCATGTGTCGGGTAAATTTTTTTGTGCGGCTTCAGTTGTTTGGAGGCGTACGATATTATCTTATCCCTTTGCATGATAACACACCCTAAGTCGAGTCCCAAAGCATCGTTGTATATCTGAAACTCTTCTACCCCATCCGAAAGTGTAAGAATTGGAGCTGAAATGAGCCGTTGCTTAAGTTCCTGAAAGCTAGCTTCGCAGTCAAAGGCGAGGCTAATTTAGAAAAATCTTCCATAAACCTACGGTAGTATCCCACTAGGCCCAGAAAGCTTTGAACTTCACTGGCTGACGTAGGTTGCTTCCAGTCCACCACCGCCTCTATCTTCTTTGGGTCTATGGTGACGCCTTCTGCCGAGACGACATATCCAAGGAATGCCATACTATTCAACCAGAACTCACACTTACTGAGCTTTGCGAACAACTGATGCTCTCGTAATATTTGTAGCACGATCTTCAGGTGTTCCTTGTGCTCCGTCTCATTCTTGGAATATATTAGTATGTCATCAATAAACACGACTATAAACTTGTCCACAAACGGCCGAAATACGTGGTTCATCAGATCCATAAAAGCTGCAGGGGCGTTCATGAAGCCGAACGACATTACAAGAAATTTATAGTGTCCATATCGGATTTGGAATGCTGACTTGGGAATAGCCTGATCTGAGATCAATTTTAGAGAAAACTGTTGCACCTTGTAGTTGATTAAACAGGTTATCTATCCTTGGCAATGAATACTGGTTCTGCATGGTAGCCTTATTCAGTTCTCGGTAGTCAATGCACAGTCGCATGGATCCGTCCTTTTTCTTCACGAACAATACCAGAGCTCTCCATGAAGAAATGCTTGGGTGAATGTATCCTCGGTCCAACAGATCTTGCACCTGTACCTTTAGTTCCTTTAGCTCTGCTGGGGCCATGCGATAAGGTGCCTTAGATATCGGTTGCGAATCCGAAAAGGTGTCAATTGAGAATTCGATATCTCAATCAGGAGGTATTCCAGGCAGCTTGTTCGAGAACACGTCGAGAAAATCTGCTATGACATCAGCCTGGGCTGCATCTGTACCTTTCTGTCGGGTGTCTCGAACAGAGGCTAAGTACCCTTCACAACCCGAATACAACATAGGCCTAGCCGAAATTGCTGATATCACCATCGCCGTCTTCAGTGCAGCGCTGCACGAATAGTAGAAATCTGCCTCGTCGGGTAGACGAAATACGACTCACTTCTCCGCGTACTCGATTATTTTATGGCAAGCACCCAACCAGTACATCCCGAGAATAATATCATAATCCTTAATGTCTAGCACAATGACATCTAAGGAAAGCTTTCTTCCTCCGATACAAATATAACCGTCCCTACAGATCGCATTGGCGGGCATGTCGACTCCCGAAGGGGTACTCATGCAAATGATCATATTTAATAGAGTAGAAGCTAATTTATTCTCAATAATAAAATCAACAGATATGAAACTATGCGTAGCACCTGAATCGAATAAGACTCTAACGGGCAATTCTTGAAAAAGTATGGTACCTGCCACAACAGTGTCGGAGACGGATGCCTCATCCCGAGTCATTGCATAGACTCGGCCTTGGGCAACTTGGCATTGTGGGTTCACTAGTACAGCATTGGCTCCATGTGCTGGAGGCCCCTTATTCTGATTCCCATTGTTCTGATTCGGCTGCTGTCTGACGATTGTCCTGGGGTCTCTACATTCAAAAGCTTTATGGTCCAAACGACCACATTTGAAGCATCCAACAACTCGGCACTCATTCACCTGATGCCCCATCTTACCACACCTATGGCAATACGGTCCCTGAGGCGGACCCCTGTGCTCGGATGTATGCGGACGCTTCGGCGCTTCAGACCCTTCCATTTTCTGATGCCTCTTGTTAAAATTGGTACAGGGAGTCTGCACATTGACCTTTTGTGAATTGCGTCCAAAGATTTGTTCACTATTTAGGGCAGCTTCGTAACATTCCCTATAGGTTTGAGATTTCTAATTTATAACGTCCCTACGCAGATTGTCATTCAAACCTTTCTGAAAATGGTAGAACCACGCCTGCTGGTTAGGCAAGAAGTATCTGGCAAATTTGGCGAGTCTAACAAACACTGAATCATAATCATCAACAATCATACTTCCGTGCACCAAATTGCTGAATTCGTCTTCTTTTTGTTGTCGCATGGCCCGTAGGATATATTGTTCAATAAAGGTAGATTTGAACATCTTCCAGGTGATCTTGCAGTTGGGATTGGCATTATAAATCCCTTGCTTGTTGGCTTCCAACCAATCATGTGCCCGTAGTTCTAGTTGTACCGATGCACAAGCCATTCGTTTGGACCCCTTAATGCCAACCAGATTGAAGAGTCCCTCTAGTTTTGCAATCCATCCCATCACCACGTCCGGTTCTGCTTGCCCGTTGAACGTTGGTGGATGCATTTTGGAGAACTCTACCGCTCTGCAGGTATTCCTAGCGGGGGGCTGCGTTTCTTCGGATTCGTCTTCCATCGCCACAGCCGACAGCGTGACAGGCGTCACCGTGGCTCCACCGTTGCTGGGTACCAAGGATGCAATCAATTGCTTCATGGTATCCATCTGCTTCTGTTGAGCAGTGAACTGTGCCTGAATTTGTGCCTGCTGAGTGGCGACTTGCTGTTGCTACACCTCTATGAGATGCATGAGATGTTCGGCCATATCGATAGAACCCGCTCCTCCGAATTCTCCAGAACTTGCCGGATCTCTCTGGATAGGCTGAGCACTGCTAGCAGCGGCAGTGTTCTTCTTAGCTATTGTTACAAAAGAGAATATCTCGTCAATACTCCAAAAATAATAAATCCTTATTTATGGGCTTATTGTATAGGCGATTCGTCTCATGCAGTGGACGCCGAATGTAACTCAATTAAGAGGCGCACCAAACTCCTATATTATCTTTTGAAATCCCAAGGAAGTAAAGCCGTGCTCTGCTACCAATGTGTCATGCTCTGATCCCAAAAGGGTCAATCATCCTCGCTGGATCCTTTACAGAACCGATCGTCCTCGCTGGGGCATGATGTCGTGCGAGCCTGGAGTTGCGCTATCACAAGGCAAGAATGTGCAGTGATAGGAACCCATTTGAAAACACAAGTTAGAAAATACATTCACAGATAGTTGAACACAAATATAGGAAAAAACATGCTTTTATTGATAATTTAGAGTAATTTACATAGAGTTTATATTTGATGCACCTCTCGGCTACTTGTTATGCATTACAAAAAGAAAACTCAAAAGGTAGGGCGCGCTCTATCAGATAGTCCTTGTCGTTCATACATTACGTCCTTGTATAGATTGAAAGTCCACACCTCCAAAATGAACTGACTTTAATATACTTTAAAATAGAAGGGCTTCTAATGCCTTCTCGTCTATCCACTAGCGTTGTACCGCCTGCGTGCCTGAAATAGTTGCCCACAACGTGGGTCAGTACTCAGCTGTACTGGTGAGCGGGACGAACCTACTCGACTAAATCAACACTAGCTTATTAGGGGCGAGCATGCATTAAGATGATCTTTCTATAGAGAAAAGTGAATTCAGTTCATATCAGTTGCATATTTTGATAGGAATGAAAATAACATTAAATCCATCAAGTACATCAGTTGCTTACTCAACTGATACACGCCTTCCCTGCAACGAAACACAACTATACTTACCATCTGCACAAGACAATAAATTAGCATGTGTTCTATTCTATGCGGTCATTGGTGTGATCGACACCATAGGGACTTATCCAAAGCATTATGGTACGCCCTGTCAGCCTGGGTAGCAAGCCCTACTGAAGGTCCTACAATGCATCGCGACTAGCACGATCAAATATTCCCCCCGGGTCGATACGGTTCCAGTGCCCCGGAATACCGTTTCGAAAAAATGTTAAACCTTGTGCACAAGTTGTCCCAGACCATGCAAATGCATGAACAGTTCAAATATCATATAATGCATAAAATAAAATAGAAGAAGTAAAGTAGCAACATATTTACTTATGCAACAGTTCATATTTTTTCAAGCCGTGTTCCAATTTTGGTATCCCGTGCGTCCAAACTCTATCTGAGGTACCAGGATGCAACCAATAACCAAATTTATTTATAAAGAATCTCGTGTTTATAAGGTGTGCAAGCATATAATAAGTTACTCTACAATCCCATGTTCCTTCCTTAGTGGCTTGCATGCATTATGGCTAAGGATTTTCTAGGCGTTCAGCCGGGCATCATCGATTGAACGTTTGAAATATTAGAGATGTGGACATGAAAAAGTAGAAAAGAAGGGTCCGAACCACTCACTGGTTAAGGAAAAGTGCTGAAAGAAGGAGTCTCGCATAGCGATGATCAAACGTCAGTTACGCGGACCTGCAACAATACGAGCACCGAGTTAGAATCCTTTGCCTATCCTTCCTCCCGAACTCTCCAAGAATCAAAGCTCTAAATGAGAAAGCCAACAGCGAAAACCAAGCAAATCGAAAGCAACACCAAATCAAAATCCCAAAGCGACATCAAGAAAACCAAGCAACAAAGCACAAAAACTATTGGACTTGTTTCAATAGAGGCCTATCCATGAGTTAGAAAAGATCATCGTATTTTGTCCATGGCAAGAGGATGCCGAAGATCTAGACTCCAAACTATGACTCGAACAGACTAGCCACAAGCCCAATTATAATGTGCGCATCCCGATCGGATCAGGATTTGAGGCATTACAATGCATGTATGAGCATAGAGTTACGCTCGCACAAGACAAGAATGTCGAACATTATGGTTATCGCCAAAACAATCGAGACACCTTAATATTTCTCTTGCTCCATCCAAGTTATATATATATAATCCATCAAGTCAAGTCCGTCCATGCAAAGATTATAATTCGTCTAGTAAAATCATCCAACTTCAATGTTAATGTTCGGTAAATCTATAGTCTACTTCTGGCAGCCCTCAAACAACTATGTTTTAATTATCCAAGCCAAAGCCTATCCACTTTTGATACGTTCCATTAATCAAGTTCGTTTGGAATAATCATCGAACATGTTCCTGTGAGTTCTATCATCCCCGCCGTACGTAAAATTGCCATGCCGAAGCTCCCGTAGGATAATCGTTCTCGCTGAGACTGATTTTGATGGTTATCTTTTCGAACTTGATTCAAGATCATTCTTCCAAACTTTAGGTCAAATTCGTTATCGCTTATCTCTTTCATCGAACCACAATATTCATTCTCGAGCTAACTTCTATTCGAGTGATATTGTATTCAAGTACAATCTGTTTATTTTAATCTAAAATGGCTCGCATAATCCTCCAAGTTTCCAACAAGTTTTCTTAACCAAGATATCGATTTCCATTTCCATGAATCCCTATTCAATATAAGCCTTATCACTTGTTCAAAATATTCTTCCAATCGTTCAATCCGACTATCGCACGAGATATATGAATCCGTTTGGACATTTCTAAATGATCCATACACCACTCAGAATCGAGTCACCCAATTAAATTCTCAATCAATGTTCGCATCAATCGCTAGCATATTCACCAAGTTTTTCTTAGAATTCCTGCACGAAACTTAAGCATCGCCTAGTAAAATCTTAGTCTCGTATATATTCTTGTTGATAGTCATCCAAGTAAACTATATTTGATTTGTATCTTCAAACACGGAATATCATTCGAGCTATTTCCTAAAATCCAAGCATGATTCTCTATCTTCGCCTAAGTGATAATCTAATAATGTTTCTATCCGTTGTCATTGTAAGTCTGACTTGTCTCTTATCTGAACGATATTCCAATCTCGTTTGCAAACTAGCTAGTACCAACGGGTCTTTGCGTGCGATACTCAAAACAAATTAGCCTAAAGGCTGTGTGCATAGCTAACCATTCGAACGATATTCTATTCCGCACACTAACTAGTTGGGTAATCACGTATAGGTATTCGGGTTTGCACATAACTTACAAATTTCTAGCACGAGTCTATTCCAACCAAGCCTAACACAGGTCGGCACAAAGGCCTTCACATTACAATTTTGTACAAGCAATCATATCATTCGTATTACAATTTGGAATGATACATAAGCGATATTCCAATATTATGTCTTATATATGTGCTTCTATTCTGGATCGTAACGCTCCAAGGCTCCAGAGTGAACTCCACGTCTTAGTACGCACGAAGGGGGCATTCGTACAGAACGAGGTTCTTCCGCATCCTACAAGCAATATGGTGGGTTATCAGTACATGAATGCACTGGTGGAGAGGCTTCTCGCCCGCTCGATAAATCCAAACACGTTATATAGGTTCTATGCACCATCTATTAAATTATCTTTCTAGTCTTGCCTTAGGATCAGTTTTATAGCAATGATATAAATCCTAACTCATATGGCAGTGTGCCGTATGATATAAAAAAACATGATAAGACTTACCAACTTACCATCCATCCTTCCCTGTCCAAGAAAACTAAGTTAAATTAAGCACGAGCATATATATTGAAAACGAGGGGCAATTGAATATGCAAACACAAGTTTCGTGAACGAGGTCCTATTTCAGTTGCACAAGTTATACAGATTATCAGGTGTTTGCAGAAGATGTTCAAGTGTTCATTTATGTACATATGTATCATATTCATATCTTTTAGGTTAGAAAGAAATTATAGGTATATGTGTGTTACACAGAGCAGTCGCCTACAATGCAATAACTCGCACGCGGGTTGCCGCAATCATGCCAGCTTAATCTATATGACAGAAGGTCACTGGCATGATGCCATAAAGGATGGTGTAGTCTCGAGGCTAAATATGGCGTGCCAGCAGATACAGTTGGCATTGCACCCATCCTGCCCATAACAAACGACTACCAGTTGGATCCATCTAGATCAGATCAGCCCCAATGCCCCGACGACCGTCCGCAAAATTAGATCGAAAAATCTACCTTGTGCATAAGTTGTCCGTGACTACGGTATCCTCAAGTTTTCTAGATTCTCGCAGGTACAAATACAATTACAAAATTTAGGTTCAATCAATCAGTACAATATCGACTCCCCGAGCTATCAGATTCAGTACAGGTCGAGTATCAATTTTCAAAGATGATGTGATGTTATCTTGCTTAAGCTGTCTATTATTGCAGTCCCCTAGTTTGGAAAATGCCTTGGTGACCTAACATTCTCGAATGCTTTCAATGTTCTATACTTGGCTCGGAACGACTATCTCGATGGCCTTCCTGCCTCAACTGAGTGGATCACAGATAGTGAAGTACGATGAATTTTGGCATGCATATAAGTGACAAGTATTAAATCGAGGCAACAAGTACAAGTTAGAATCTAAGAAGTCAAGCATTTCATTTGTGTGAATATAATCATAAGAAAACATACAGTATAGCCTTTACGTTTAGCACGGGTCTAAGAGGTACTGCGAAGAGTGAAGCCGTATAGGGACATACTGAGCGACATGATCTAGGGACGTGCAGTATAAATAAGTGAACCGAGCACTACAAAAAGTATACATATCATTCTACTTGAGGCATAGCGGGTCCTAGTTGCACAAGGAAAAGGTAGCATACGAGGGTCCATTCATAAGCAAAGATTCATTTTCATGTTCTAACACAAGCAATACAAGTGGGATTATTCCCTTAGCTAGGTGCGTTGTATTCTTTATTAGCATGCATGGGGTGATTCACCTAGCGACTAGCATGTATCATCCATATTTTAAGTGTGCTGACTAAGCAAAGACAAGTTTATCGTAGCCACCCACCTTAACGATGATTCCCCTCGGTCGAGCGATACTTCGAGCGAGCCTTTGAAAGTCTAAGTTGGAACTCCTAAAGGGCCAAGTCTAGGAATCATTTGCCTCAAACGAGTATTCTCGCTGAGCAAAGCGGGTCAGGTCATTGTACTTGCGTCGTTTGAATCGGTTGTCCGCTTGAACAAAATTGGTCGTCACAGCAACCGCCTTCAATATATCTCTATTTTCTATCTTCAACACTCAACATTCGCTTGATGTATAAGTAGAAAATAGTGCCCTGTTGTGATATACGTGTGCTGAAGCACTTGAGTCTACCAGCCAAGAGTTGTCATCGCAGGTGAGGTTTATGACAACCTCATCACCTACAATGATCACATCGCCTCCATGTACCGAGGCTACCATTATAGTATTCTCATCTTGCTTTTCCTTTTTGCCCTTATTATCTCTCTTCCAAAAGAAACAGTTCTGCTTGATGTAGCCCTTCTTGCTACAATGGTAACACTCTGAGTCCTTGTACCGACCCTTGGACCTTTCCCTACTTTTGTCTCTGCTACCGCATGGACCCCTACTTTTACCCCATTCACGGCTCTCTGAAACTAATGCCTCTGAGTGGGATGTAGATAAAGTGCCCTGAGAACATCTTCATATCTCTTCATTTAGTACCCCACTCTTGGCAAACTCCAAACTGACCACGCCTTACGGAGCAGAAGCGATCATAGATAATCGTACGGTGTATCAAAAGTCTAACAATGTACACAGTAGCCATAGTCCCTAAACCTCATTATCGAACTTGACTCCCATCGAGGATAGCTGGTTGTTACTCTCCGTTCCCGATATATATATTTGGGACACATTATTTCTTGCTTGTATGTTTATTAGACCTTGCGTGGAGACTAGACCCATTTTTTAGTTTAGTATGGTTCCTGGTTTATTTTATGGGTTGGTTCAAGTTATGAGAGAACCAATGGTCTAAATCTTAAACCCTAGATATATAACCCAACTTCTTTCTCTCTCTTCCCTTATTTTCTTATTTCTTCCCCGTCTTACATTTTAGGCAAGTACATCTTGCATAATATGGAGAAACCCTTAGATTTTAATCCTTATTCTTTTCTTGTATTTTATTAGTCTAATATGTGTACATTATGATTCTAAACACTTTTAATGTTTAGATTTTTGGGTTTTGATGGATGATGTGAGTAGATCTATATTTTTAGTTGAGTTTTCATAGGTTCCATAAGTTTTTCTTGGTTTTGATTGTTTTAAACATGATAATTTAGAAAACTAGTTTTCCTAAGTTATAGAGCATTTAATTTTAGGCGTTTTAGATTTTGGTTCACTTTATTTGGAGTTCGAATAAAGTTTTTATAAAGGGAACAAGTTTTTAGGTTCTTGAACTTTTTCATGGCCGAACTTCCTGTTCTGGGACGATGGAGTACCATGTGGCCCAGTAACATACACCCCTCCAGGATGCGCCCATCTTGTTGGATGAATGACTACTCTGTGTATGCGTTCTAAAGTCGCACACATAGTACCTTGAACGCATGGGAATTCATTAAGGCCAGACTCTATGTGCCCATACGGACAGGAGATTATGCGGCCACGGGCCATACGTCTCTTCTTTTTGGGCGCATGCCTCTGCACGACTTTTGTGACTATGCACAGCTTTTCATGCTTTTTTCTTATCTTTCTGACATTTTTGGCGTGTTATATCAAGTCTCGTTAGTACTTCTCTAACTTGTATTTATTGCCTGTCACTTAGCACTTGCCCCGATAAGTGGACTTTGCCTGTCCATGCACCACTGATTCTCATGTGCCCTGATCGACCATGCGGCCTTGATTTTTATGCGCGCATGTGGCCCCCTGCATACATTTATTGAATTAATTTGGTTTGAGTGTTCCATTGGACTTTTGATTCATATGTATAATCTTGATGATTGTGAGAGTATTAGACCCACCTGTGTGCCGGACCAGACCATGTGTATAGTTCGACCATGCGCCAAGTGACTACACCAGCTATATATACAATTTGACTTATGTGTTGCAATGTGATAGAACTAATATGATTTACTATGATTGGTGACTTAGACTCGACCACTTGTATCCGTGCTGATACACTTATTACATGCTATATGTTCCTACGTGCTAAATGTTCCTACGTGATTATATTACATATTGACACCCAGGGGTACCTATGTGCTACGAGACATGTGACATAATACAATCCCTCCAAGAATTGTTAGTCAATTTTCAAGCGTGGCTAGGACTTGTTTGATTATTCCATTACGCTGGAGTGAATCCAAATTGGACTGCCAAGTGATAAAGTGGATTCGTATCTAGCGCGTTCGTACTACGGTACGACATATAAGGGAAATATCATCTGACCATGCCATGAGATTTCAGTAACAGTAGGGTTAACTAGGCAACTAAAATATGTAGATCATTGGAAGTGATAGAATTTCGAGATCGTGCTTAACTAGCCATCCCCAAAAAATTATCTCGGGTGTACAGGATGGCCCCCATGGATATTGTTTAAATCCTCATTAGTGGATGGCAATATCCAACTATTATATTGTACTGTGTTCTATGAGATCTTAGCACGGTGGCCTTACGAGAGACCGGTGGATAAATACTACATGCTATACGGAAATTCATGGCTCGACTAGCCCGGCTAGCACATAGCTCGATCTAAGGATTCTTATATTACGCATATATCTTTGGGATAACCCAAACTCCACCTAGTAAGCTGTATAAGTGATTGGCCGATTATGTAACTGAGCTTGATTGTATATTGTATCTTCTATTAAATAGTTTAGGGACATGGACTATCATGATGTGATGGTTTAACCTTTGTCCTTGTTTGGTTGTAGGGTAAGATTATTGTATCACGGTAGGCTATGGACCGAAACTATGAGACAGAACTATATATATATATATATATGTGTGTGTGTGTGTGTGTGTGTGTGTGTGTGTTTATTTCTCACTGGCTTTGTGGTACTTGCTATTTGGGGTCTAACCCCACTGGTTTTCTATGGCCAGGTTTAGAACAAGCACTCGAGGATCCATTTTAGTTTCTCCTAAAAAATGGCACGCACAAGACGGATGGCCGCTGAGGGACACGCATGGGTTTCTTAATTACTGCTCGTTATTGTACATTTTTCTCTTTTGGGCGTTTAGTCGCCAGCACTTGTTAGCTATAAATTTGGACATTTAGTTTTCTTACATTATTGTAATTAATCAGACTACAGTTGATCATGGTCATGTACTTTTGCTACTCCGCCAGCTTCTCATTTTGTACAGCTGGTTTCTAGAATATTTTGGCAGGGCGTTTGGGATGCGTTACTTTCTTGTCATTTATATTCTTTGTTTACTATCCTTGTTTGACTGATTGAGATATTAGATATTCTATGTGACCCTAAGTGACTTGCTTGTTAAATGTACCCCCTTGTCTAGTTACAGCCGTGACCGCTGTACGACGTTCTATACCTTGTTCGTAGTAGTTGGCCATGTCCGTCTTTGTATTTTAGTACTAAGACATGACAAGGTTTAAGTGGTGGCCCATGAAGGTCTATATTTTCATACTTGTGGGGTGTTATGGTCATAGGAGTCTCAATCAAATACGCCTCCTTTGATATTTTGCTCGTCTTTCTCGATATCAATGCTTGAACTATTAAAATTGCTTGCCTACTTGATCCTTATCGTACTTGATCTGTAGGCATGGCAGGACAGGGTTTTCCTGGGTAACAACGGGAGGTAGCACCTACTCAGAGTCAGATCCAGATAGAGCTAGTAGTTGAGCAAGCTGGCATAGTGGAACCAGAAGTTGGACATGTTGAGCAACCAACTCCTGAGATCCCCGTACCCCCAGTAGTACCAGCATACCAGCAGTACTTGATACCCTGTATTATTATAGATCCTCCAGGAAATGATGGCTATGCAGCAGCATCAGATGGCGGTTGTCATACCCCAGTCCAAAAATACCAAGGGACTAGCCACGTGGCAATGGCCAACAGCACAACTCCAATGGGCAAACCCAATTTAATGGACCCGTTAGAGTGCACTTAAGCTGTAATACATATAAAATGGTGTCATAACCCGCACCCGAAATTTGGACATGAGCCATGGGTACGTCCAGCCTATGCCGCAGCATCGGTGGTAGAACGTTGTCTAGGTCTCAAGTCTACTAAACATAACTAACAAACTAACCTGTCAATGATCATAACTCCATAAGGAGGATAATGAATATGCATAATGATCCTCAAAACATATGGTACTCAATCACAATAACCATATAAAAGTAAATGGCACGATAAGATGTAGAAGATAAGGAAGTTCTAACATAAGTCTAGCATATAATCCAAATACAATGATAATCTAGAGTCTAGTTACCCCAACATAAATAGTCTCAACATAATACAATACAGGTCTCAAGTTTAGAATAATTTAATACATAGATAACTAGACCAAGAAGCTGTCTAAACGACTGTGGGTAGTATCTCCTCTAAGGAGAGTAACTCCTCTGGAATCTCCGGTATGTAGTCTTCCTCTACTCCTGGACCAAAGTGAGTAGCACAGAAATCCTCAAGATCCTCAAAAATATTATCCAGTCAGCATTGGAGCGAAGCACTAACACTAAACAACAGTTTTAATTATATTGATAAAAACTATAAGATAGTATAAGGAAAATAAATGATGAAGAAATACTGTAAAATAAGGAATACTGGGAGACATGTAATCAGCAATAGTACTAACTAGCAATGAACAAATATATGTGAATACTAGAAATGAGTGAACTGGAAAAAGAAATAAAAATTCTAGCTAAGTGTTGTAAAATATCATATTGCTATATGATCGGCTTGGGACTAGATCAGGCTTGTTATATATGATTGGCTATGATACATGTGAGGTCAGGCTAACCATCTGGTTAGATATGATACGAGCAATAGTTAGGCTAATCATATATAACAGGCTATGAGGGATGTAAATGGTCAGGCTACACTCAACGTGATATATGGGGTGAGCTATGATGCATGTAAAGTGGGGTTTGATCACATAATCTTGTTAATATTTTTTCGTCCCCAGCTAGCATGATGGATTCCAATCATGACTCCTTATGACAGGTATCTATGATACTGGTCCGTGTATCTATTGTGTCAGAATCAAGTATACACTACAACTGAAATTATAGTAATAATCAACATAAAGAAAATTGTCAGATAATGTACTAGCCTGTGGTCCTGAGCAAGGAATGAGGATCGATGTCCAAGATAGAATCACAAAGGCCTAGATATCAAAATATCAAAGTTAAAAGGTGTCCTGAAGTAATAAACAGGTTTAACTAGCTCTATGTTAGACTTATAAGTCCAATCTAGGTCAATACCAGGGTTAATCTAGGCTTTACTAGTCATTTCTATATCATATTAGTCTATACTAGGCATTACCTAAATAACTAGTCATTACATAGCTATACTAACTATTAGTATTAAGTATCTATATTATACTAGATTATAACTACATACTAGAGTCTAGTTAGTTTATAATTAACTTTATTAGGCACTACTATCATATATACGATACTAAATTTATACCTCATGCTGATACTTAACTGATACACACAACTAATAAAGCCAACTCATAACTAATCAATGCCAATATCTAACTAACTCATTATCTAATACCCTTAGATATTACCTATTTATGATACTATACCTCTTAACTAATATCAATCTCTAATGATGAGCCCAATACCTTAACTAGATTCACATTACAAGTATCATTACCAAGTACTGACACACACTCTCTTATTACTAACTGCTACACCATAGCAGTAACTGACAGCCGATCAATTCCTATTGATGTACTGAATTGTAGTCCTTATCTACTACCCACAACTCTTATCAACTGCTGCTACTTTAATTGCATTGCACCCATTGTACAATACCTCTCCAGTTCCATGCACTAGTGTATATTGATACCTCAAGTATCAGTGTCCAAGTCTTTCCCCTTTGTTCTCAGTTCAACACTTACCCATGGGCCTGTCATCAGTTCAAACCTGACCATTAACTTATCCCACTATTAAGTACAACTGCACTAGCTCTCACACTTCCTTGCAGGAACTAACAGGCTTACCTGGAAAACTCCTCATAATACTATGTGCACAAGCTGGGAACACCATGTTGCAGTTCATAACTAGGTTGCAATGCAACCTGAACTGCTCCCTCTCAAGTGCACCATGCAGCAACACTTGCAACCATACAATGAGTTGCATAACTCATCAGCAAGTTTTGCCACAACTGTAGTAGCTACTGCATATGTGCAACTGCACAACACTCTCACAGGCTTCACCCGAGCTCCTTACCCTAGCTTACACCAAACCAAGTCCTCACTGCAGTTGGCACTTACCTGTACATCATTCTCCCCCTATCTCCATACTCACACAATACACTAACTAAACACCTATATGATACCAATCCAGACACCACTCTAGATATTAAACTTAAAAGTCCCCTATTATACTGCTACTTATGAGAACACTCACTCTATGAAATCCAAACTTGATTTTACCCCCATTACTGATACTTGCACAATGAGGTATGCACACTGTCTTCTCATCCTGAGCCTTCACTCTCTCCTTGTATCAGTAAATCAGATGCCATTTCTCTATTCTCCACAACTGGTACCCCCTTCCATCTAATACTCGTGCATACCCGATACCAACAGCAACCTACTGTTGTTGTTGCTACTTCCTATTTGTTGTTTCAGTCGTCTTCCCCAAACTCTAATACCTGCAACACACACAAATAACCCCCTATTATTTTACTGCTACTTACCTACAGTACATCTGATACTCATTGGCATCTGTATTCAGTGACTGATACTATCAAGTATCAGTCACTTGATGCAACCAAACATCCCCAACTATTGCACATCACTGAAACCCCCAGCTAGTAATACATTCAGTATTAGTGCATCCCAGTGCACACTGTGCAAACCACAGTAAACCCGAGCTGCTCTCTTCACCATTCACATACATCACTGATGAACCCGACCCCTCTTCCATCAGTCACACATACCTTAAATAACATATATACATTAATATATATATATGCATACATATATATATACATATCCAAAACCTATGAACTAGGCAAAATAAAAAGGTATACTTCCTATTTGACATTTCAACAAACACCTTGAGTGCCCCAATGTGATACTCTATGATACACCACAAATCTTCATGCATAAACCCCTAATATACAACTAAAACATCTACATATACAATATATATATATATATATATATATATATATATATATATATATATATATATATATATATATATATATATATATATATATAGTGTTATAAAAATTAGGGAAAATGCATCATTGGAACACAAAACCCTCAAATAATATATGACACCATGAAGAAATTATCATGAAACTAATAGCGACTCATGCTCTCCCTTAATAGCCATTCCTAAACCAAAAGGTGGGCTCCTTATGGCCAAACAAATGATAAAAATAGAATTTAAAAAATAGTTTTCAGATTTTTTACCTATTGGGAGATGGATTTCCAATGTGACTTCTTCTTCTCCAAGGCTCCTTGAACTCTAAGCTTTTAGGCCTCTTTTAATAAGAGAAGAATGAGGGATTTGAGGTTTAAATATTCTAAAATTTGTGGAGGGAATGAAGGGTTTTTGGGGAGCTATTTTTAGCGTTTCTTCATGAGTCATGAATGGCTTTGAGGGAGGCTCCCTCTATACTTATAGGGCCGGCCACTCATACTCTAGGGTTTGGTTAATGCACAATGTCTCATTTTCCCTCAATGGCTTGTCATGAAGAACTATTCAATAAGGGGTTTAGTCCTAAGTGAGGGATTTCACTATATTCTAATTAAGAGAATAGGGATTAGTCTAGTGGGTTTAATGTCTAGTCTAATGCAAGGCCCATGGTCACATCAAGTCTAGTTCACTAACCTATATCATTAATAAATATAATATAATATAATATATATTACCTATTATGCAATTATTAATACAGTATATATAAATATTGCAAATGACAATAAAGTTCCTACTCTAGAAATATGGTAGTGACAAGTCTACCCTCCTAAAAAAAATTCGTCCTCGAAATTAAAATAAACTAGCACAATAACACAATCAGAACAATAAGAACTATACCTCAAGGCTCGAAGAGATACGGGTATTGCTCGTGCATTTCGTCCTTTCTCTCCCAGGTTGACTCGTTTGTAGAGTGATATCTCCATGCAACACGAACCAAAGGAATAGTCTGATTCCGCAATACCTTCTCCCTACGATCCAAAATCTCTATGGGCTGGTCAGGATAGCTGAGAGTTGGACCAACCTCGATCTTCGATTGATCTAGTACGTGACTAGGATCTGCCATATACCGTCTCAGCTGTGACACATAGAATACGTCATGTACTCCCTCTAATGCAGGCGACAAGTCTAGTCTATAGGCCACTGCACCGACCCTCACAAGAATATCGAAAGGTCCGATGTACCGTGGACTAAGCTTTCTACCTCCACCAAAATGAATCATGTTCCATATCGAAAAAATTCGTAAGAACACCAAATCGCCAACCTAGAACAAAAGCAGCCTTAGCACGCGATCTAAAATAAAACAATCATAAGCAAAATAACAAAACCTATACCTCAAACTCCAAGGGTCTATGGTAGCTGTCGGCCCAATGCCGCTGTCTGTCCTACGTCACTCGAAGTCTATCTCTGATGAGTTTTACCTTTTCTGCTGCATCCACGACCATATCTGGTCCTAACAAGGCTCTCTCTCCGACATCATCCCAAGATAACGGTGTACGACACATCCGTCCATATAGAGCCTCGAATGGTGATATCTCAATACTGGCCTAGTAGCTGTTGTTGTAAGCAAACTCTACTAGGTATAGATGATCCTACAAAGAACCTCCGAGATATAGAACACAAGTGCGTAGCATATCCTCGAGAGTCTGAATAGTCCTTTCAGACTGCCCGTCTGTCTGGGGGTGATATGCGGTACTGAACTTGAGCTGAGTGTCCAAGCTAGCCTGCAAACTCCTCCAGAAGTGGGAAATGAAACGACTATCTTGATCCGAGATGATGCTCACGGGATCCCCATATAATCTGACAATCTGTCGCACATACATCTTTGCTAGCTTCTCCATCGATGTACCCACTTTAAATGGTAAGAAGTGGACTGATTTGGTCAACCTATCCACGATGACCCAAATTACGTCTTTTTCTCCTAGAGAACGCAGAAGCCCTGAAACGAAATCCATAGTCACGTGCTTCCACTTCCATTCTGGGATGGGTAAAGGCTGAAGCAATCCACCTAGCCTATGTCGATCCACCTTTACATGTGGCACACTAAATACCGGGATACAAAGCGTGCTACCTCGCGCTTCATACCATACCACCATACGTGCTCCCTCAGGTCTCGATACATCTTATTGGCATCTGGATGCATCGAGTACTGAGTGCGATGCACCTCCTGCAAAACCTCCTCGCTCAACTCCTCGCTCGGCACACATATCCTAGTACCGTGCCGCAATGACCCATCATCAGCAATAGTGAAGTCTTCTGATAATCCTGTCCGAACTTGTGCCCTGATACTCCTCAGAGCCCCATCATCATACTGCATAGCTCTGATTATGTCCACCAGCTCGGACTGTATCTACAATCCCCATATCTAAATCTCGATGCCGGAAACTAACACCTTAATTTCCAAGCTCTCAAGATCGGCCAACAAGTGTCCGTCTGACGTCAAGTACATAGCCATCAGATACCTACTCAAGGCATCGGCGGCAATATTAGCCTTTCCTGGGTAGTACTGCAATGAGATGTCAAAGTATCAACTCCAACCACCTCCTCTGCCTCATGTTCAGCTCTTTCTGTGTAAACACGTACTTCATGCTCTTGTGGTATGTGAAGATCTCCATACACTCTCCGTATAGATAGTGTTTTCATAACTTTAGAGCAAAGATAACCGCTGCTAACTCTAAATTGTGAGTGGGGTAGTTCTTTTTATGAGGACATAATTGCCTGGAAGCATAGGCAATCACCTTCCCATGTTGCTGAAGAACGCAACCCAAACCCTTCCCTGAAGCATCACTGTAGATAGTGAATCCACCTGTCCCTGATGGCAACATCAATACTGGAGTTGTCGTCAATCTCTTCTTCAGCTCATCAAATACGGCCTGACAATCCGTCGTCCAGACAAAATCTACATCCTTCCTTGTCAGCATAGTCATCGGCTCTGCAATATTGGAGAAGTCTTGTACAAACCTCCTGTAGTAACCTGCTAGTCCGAGAAAACTCATGATCTCATCTACTAAACTGGGAGTAGCCCACGACTCCACTGCCTCGATCTTCTTCGGGTTAACTAAGATCCCGTCGCCCGTCATCATATGCCCAAGTAATTCAACCTTGTCAAAGAAGAACTCACACTTTAAAAGCTTTCTGTAAAGCTCCTCCTTCCTGAGAGTCTCCAAAATAATCCTCAGGTGCTCTTCATGCTCCTCTGGGGTCTTCGAATACACAAGAATTTCATCGATAAACACCACCACGAACTTGTCAAGATACTGGTGGAATACCTTATTTATCAAGTTTATGAATATTGTCGGTACATTAGTCAATCCAAACAATATTACCATGAACTCAAACTGGCCATATCGGGTCCGAAAAGCTTTCTTCGAAATATCTTCTCTCTTCACCTTCACCTTCACCTGGTGGTAGCCTGACCTTAAGTCTATCTTTGAAAACACCTTCGCTCCGCTTAACTGATCGATGAGATCATCTATCCTTGGTAGCGGGTATTTGTTCTTGATAGTGGGGTTGTTCAGAGCTCTATAGTCGATACACATGCGTACCGACCCATCCTTCTTTGGTACGAACAATATTGGAGCTCCCCATATTGATGAACTGGATTTGATGAAGCTCTTATCCTGCAACTCCTCAACTTGCTTCTTCAGTTCTGCCAGTTCGCTATTATTGGCCCTATAGACGTGCTACGATATGGGCTCCGTGTCTGACACTAAGTATATAGAGAACTCGACATCTCTGTCTGGCGACAAACATGGCAACTCCTCTGGAAAGACATCCGGGAACTCAGCTATCAAAGGATGTGGTAACTACTCTTCCTCCATCCTGGCTCCACAAAACATGCCCTTGCTCTGCTCTGCTGCTCCTCTGGTGACCTCGAACTCTGGCTCTCCTGGCGGTCAAAATATTACTCTGCCTCCACGATAATCTATAGTAGCATGGTGCCTACTCAACCAGTCCATTTTGAGTATAATATTGTATTCCGTAGTGGCATTACGAGTAAGCACACGCTCAACTCTCGGTCTTCCAACGATACTCTCCGGTCCTTACAAAAATTACTAAATAGAATAATGCCTCTGCCATTCGTGATCTTGCAAGTCCTATCTAATGGTTTCGCCTCTAAATGATGCTTAAGAGCCTAAG
Organism: Iris macrosiphon; assembly: GCA_036927795.1. Taxonomy (NCBI): domain Eukaryota; kingdom Viridiplantae; phylum Streptophyta; class Magnoliopsida; order Asparagales; family Iridaceae; genus Iris; species Iris macrosiphon. The sequence continues at coordinate 62,956,343 of JAYESA010000013.1, forward strand.
ATATAGATACGAAACTATGGGAAGTACCAGAATCGAATAATGCAAGTGCTGGAATAGAATCAAGAAGAACTGAACCTGATATCACGTCTTCTGCTGGCTCGGCCTTCTCAATCATCATGGCATACGCTCGTCCCTGGGGCACACCTCTCTGATGCTGCTGGTGCTGGGCAAACCTCTGCTGCTGTGGTGGAATTGGAGGTCCCCTCTGCTGGCCTCCTGGTACAGTAGGTACCCTGGCAGGTCCCCTCTGAGCGGCTGCTCCAGCCTGACCTGGACGAGTCTGAATAGATGGACAGTCTCTCAACTGGTGTACTGACGATCCATAAGACAAATATATATCCAACCTCTTCCTGCAGATATCCCTGGTGTGTCCTGCCTTCTCGCAGTAAGCATACTGGACAGCGGGCTGGGTCTGCCTCTGAGGCTGTAGATGCTGAGTGTGTCCTCAAGCTGGTGCCTGGTGCTGCTAGTGCTGATACGGCCTCTGTTGCTGCTAAAAGTGGAGAGACTTGGCCGGTCCCGCGCTGCCACTCGCTCCTCCAAAAACGTCGCATCCTCTCTTGAGCCTGAGGTCCAAATCATCCTCAGCAATCTGGGCATTTATCAGAATGCCCTCGAAGGTAGCATTATGATGTCCAGAAGTACGAGACTTGATCTCTCTCATCAGTCCCTTTCTGAGCTTTCAGGCTCGGTCTCCTGGGTCCCAAATCATCGATGGTGCAAAATGACTCAAACGGAAAATCTTCGTAGCGTACTCGTCGATCGACATGTTCCCTTGGACCAAGTCATGGAACTGAGTCTCCAAGGCTCCTAGGGCCACGTCGGGAAAGAACTTATCCTTGAAAAGCTCCTTGAAAGCCTTCCAAGCAAGTTCTCTAACAGTAAGTCTCGGCTCCGTACGATACCAAGTCAGCACGATATCGAATATCTGGCTGTCGACGGCCTCAATCTACAGACTCTCCGAAATCTGCACCAAGCACAAGTTTCTCTCTATGTCCTCCAGCCAGTCGTTGACATAGAGTATCCCATCGACGCCCTTGAACTCCCGAGGCATCATCCTCTTAAAGTCTACTATAGTGCCTGGCCTTTGGTGCTGTTGGCCAGGATGCTGCTGTGCGACTCTCTCTACAGCCTGGAGAGCCACCTGATGAGCATTCTCCATGCTTTCCTTCATCAGCTCTTTCTACGCTTGGTGCACCTCTGTCTGCACCCTCTGTGCCTCAGCCTGAACTCGCTGAGCCTCTGCTGACATCTTCTGAGCATCTACTATGCCCTGGATTAGTGCGAACATATGTGCCCCGTCAACGGTCATACCTCCGAGAAACAAAATCGGTAGTGGAGGAAGGTATTTCGTAACAGCCGGGATAACCCTCGGAACAGGTGGTGGAGGAGGACTCCCAAAAATTGCAGAAACTTTAATATGAATAGGAGAGGTAAGAGGAGCAACTCCAGCTGTCTCTGAGTCAGGTCGAGAGGTGGCAGACCTCTCTGAAGCTGTGGGTCACAATCTTAACGACCTAGTCTTCGGTGGCATTCTGAAGACAGACCAAAAAGAATTAATTAAGGCAACAGATACGATATCATCAAGGAAGGACAGTAAAATTTAAAGAAAATAATTATTCAGAATAGCAATATAAAATTAGAAATTTTCTAGTTGTGATTGAGCATAGTCTCATCTATACTATCTCTCTTGCTCGTAATAGTACTCTAAGTCTAAGCACTACCACGATACTGCACTAGTAGCGACCTAATATTACTCTTAGACTAGATTAGACTCGACTAGACCCGCATGGGCCACCACTAAAATGTGTCACTACCCACACCCGAAAGTAAATGGCACACAATCCAAATAACATAAATAGGCTCAACATAAATTTGGGCATAAGCCGTGGGTACGTCCAGCCAACGCCGTAACATCGGCGATAGAATGCTGTCTAGGTCTCAAGTCTACTAAAAATAACTCATAAAATAACCTATCAATGATCACAACTCCATAAGGAGGACAATGAATATGCATAATGATCCTCAAAACATATGGTACTTAATCACAATAACTATAAGAAAGTAAATGGAACGATAAGATGTAGAAGATAAGGAAGTTCGGACATAAGTCTAGCACACAATCCAAATAACTATCAATTAGCTCTTCTGTGCAAAGATGAACCTGCAAGTATCCGGGAACGTTAGGCCTCCAAGGCAGTCTCCGCTCTAGGGGAATACATCAAGGAAATTGAACATCAAAGCGAGATTCATGTAAAGTTATATCTGAATGATAATCCAATCAAGTTTACATCTGAACGAGAATCACGTCAAGCAAATCAGAAATACAACTCATGGAGCAAATACTCGGTTCAGAACAAGAATCATGGATTATCATGTCAAGTTATGTAAAATTGGAAGACCCAAGACTTTGTGTCATGGACAACTTGGAATCAAGGGGGATCTTCGAATCTCGTTCCACGAACGGTCTCCAGGGCACTGGGGCCGATCCGATCCGGATGGAACTAACGTTTAGTCTTACGTGCTAGACGGGATAGCTTACGGTACCTCACGTACTTTAGTTGCAATCCCATCTTCGTTCAAGACTATAACTCATCCTTTATGGCTATGCTAGTGATAATTGTTCATATAGATAAGATCATCCTCGCTTAGCGGTAATCCGCGTGTGAGTCATTGCATTACATCGAGAATAACTGAAACACCTGAACGATCTTGAGTATGACACTTGTATATATGGAGCACTTGAACATCCTATGCAACACACCTGATAATTATGAAATCGTGCACCCGAATGTAATCTCACAAATAAAACACTTTTGTTTGCACATGCTATATCCCCTGAATTTCATCATATGAATGCTTGTGCTTGACTTAACTTGGTTGCCTTGGACAGGGAAGGAAAAATGGTAAGTTGGTAAGTCTCGCTGTATTTCCTCTTATATCGCATGGTGCACAGCCACACGAGTAGGCTATTCAATATTGCCATAAAACTGGTCCTAAGGAAAGATTAGAAAGATAACCTAATAGATGGTGCACGGAACCTATTGGACATATTTGGAATTATCGAGTGGGCGAGTAGCCTCCCCACCAGTGCATTCTTGTATTGATAACCCACCAGATTGCTTGCAGGGTGCGGGAGAACCTCGTTCGGTGCGGATGCCTCCTTCATACGTGCAAAGGAGTAGAGTTTAATCTGAAGCCTTGGAGCGTTGCGTCCAAAACTGAAGCACATATACAAGACATAATATTGGAATATCGCCAATGTATCATTCCACAAATGTAGCCACTTGGCACGCTTTTACTGTTTAAGAGAGTGAGGCTTGAGCGACTTGTAATCTCGGCTATACGCCGCTATAACACTTATTCAATATCAATAAAGAGTTTATCTTACTTCAATACTTATGTTATTCAATACTTCCACTATTGACGATACAGTAAACTTGTTACCAATCGCCTATGCATTTATAATTCCCCTGCACTCGGATAATCTGTGTGACTCTGTGGCGATAGAAATCTTACCACCAGCCCGAACCACAGCCTTACACGGGCGTGGCTTACGCTCGTACGATATCACGCCTAGATGGGTCAAGCGATCGTCCCGCGGGAGCGCTGGCGAGGTGATTCTCGCCTAGCGAGGACGGTCGATTATCCTGCGGGAGATCGGGGCGTAACATATCTTACTCTCTGACTCTGATCTGATGATATTTTGACCATAAATCAATCTTGTAAAAAATTGATGCTCCACTAAGCTGATCGAACAAGTCATCGATCCTTGGCAAGGGATACTTATTTTTTATGATTACTATATTGAAGGTACGATAATCAATACACAAATGGAAAGTTTCATTCTTCTTCTTTACTAGAAGCATTGGGGCTCCCCAAGGTGATCCATTAGCATGAATAAATCCCTTAGTTCTCAATTCTTCAAGCATTCGTACAAGACTTCCAACTCTGATGGTGCTATCCTGTAGACTCTCTCTAACATTGGTATTATTCCTGGAAGTAGATCAATGATAAACTCAATCTCTCTTTCTGGTGGTATACTTGGAAGCTCTTCTAGGAACACATCTGGAAACTCATCGACCACTCTAAGGAATGGTACTCCTTCTGCTACTGCCATTCTTATGATTGATGACGAAGAGTCCATCTTGCCTCTAGAAAATGAGAATTATTCCACTCCGAGGATACGAAAGATAACCTTGCCAGCATGGTAATCTATCGTCACGTATTGGGCACTCAACCAATCCATTCCTAGGACGACGTCATAATCTCCCAAAGGAAACTCTATTAGTCTAGCAGAAAAATCTTTCCCGTACACTATAATCTGACACGAGCTATAAACTCTATCTACTCCCACGACACCATTACCAGTAAGTATATTGAGTCTTACTGATAATAATTCGGGTTCTAATCCAACTCGTATCATAAATCGTAAAGACATAAAGGAATGTGATACACCAGAATCAAACAATACTGAAGCTGAATGAGAGTTGACGAGAATGGTACCTGTCACTACCTCACCTGAAGCTAGATGCTCCACCACGGTAAGTACAATAGCCTGGCCTCATCCTCTCGATGCTGGTCCTTACTACTGTGAACCTCCTTGCCTGGCTTGTACTTGAGCTTGGGCCTGCACATACTGTTGTAGCCTCTGATGCTAGAATACTTGAGACTGGGTCGGCAAAGACCTCTGACCCTGGTGTTGCTGCACTGGTGCTGGAGCCCTATACTGGGGTCCTGTCGGGGAGGATGATGATGATGAACTAGCTCTGTTTGGGCAAGATCCCAATATATTGCTAGGTGCTCCACAGGCTAAGCATAACCCTTATACTCTACCATACTCTGATAAAACATGCCCTGGTTTTTCATAATAAGAACATCCCACTGAAGGAGATGACCTCTGCTATTGAGGACGTGTCAAAGATGGTCGCTGAAATGATGCTACCGAAGTTGTCCTAGTCGGGGTTCTAATTGTCAAAGCTCGCACTGTTGGAGCTGGTGCTGAAGACTGGGTGTAAGAACCACCTGAAGTATGGGTCCTCTTACGACCTCCAGTCTAATCCACTATTGTCTAGGAGGTATAATCATGCCTCATTGCTTCTCTTAACACAACATCAAGAGTCTGGAACTCGTGCTATTCTACTGCCAATATTATCTCCAGGTGAAGTCTATCCTGGAACCTTCTTGCTCTGTCAAATCCGGTCACCACCAAGTGGGAGCAAACCGACTAAGTCTGTAAAATTCTGTTGCATATCCCTTGACAGTCCTGTCTATCTGCTTCAAGTTGTTAAACCTTTGTTGTAAGTCATATGTGATACTGCGTCAAAATATCTTGTATAAAATCTTTCACTGAGGATAGCCAAAGGGACAAGTACTGTTAGTAAAATTATTTGTGCTGCCCACCAGTCTTGGGCCAAGTCTAGCAATTATAGTCGTACTATTGACACTTGATCTCTAGCTGGTACTCTAGCTTCCTCTAGAATAGCTTATATGTCCTGAAGCCACGCATCTGATGTAATTGCGTCCTCGGTGACATAGAAATATGAGGGTTGGAGGCGCTAGAAGTTGCTTGCGGAGTTGTTGGCACGATTTTTGCCTCTTTCCAAAGCCCCTTGTACTAACAGAATGAATACGTCCTCTTGACATCCTTGAGATGCCGATAATTCCCGAAGGATACCAATAAGCAAATTATTGTCCCCTCCTGCATTGGGTATTGGTTGCATATGAGGTACTGCCTGGATCTAAGGTTTCTCATCTTGAGCTGTTCTGGACCTGGCCCCGGAATGTTGAGGCTGAACCTCAAGGGTTTGCTGGACATCAGGATATTATCCTGCTACTAGAGAAACTCGGGCTGGATGATCATAAGGACCTAAAATAATGTCCCTAAAAGATAAAGGACACAAGGATCATCAAAGGGACGATTAATCAAGGATCAAATCAGATGTCGAATCAAGATTTCAGTGATATAAATTTAACACTGGAGGAGATCAAGGAGTAGCATAATTGAGACATCTAAAATATATTGGTAACCCCCCAGACCTCTGAATTTTCATACATGCATAGGCCACCACTTAAATCATGTAAAGCCCTAGAACCAGAATACTAGAGGATGAGGGTAGATAAAACCAGCTACGTATACCAGAGTACTCTATACCCCGAGATACGATCGCGGCTATCTAGACATGTGAGGGTTTACTCTATAATCCATTAGGCAGTCCTGGGTCAAGGATCTTAGGTGTCTCAATCTCAAGATAGCAACAAGTTTACAAGATATATGAATCACTAACATATAATAGTAAGGCTTCCAAACTATAAATACCTAGATGATCATGAAATTAGTACAAAAATAAAGAACTAGACGAGTACAATGTTACATGATCAGCTCTAGCTATAGTCTAGAATATGCTTTACGTGTAGGCCCGTAGGCTAGAATGTTAAGTCCTAAAATATGAGCTAAACATTTTCTCGGTGGCTAAACACCTCTAAAGAAAAATATAAAAGATGAATTGGGTAAGAAAGAAGAAACCCACTCATGTCCTCAGGTGCTCCTCGTGTTCACCATCTTTAGGCAGAAAATACGAAAGATCCTGCGGTCCTGCTTCAAAATCTAGCCATAAAAAATAAGTAGGGTCAGCCCCCAAAACAACAAGTACCATAAGGGAGCCAACTTAAGAGCAAAAAAAACCATTATGCAGACAAATTAGTAAGAAATAGCATAAGGAACAGTTAATTCAGTACAACGGGTAAGATAACAGTTAAGCAGTTCATGAGTAATTAAACAAGGACATTTGGAATCAGTACTCGGTTACCATTTTCGGATCAGTTGTTAATAAAATCAGGACAAGACTAGACTGGAAATTAAGCGATCACAGCCAATCATGCCCTACGGGTTATTATCATTAGCTAACTAGAGTTATCACTGTTCTAGTTACTAACACATGCAGTTTAAGATTTCTTACAGCCATATACCCTGCAGACCATTCGGGTTATCCAGAAAAATAGGTACATAGTATAGATATATCAGGTATAATCATTTTTTTATTGTTTTTGGTAGTACAACACTCGAAGGTGTGCTGGAAGTGTGCCCCTCATGACGGAGAGCTCCAAATCTATCAGGTTTCGCTGGGATACCGGGATTGCATGTAGCCAGAAAATCTCTCTAAATGCTTTCTAGATTATTATTCTAGTTATTAGCCAGGACAATTACCAAGGATTCCCAACCGAGGTGCTCAGGAATCTTTCTTAGACATGATGCAAGACAAGACAGTAACTTGACGAATACAATAAAAATCAACCATGGGGATATAGGTCATGCAATAAAGGTGCTACTAATAGCCTGAATCAGGACAATTACAGAAATTCTTAAGTCAGGAGTGCGCTACATCGAGCCACTATCAAGATTATCAGGATCAGGAGTATCAGGATAGTGCGCTACGTCAAGCCACTATCAAAATTTTCAGGATCAGGAGTATCAGGGTTACCAGTACAGTGTCAGGATTATCAGTACAGTGTCAGGAATATCAGTACATGATCAGGATTATCAGTATTAGGATCAGGATTATGAGTACAGGATCAAGATTCAGGAGTTTATTTATAATATACAATCATTAGATCATGTAAAAAAATCAAGATCAATATCAATAATGTCATGTTCAGGAAATAGCCAGGATTAACTAAAATAACGGGATTAAAGAGAACTAGAGAATCATCAAGAGTTAAGCATATTAAATAGAATATTGGCATACATGTGCATAAATTAACAATTCAGGGTTGGCGCATAAAATCAAGCAAGAAAATAGCATCCGCGCACAATGGGTCAAAAACCTCCATTGGCACACAAACGGGTATTGGCGCACAAATTACTATTTCGGACAGTTCTGGCGCACTTTGATACAAAAGTGCTCCCAGAAAAAGGTGGCTCACAATCATACTAAAGCACACTCAAGGACCTTGGCGCACAATGATAGAAGTGCATGAGCTAGACACTTGGCACATAAATCTATCATTGGCGCACAAATGAAAGTACCCAAGCTACGACTTTGGCGCACTTTCATAAAGTATGCTACTAGTGAGGTTGGCACACAAATAAATGCAATGAGGTCTACTAAAATAAATAAAAATTCTAAGACATGGCACAACGGTTGAGACGACTCTGCATTCGAGAACACAATTCTCAAGAATTGTCAGAAGTCATTGCTTAGTCATTAAGTAATACGAAAGGCTACAAAGTGCATCATCTTTGGAGAATGTCACATAGTGCGCCACAGAGAAAAGTGCGCCATTCTCTATAAAGGACAAAGTGCGCCGGTAAGGAAAGTTCACCAAAGTATGCCAACTCTGCAATATCTGCAAAGTGCACCAACTTGGCTTTTCAAGCAGTGGCGTACATTTTTGATGACTTGCATACCCATTTAAAGTGCGCCAAGTAGGATTAGCGTACTTTTGAAGGAATTTTCTTAGTACAAAATATATGTAGGAGTAGAGAAGTGTGCCCAGAGTACTTAACATATCTTGGCATACTTTCTAAGAAATTTTTGAAATACACACAAGTGCGCTCACTGGAACTTCGCTTATGCGACACGGGTTCCCTGCGTACTTTTGTATATATTCTCAGGCAAATTTTGAATTCTCCGACTTGTTGTTCTCAGGCTCTAAGAGAAATCCAAACCAAGAAAAATAAAATCATCAATGAGACAATTTTTAAGTGTTACCCAAAAATAAAACCGATTAACTAATAAAACAAGATATACTAAGAATCAAAGCAAGATCCAAGGTTATTCCTTCGGTTGGCAAGATATACTTACCTACGGTCAAGTTCTAGCCCAATACCCACACTACCAAGGTCACCCACGGTCAAGGCCAAGCTCGGCTACTGCTCTCTACTGAAGAAGAAATAAAGAAGAAAAGAGAAAAAAAAAGAAAAAAAAAGTAAAGGAAAGAGAATATGATTGCTTATATAGCCAAGGGATTGATTGTAGGCCATTGGATCATAATCCATGCTTCTCACACGGGTTCATCACAGCCACTAACCAAGAAAACCAAGGGACCAACGGTCCAAAACATGCAACTAAGGAAAACTTACCAAAACAACATAAACAATGCATAAATGGCATAAAGCAAGATGTAAGCCATTAAACAATAAGCAAGCTATACATGTATACTAGAATAGTGAGATGAGTCTCACAATGGCAAACCTTCAAAGGCTTGATAGGGAGTTTAGGGTAGGTTATTTGGTTTACCTTAAGCTTAAACCTTACAGATAGAGCTCAGTTTCACATAGAAGACCACAAAAGCTAGCTCCCAAGTATTATGAGTCATATCCTGTCTTAGAGAGAATAGGGGCAATGGCTTATAAGTTAAAATTGCCAGAGGGATCTATGATACACCCTGTCTTCCATGTCTTCCAATTAAAGAAGCATGTGAGTGCAAGAGTGGAACTACAAGAAGGAGTGCCTAATCAAAAGAAAGAGTTGCTGCTAGAGCCTTACTAAATTATAGACAAAAGACTAGTCCAAAGGAGGAACAAGGCTACAGTTGATCTCTTAGTACATTGGAAGAATGAAAATCCAGAAGATGCCACTTGGGTGCACTAGGAGAAGTTTGTAAAGGAATACCTATACTTTGACCTTGAGATAAGGTTAAATTAAGGGGAGGGTATTTTTACATTCCATATTCAGCCAGTGTTAAGTGATAGTGAGATAAGAGTAGAGTACAGTAGTATTACCTATAGCAGTTACTTGCAGTAGTTGTAGCAGATAAATAGTTATAGCAGCGCATCATGTACTAGCAGTATTAGTAGCTCAAATAGGAGAGAACATCACTTACAAGCTAGTCTCAGTAGCAAGCCACAAGTATTTGAGCTAATGCCAATCAAGCTCTGAATTTAAATATCAGTAGTACAGGAAAGGCAGAACCCAGGGCCATTTAAGTCATTCGTACTAAGGGTTCAATTGTCATTGTAATAAGAGTTGACACTGTATAAATAGGTGTCAGAGAGAGAGGGTATCAAAAAATGTATTCAATAATTCGTTATAGAGCTGTAACTAACTTTCCCTCTTAAATCTTGTCTTCAATTAATTTTTTTCCCTAAATTATTTTGTTCTTGCGAAAAAACCCTAGCATCATCATGGTGGTCCAAACTAGATCCACTGCAAATCCAGCTGCAGTTGGGAGAGGGGCTCAACAACGGATGGTCTAAGAATTGAACCGTAGAGGAGGTGTGGGTGTGTGTGAGAGAAAATCGGGAACAGTGAACCCAAATAGCTAACATGCAACACAACGTGCATAAAATCTCGTGCATTGCGTCGAACATCCCAAAAAAATCAATTATATATATATATATATATATATATATAACCAAACAATCAGAAAACATTTATATTCTACATTTAAACATTGATCACTTCGTCGCTTCGAACATAGCATCCATTAGTCATTCAGCACTTCATGCCTTATTTGATTTAGATAAGAGAGTACAATTGAGATAGCAAATAGAAAATTCAACCCCTTACAAGATGCGTTCACTGGCCTAGTAATGGTTGTTCACCATCTGGCGGTGATGATCTCGACCTAAGAGATAGACGACTCTCCGATAAGAAACCTTCTTCCCTCTTGAAGTCCAAGAACCTATGGGAGCACGGATCTATCATAGAAAAGGTGGAGTCTCCTTGAACCGTAGAAGAGCATATGTATAAAAATCTCCTTAGCCTCCAATATAATAGGGACTAAGGAACCCACTAAGATGAAGAAATCCCTATCTCAACTTTAAGTCAATCCAATAAATCTGAATCGTTGAAAATGTACCAAAAAATTACCAAATTTGTTGAAAACACCTGAATAGAAGTCCTAGTTATCCCAATAGAATTTTCAGTTTGTGCTTATTGAGCATGGTGGAAAACCCGTAATTCCAGCTCCAAAATAACAATTTTGGATTTGTTGTTTTGGCCAGAAAGTAATCCAAGTCTTCGAAACTACTTCTTCATCATTGATTATGCAACCTCTGTCATCTATTCTACGACTTCCAAATTGTTCGCCCATGCCTCTCAAAGGCTAAATACCCAACAAGCCCCCCCTCCAATATGATAAGAGAGTTTTCTCCACCATGGATCCTCAATCAGACTCCATGCATGTATATCGTCCAATGATAGTGTTCTTTCTCTTTGCCATTATTGACTTTTCATCCCCTCGTTGCACCACATCATTTGTCATCTCTAGTGGCTAAACTTTTACATTGATGCTAACTATCATGCGTAGCATCTCCCAAATCACTAGGATCACCTCGAGATTAATGACTCGAGCAAGACCAATGTCCCTGACCACGACCCTCACCGTGAATCTCGACTATCATGTCCTGCTGCCAAATAATCGGATACGAGAACGTGAGTACATCCAGCCTACATCACGAAATCGATGGTAGTAGGATATTTATACCTCAATCAGAATATTAACTACCAAAATAATGTCCAAATGAAAATCACATAATAGGCAACTAAATCATTCACAGATGAAATAAATGATAGATAAGAAAAAAAAAATAACATCTTAGTTTTGTTGCAAAAATTTCAATATACGAACATGATATAAATTTATTATAATAAGTAACACGAAAAGCAGAAAAAGAATAGACATTACAGTATACTAAAATAAATATCGCCAATGTGTTCGGACCTACCCATATACAATTTTAATTTGGACACTGGAGCAAATCTAGCATATTTGGGTGAAAAAAAGTTTGTATGCGGCCAGAGGGGCAATTTAGAATAATATTGGCCTAATTTGGCTAGTCTCAAAATGGATCAAGTTATTTGATCACAAATTTAACTAGGTTTGATTATGTATTTAATTCTACAAATTATATCATTATGAAGAGGGTTAATTGAAGATTGCACCTGAGAAATCAAATTAGAATTCAATAAACCAAAAGGAAGAAATGAGCCTTCCAAAATGGGTCCTGGTGCTCGAGAAACTATCTATGCCCTCTCTTTTATGTGCACAGAACTCCGATGGCAGTGGTCGGCAATTTATGGTGGTTACGAGCGATGGAAAGGTTCGGGTAGAGTTCAACTAAACTCAGGATGGTCTAGCGCAAGGTTAGATAAGGATTAGACCAAAAAAGTGTCAGCGAGGGGAATGGAATATGAATATGCTCTCTGGAATCTCAAGAGGATGGACTTGGCTAGGATTTCCATTACTCTCAAGAAAAGGAGCATAAAAATTATATTTTTTTTTTAATTCCTAGTTATTTCAAATTTGTTTATGAATTGGACGAATCAATGTTTAGATTTATTCCATCATGTTCAATTTTGATAGGTTTCTCAATCGGGGCTCGGTTTTATGGTTGGTAACCAGAGAAAAAGTTTGTTGTATTTTTTTTATAAAAAATCCTTCATTTTTCTTCTTTTTTTTCAATTCTTTTCTTTTACTTTAAATTTTATTATAGTTTTCTATAATTTCTTAATTCAATATATATATATATATATATATATATATATATATATATATATATATATATACACTAGTGATTTTAAACTATCTTTCCATCTATGGTAGTTTCATCCTTATAGAAGCCTTTAACCTTCTTACCCTCATCCTCTTCTTAAAACTACCATCACCTAACCTATTTTAAACCATCTTTACATCTCCCAATAAATTCTAAACCCTACAGGACTAAGTCTAGTCCTTCCCTCTACACAAGTCTCATTTTAGTGTATTTTTTTCAAATCATTCTTGTTTTATTGCTATTATTTAAAATAAACTTTATATTTTAGATTAATGTTCAGTTAAATATATGTTGTTTAGAAAATGATTCTAAGGATTATTTGTTAAGGTAACACACCAATATGATTCTTGGATATGAATTAGAATTAAAAATATAGGTGATGAATTCGTTTCCACTGAGCAATAGTTTTTAGAGATGGTTTTGATCCAGTAAACGTGGTCAAAATCTAAATATGTCTAAACGATAATTGTTGGAAATTCGATAAACTTTCAACCATATACGATATGGTATTTAGGTGTATATATTAGGAGTTATGGTTCTTGTAACAGAGGTGTAGAATTCTGGAATTTAAATCTGGAATCCATTACATAGTTCTCTTGTAGGGCAGATTTGACCCATTGAACTTTCTCAAAACCAGAATATGTCAAAACAAGAATCGTAGAAAATTCGATAAGCTTTCCAAATATATATAATATAATAGCATTTTGGTTTATATAATAGGAATTATTGGTCATGCACCATCAATGTAGAATTCTAGAATTGAAATATAGGACATTTTACACATTGTTTTGTAGAACAGTTTTGACATATTAAACGTTGTCAAAATTCAGTTATTTCTAAACAGAAAATGTAGAGTATTCGATACGCTTTCCAACAATACATAATTTTTTGGTATTTAGATTTATATAAAGGAGTTATACTTTGTGCAACGTAGGGTATATATGTTAGAATTTTTGTGTAATTTAGTTTTGTGCTTTTATGAATGTCCTATATATCATATTAACTGCGTGTGACGAGTGTAGAGTTGCTCTATCGACGGGGCTTTGATCCAAGTCAATTCTACGGAGAGTTGATCATGGTCGATTATATTACTGTGTTTGGAGCACGAAATACAAATGAGACTCTATCCGAAATTCTAAGAATTTTGGAAGATAGCCTAATTTTGAATCTTAAACGTTGTAGTATCGTACCGAACCCTAAACCTAAATAATTTTATATCAACTAAGAGACAGACATACGACTATTCTAGAAATACTTAGAGGTCAATTGTATAAGTTTTTGACTCGTAAGGACATGGACATATAAATACGTAAGCGATCTAATTATCAAATCTTGTTTCCTTGGTTTTGGAATATCAGGTTGAATGTGTTCTCGTATTACGTGATATTAACACGTATAGAGAATTAATTGGTATTATTCTAATAGTTGGAAGCATTTTTGCTCAGTGATATTTGTATTCCAGAAAGACAAATTAAGATGTATAATTGATCTAGGAAATAGAGTTCTAATAATAACTTAGGATTGATTGTGATTGTAGAATAGAGCATTGGGCGGGAGAGAATATTTTGGATCACATCATATGAAATCATGGCAATATAATTAAAAAAACTGATCAGTACTTATAGCTTCTTCACAAGGCCTTGCATTTTGAGTAGCTGAATGCTTAGATCACCTACCTACCTGAATCTCGTATTATTTATAAATGTTAACCCTAATTCGATACAAAGTCAAATTTTGTGTTAATTGAGGTTTATGATTTTACTCTCGAAGATGAGTGGCAAGACTACTAAGCATCATGCCTACCTGCCACTACTTGATCCCTGGTAATGGGATTATTGCCTAGATAGTGCTTGTGACACTACTCGAATGTGAGATTCAAACATGTTTTCTAACTTGCATCATCATATAAGAAAAATTGTATTGTTATTGTGTTAGTGACTTTAAGACTTAAGGAATGGTTTGAATACAATTATTTCACTATATTAAGATCACTTTAGAAGTTGTTCAAAGTCGTATATTGTCATGTACTTAGAGTTTATTCGTTTTAGATTTTTATTGTACTTGGTCTTCAGTATTATATTATTTTATTTATTTTACCTTCCTTGAATCGAAGAATTGTATGTCTTTGATGACCTAGTTTTGTTCACCAGATGAAGGCCAGGGCAAAGACAAAATTCTTTCCTTATATAATGTGGACGAGTCAGAAGAGTAAGGGATGCTACGGATAGACATATAATTTTATTTCGTATTCCTGTATAATTATATGTGTATTAATCTTTAATAGAGATATACATGTGGTTGTATATTTGTAATGCCCTAGTCCAAAAATACGTAGGACTAGGAATACGTAACATGCCAGCTACACATTCGACCAAACTATGGTCTGACTCGAATACGGATAAGTTGTATTATAATGGTCATTATCTAGATAATCCAGTAAATATAAATATCTATGTCTCAATCCACAATGAACAGAATACAACAAGAATGAGCTACATGTGCTAAAGTCGGCCGCCCAGTAACACACAAGCTCGAATAGACTCAAGGAAGAAATATGAGTCTATAAAAACTAGGCTACATCAGTAGATGGATTAATAATATAAATGAATAGTATAACTCTGGTAGAAATGATATAAGTACCTGGTACCAATGGCCACATGGCAAAGCAACTCAAATCAACAACTCCAAGCAGGCTCCGCAACGGTCTATGTTGCAAAACTGGCAAGGGACCAGGTCCTCAGAGGGACGTAACAAGGTACAAGAAACAACATGCCAAAGTAAAATAATATAATGCCACATACTCAAGGGTAAACTACGATAACCATCAAAGTGATATGCAAATAAGAACATCACTCGTACTCCGGCTGAAACCACTACAGGCTCTGTGTCGGGGAGCCCATAGCAGCAAGTAATATCTCGTAGGGCCAGTAAATATGCCAAAGATCTGAGACAAAGTCTAAGGCACCTCCAGTAACATAGTATATATATATATAATCAACCTGTAGTATGGTGTGTCTCTCCCCAACCAATGTAACCTCACATCTCATGTCCACAATGTCTCATGTCCATAACATGCAAGATCAGGACCTCTAGCTAGTACAATGAGTAATAATGATATATGTATATAATATACAAGTCTTATATCACGATTTCTATAATTCTATATAGAATTACCATGAATACCTCAAGAAGGATTATGTCGCATAAAATAGTGTCAAGTGTCCTACGGTATGACGTACAAGGATACAAGCACGTGAAATGTGATTGTGGTATTAACTCTCTAAGTGACGTTACTCGACTCCGCGTACGATATCGATACCCGAATCTTGTTCGAACGCTAAGAAATATATCACAACCCTAGGGTAAACACACACATCAACCATATCAAATAATTATAATAACTAAATAAGATAATTAAGGCAAGAAACTGTGATACATCATGACAATGTACACTTGCATGTTGTTTGTGGCTGCGATACTGTTTGTTCGACGTCCTCTGCTGGAAGAGTAGAAGATCCAAGATATCTTGTTAAATATATTCTAATCAATAATCATACACGCTAACTACTCTAGGACAACACGAAAGATCGTTGCACAACCTCAACTTTCAGTTGACGTTCTTGTCCAACAATCTAATAATTGCGTATCGTTGAACAACGTGCCAAGATACACATATCATGCCACTCTCAAAATATGTTGTGAGGGTGTCTTACATCGAAATACCACACTTACTAATAGGAACTAACATGTGTTTGGCTATACGTAGTCCTATATGTACGTAGGAACGTATCGATATCACAAAACTTGCATCATTGTTATCCTATTCATCTAACATGCATGGAACCTCTTAATCATGTATTTTAACATCATTTATTACTGAATTAATCATAACTAATATTCTAAAATTATTTCTAAATAACCAAAAATAACCAAACATCGGCATTGTATGTCATTATTTGCTTCGGACGACAACTAGTCATTCTAACCAACTTTGGCACGTAGCCTTGACATACAACCTCCATGTTGGCATCCAAATATAAGTAAATAAAAAATTAATACATTAAATATTCTGGAATTAATATAGATTAATTTTTGGAATTTATTTACTTCAGTAAAACATAACAACTATCAAAGAACTATAACTAGTCTTGATGCGACGTGTCCGTGTTATGGTTGTTTATTGGTTTGTGGGTAGTTTTTGTACGTAAAAATATATATCTAATGTATAAAACTAATTCTAAACATCATCTATCATTAATATAAATTTACATAATGTTTTATTCATGAAAAAATAGAGAAAGAAATAAATTTGGAAAACTTACACGATTGCGATACGACGGTGACCTTTTTTGCGACTACGGCCAAACGGAGTACCAAACGAACTCCAAACCTCACAAAACATGACGAGGATCTTGGGAACTTAAATTATGATGTAAATCTAGGATTTTTAGGGTTTTTCTTCTATGAAGGGGTCTAAACTGCTGCTGCAACCATCAGCCAATATTTGCCCAAAAAAGATTTTAGTTGGAATTTTTGTGGAGTTGTGGCATGTTGGAAAGGGGAGAGAGAAAGAGGGAAAGAAGTAGAAGAGGGAGAGAACGTGAGGAAGGAGTTTTTTGTGAGGGAGAGAAAAGGGGGGCCAAACCTAATAATTAGGTTTAAGTGTTGGGGAGTTGATAAATATATGTAGTTTAAATAGGTGGATGGTTAGGATTGGCTTTAATATTTAAAAATATGTGGATAGAATTTTGTGGAGTCTTAATATGGCGAGGGGCTAAAATTTAAATTAGGTAATTGTCACAAAAATATTTACTTAGGATTTGATTTGATCCAAAGATATGAATATGCAACAAACTAGGGGTTTACTAATTTGGAAATGTATAATTTAAATCTTTAATTGATTTGTTCATATTTTATGCATATATTTTATATGTGGGATGTGTTATAGAATATAAAAAAGATGTGGTGATTTTTTGTTAGGATTGGGATTTGGTTGGTTAGGATCTTGGGTAGTTAGATAGTTAGGACAACTATGATGACACATATGGCACTTTCAATAAATAGAAATTCTATAAATAGAAACAAATTAATTTAAATATTATATATATATATATATATATATATATATATATATATATATATATATATATATATATATATATACATATGGGTATTTTGGTGCACTACATGCCTACATGTGTTTGGGATTTGTTTGGGTCAAGTTCTAGTCAAAAGTAAGCAGTTTTACGGTAACCGTGGTTCTAGATGTTTGTCAATATTTTTGGAGTATGGGGGAGATCAAACAAATACAACATCCATGTCCCAAATATATTAGGTACAATCAATATTAGTAATATAATTTTTTTTTGGAAGAAAAAATGTTGTGCATTGCTCCAAATATCCAAGCCATGACAAAGTGTCATATATAAAAAAAATTATAAATTAATACTTTAAAAAATAAAATAAAATAAAATAAAATAAAAAGTACCAAATTACCCCTATTCCAAAATAAGGGGGCTTACAATCTACCTACCTTAAAAGAATTGCGTCCTCGCAATTTAAGATTTTTAATAATACACCTTTTTTCCAATGGGGTCAAATCCTTTATTGTGATTTTGCAAAGTCCTCAATATTAAATTTATTTTTCATACTTAAAATAAATTTTAAGTCCTCAAAATTTAACCCCTTCAAGAATTAAACTCCTCAAATTTAAATTAAATTAAATTAAATTCTCACTTTTAAAATTATCATTCTTCTACTCGATCAAATTTCTTTATCACTTTAAAAATTAATCCATGAGATTCCAAGTCCTCAACATTTTCAAAACTTGAGTTTAAATCCAATCTTTAAAATAAATTTTTTTAAAATAAATTTTACATCGACATCTTGTTGTCCAAGGACTATAATATAAATCTTCTTAAACTCCTCAAAATTATAAATTAATAACCCAATGCACAAAATTTTAAATCCAATCCTCAAAATTCTATCTTCCAAATTTAAATTCCAAAGATTTACTCTTCTAGAGTTAGACCCTTCAATTCCAAAGAAAAAATTAAATTTAGAATATCATGATCTTTTCAAAAATTAATATTTCACTATTATCACATAATACCTTTTAAATTCTATCATCAAAGTTGTCAAAATTTAAAATTTTAAATTCAATTCTTAAGATAGTCTTCTCCTCAATCCCTCCAATTATTGAATTATTTTTTTCTTTCGAATCCATAATACCCATCCTTAATCAATTTACCCTCTATCATTAAACCTAGCAATCATAAATCTATCCAACAAAAATTTGTATATGGCATATATAATCATAGTCAATCTCTTAAGATCAAATTAAACCCTCAAAATTTATAATTTTTAATACATCTTTATCTCCTCAAAATATTAAAATTTAATTTAATTCTATATATTCTTAAAATTTGAATCCAATTACAGACTTTAAAATATTCTCATTTAAAATTTGAAATCCAAAATTTGTTCTATCAAACTTACTCCTCCAATTTTTCCAATTACTAAGACGATAATAATTAACTTTACAAAATTATCAAATTTGAATTCACCAACTATCATGTCCCAAAATCCTCCAAATTAAAGTCCAAGTTCAGTCTTATCATGAACTCCTCATCTTTCTTCAAAATTTTAAATTTAATTAACACAATCAATTCTCTTTATTTGCAACTAACAAAAAAAATTTGAGGGTTGCCAGCCGTCTTCAATCCAACAAATCTATCTTTCATTTAACCTCAAAATCTAAAAATTTGATTCAATATTCAAAAAAAATTAAAAATTTAAATTCACATCTAGTTAAATTTCTCTAATATGGATAAATTGATTATCCTCAACATTATCATAGTCCGATATTCATTCAATTTAATTTTTTTTTTAAATCACATAGAAGTTTAAGCCTTAAAGCACCAGAATTTGACAATTCTCATCTTCATTAATTATATAACCTCTAAACCAAATTTTCTAGTCGAGAAGCCTACCCAGCTTAGATCAAACCATCTCATCAAAACATAATATTATACCCTCATATAAAATAATTCACATTCGTCCAAAAGGTTTATCTAATAGTAACCCATCACTTCTAATCTATGGCATTGATAGAGTCCTTATTTTAGCTTCCTACTGCTAATGTCAATTCTCATGTCTTTAATCTATTTTAACTCTAATATCTAGAAATCATCTACCATAATCTTTTCTACTCAAGTACTCATCTTCTTACCAATATTCTACCAAATATGTCTTCTTCGTCTTGACGATAATCTTCTGAAAAAGTTATCATGTACGAGTGTTTATCTCTACGAGATAGGAAAAGACAAGAATCAATGAATAAGAGTTCAAAGGAAGTTCTAATAGCGATTATGGATTGAGATCCTAAAAAACTTATCCTAACGCAAGCTCGTTCAGTACTGTCACGCAACGAAAATGATTTAATCAGGACCTGCATGGGCCACCACAAAAATATGTAACGTCCCAGTCCCAAAATATGCAGGACTAGGAATACGTAACAAGCCAGCTACACATTCGACCAGACTCTGGTCCGACTCGAATACATTTAAGCTGTATTATAATGGTCACTATCTTGATAATCCAGTAAATATAAATATCTATGTCTCAATCCATAATGAATAAAATACAATAAGAATGAGCTACATGTGCTAAAGTCGGCCGTCCAGTAACACACAAGCTCGAATAGACTCGAGAAAGAAATATGTGTCTATAAAAACTAGGCTACATCAGCAGATGAATCAATAATATAAATGAATAGCATAACTCTGGTAGAAATGATATAAGTACCTGGTACCAATGCCCATATGGCAAAGCAACCCAAATCAGCAACTCCAGACACGCTCCACAATGGTCTATGCTGCAAAACTGGCAAGGGACCAGGTCCTTAAAGGGACGTAACAAGGTACAAGAAACAGCATGCCAAAGTAAAATAATATAATGCCACATACTCAAGGGTAAACTACGATAACCATCTAAGTGATATGCACATAAGAACAACACTCGTACTCAGGCTGAAACTAATACAGGCTCTGTGTCTGGGAGCCCATAGCAGCAAGTAATATCTCGTAGGGCTAGTAAATGTGCCAAAGATCTGGGACAGAGTCTAAGGCACCTCCAATAACATAGTGTATATATATATATATATATATATATATATATATATATATATATAAACATAATTATCATATAGTATGGTGTGTCTCTTCCCATCCAATGTAACTTTACGTCTCATGTCCACGATGTCTCATGTCCTTAACACGCAAGATCAGGACCTCTAGCTAGTACAAAAAGTCATAATAATATATGTATATAATATATAATTCTCATATCATGAGTCCTATAATCATATACATAATTACCATGAATACCTTAAGAAGGATTCTGTCACCTAAAATAGTGTCAAGTGTCCTACGGTCTGACATTCAAGGATACAAGCACGTAAAATATGATTGTGGTATTAACTCTTTAAGTGACGTTACTCGAATCCCCGTACGGTGTCGACACCCAAATCTTGTTCGGACGCTAACAAATATCTTACGGCCCTAGGGTAAACACACACATCAACCATATCAAATAACTATAATACCTAAATAAGATAATTAAGGCAAGAAACTATGATACATCATGGCAATGTACACTTATATGTTGTATGTGGCTGCGATGTTGTTTATCCGACGTCCTCTGCTGGAAGAGTAGAAGATCCAAGATTTCCTATTAAATATATTATAATCAATAACCATACACGTTAACTACTCTAGGACAACACGAAAGATCGTTGCACAACCTCAACTTTCAGTTGACGTTCTTGTCCAACAATCCAATAGTTGTATAGCATTGAACAAAGTGCCAAGATACACGTGCTATGCCACTCTCAAAATATATTATAAGGGTATATTACATCGAAATACCACACGTACTTATAGGAACTTATAAGTGTTTGGCTACACGTAGTCCTATATGTACGTTGAACGTATCGATGTCATAAAACTTTCACCATTGCTATCATATTTATCTAACATGCATGGAACCTCTTAATCATATATTTTAACATCATTTATTACTGAATTAATTATAATTAATATTCTGAAATTATTTTTAAATAATCAAAACATAAGCAAACATTGGCATTGCATGTCATTATTTTCTTCGGACGACAACTAGTCATTCTAACCAACTTTGGCACGTAGCCTTGACATACAACCTCTATGTTGGAATCCAAATATGATTAAATAAAAAATTAATATATTAAATATTATATAATTAATATACATTAATTTTTGGAATTTATTTACTCCAGTCAAATATAACAACTATCAAAGAACTATAACTAGTCTTGATGCGACGTGTCCGTATCAAGGTTGTTCATCGGTTTGGGATAGTTTTTGTATGTTAAAATATAGATCTAATTTATGAAAATAATTCTAAACATAATATATCATTAATATAAATTTATAAAAGATTTTATTCATGAAAAAATAGGAAAAGAAACAAACTTGGAAAACTTACGCGATTGCGAATACGGCAGGGACATTTTTGGCGACTATGGCCAAACGGAGTACCAAACGAACTCCAAAACTCACGAAACTTGATGAGGCTCTTGGGGAATTCAAGTATGATGTAAATATAGGATTTTTTTAGGATTTTTTTGCTGCTGTGGAGGGGTCTGAACTACTTATTAACCAGCAGCCAATATTTGGCCAAAAAGGGTTCGGTTGGGGTTTTTGTGGAGTTTGGCCTGTGGGGAAGGAGAGAGAAAGAGGGAAATAATTAGAAGAGGGAGAGAAGATAAGGAAGTAGTTTTTTTTCATGAGGGAGATAAAAAGGGGGGACGAACCTAATAATTAGGTTTAAGTGTTGGGGAGTTGATAAATATATGTAGTTTAAATATGTGGGTGATTAGGATTTGATTTAATATTTAAAAATATGTAGGTAGGATTTTGTGGAGTCTTCATATGGTAAGGGGCAAAAATTTAAATTATGGAATTATCATAAAAATATTCACTTAGGATTTGATTTGATCCAAAGATATGAATATGCAACAAACTAGGGGTTTACTAATTTGGAAATATAGAATTTAAATCTTTAATTGATTTGTTCATATTTTATGCATATATTTTATATGTGGTATGTGGTATGTGTTATGGAATATAAAAAATGTGTGGGGATTTTTGTTAGAATTGGAATTTGGTTGGTTATCTTAGGTAGTTAGATAGTTAGGCCAACTAGGATATATATAAATATATATATATATATATATATATATATATATATATATATATATATATATATATATATATATATATATATATATATGGGTATTTGGGTGCACTACATGCCTACTTGTGTTTGTGTTTTGTTTGGGTGAAGTTCTAGTCAAAAGTAAGCAGTTTTACGGTAACTGTGGTTCTAGATATTTGTCAATATTTTTGGAGTATGAGAGAGATCAAACAAATGCAACATATATGTCCCAAATATATTAGGTACAATCAAGATTAGTAATATAAATTTTTTTGGAAGAAAAAATGTTCTGCATTGCTCCAAATATCCAAGCCATGACAAAGTGTCATATATAAAAAAAAGAATTTTATAAATTAATACTTTAAAATATAAAATAAAATAAAATAAATTTAAAAGTACCAAATTATTTCTATTCCAAAATGAGGGGGTTACAATCTACTCACCTTAAAAGAATTACGTCCTCGCAATTTAAGATGTTCAATAATACACTTTTTTTCCAATGGGGTCAAATCCTTTATTGTGATTTTGCAATGTTCTCAATTTTAACTTCATTTCTCATAATTAAAATAAAATTTTAATTCCTCTAAATTTAACCACTTCAAGAATTAAACTCCTCAAATTTAAATTAAATTAAATTCTCACTTTTAAAATTATTATTCTTCTACTTGATCAAATTTTTTTATCTCTTCAACATTCCATGAGATTCCAAGTACTCAACATTTTCAAAACTTGAGTTTAATTCCAATCTTCAAAATAATTTTTTTTTAAAAACATTTTATATCGACATCTTATTGTCCAAGGACTATAATGTAACTCTTCTTAAATTTCTCAAAATTATAAATTAATAACCCAATACTCAAAATTTTAAATCCAATCCTCAAAATTCTATCTACCAAATTAAAATTCCAAATATTTACTTTTCTAGAGTAAGACCCTTCAAATCGAAAGAAAATTTGAATATAGAATATCATGATCTTTTCAAAAATTAATATTTTACTATTACCACATAATACCTTTTAAATTCTATCATCAAAATTGTCAAACTTTAAAATTTTAAATTCAATTCTTAAGATGGTCTTCTCCTCAATCCCTCCAATTATTGAATTTTTTTTTTTCGAATTCATAATACCCATACTTAATCAATTTACCCTCTATCATTAAACCTAGCAATCATAAATCTACCCAACAAAAACTGGTATATGGCATATCAAATCATAGTCAATCCTTTAAGATCAAATCAAATCCTCAAAATTTATAATTTTTAATATATCTTTATCTCCTCAAAATCTTAAAATTTAATTTAATTACATCTATTCTTAAAATTTGAATCCAATTACAGAATTTAAAATATTCTCATTTAAAATTTGAATTCCAAAATATTGTTCTATCAAACTTCCTCCATTTTTTCAATTACTAAGACGATAATAATTAACTTTACAAAATTATCAAATTTGAATTCACCAACTATCATGTCCCAAAATCCTCCAATTTAAAGTCCAAGTTCAGTCTTATCATGATATCCTCATCCTTCTTTAAAATTTTAAATTTAATTAACACAATAATTAATTCTCTTTATTTGTAACTAAAAAAAATCTTTCAAGGGCTGCTAGCTATCTTCAATCCAACCAATCTATCTTTCATTTAACCTCATTTGAATTCAATATTCAAAAAAATTTAAAAATTTAAATTCACATCTAGTTAAATTTCTCTAATATTGATAAATTGATTATCCTCAACAAATTCAACAATATCATAGTCCGATATTCATTCAATTCAAAAAAAAATTTGAAATCACATAGAAGTTTAAGCCTTAAAGCACCAAATTTAACAATTCTCATCTTCATCAATTATATAACCTCTAAACCAAATTTGCTAGTCGAGAAGTCTACCCACCTTAGATCAAACTATCTTATCAAAACACAATATTATACTCTCACATAAAATGACTCACATTCATCCAAAAGGATTATCTAATAGTAATCCATCACTTCTAATCTATGGCAATTGATAGAGTCTTTCTTATTTTAGGTTCATATTGCTAATGTCAATTCACATGTCTTTAATCTATTCTAACTCTAATATCTACCATAAAATTTCCTACTCAAGTACCCCTCTTCTAACAAATATTCTACCAAATATGACTTATTCGTCTTGACGAGAATCTTCTGAACAAATCATTGCGTATGAGTGTTCATCTTTACGAGATAGGAAAAGACGAAAATCAATGAATAAGAGTTCAAAGGAAGTATAAATGAATATAATTTTGAGGTTCAAGGATGAAATTAGAATTCAAAGAAAGTTCCAATAGCAATTATGGATTGAGATCCTAACAAACTGATCCTAACGCAGACTTGCTCGGTATAGTAACACAACCAAAACGATTTAATCAGGACATACATAGGAAACCATAAAAATATGTAACGTTTCTGTCCCAAAATACGTAAGACTAGGAATACGTAACATGTCAGCTGTAGTGACCCGCTCCGCGTAGGCACTATGTACAAGTGATATCGCTTTGCTTGCTCGAGCGAAAGCCTTCTCGGAGAGTTCTCGATCGAACCACAAGACGATTGATCTAAGTAAGTGGGCAGAACTGCATTCTCTGATTCTTGCATGCCTTAATAATAAATCTGAGTTTTTGAATGCTTATTCTAAGAAGATAGTTTCATAAGAAGAATTATAGAACCTGACTCTGTATGCTAATAAGAGAACTCATATAGCTTATCATTGAAATGAATCTGCTTGCCTAACTAACAGAACTTGTATGCTTGTCTAAAGAGATAAAAACTTGCTATGCTAAGTCAAGAAGTATAAGAAATGTTCCATGCTTAGTTACACTAACACAGCTATCGAACGAACCCTTGCCATGCTAAGAAAAAATAAAGAAAAGGAATGGCTTGAACAAGTCCCTTTGTTATATGTTAAGAAAGAGATAGATATAGCATGCTAGTTATGAAATTGATATCGTGCTTGCAATTATATGTTTCGTTTGTCTGTTTTGCTATAACGATCTGCTATAAGTCTTTGATTCATATAAGAAGAGACTAATAGTGTGCCTTGATGTTCCAGTCCTACGGGATCTGGGGTGTGTGCTATTAGATATGTGAAAAGATGTATTTTTCTTGAAAGAATGAAAGAGAAGAGTCTAGTAGTCCGCCCTGATGTTCCGGTCCTACGGGATCTAGGGGCGTATGGCTATTAGATTATAAATGTGCTTGTTCATGTTTGGTGCATCCTGATAGTTTTTTTTTGATAGAATGTTTCTTGTTATGCATTGGTCTCGGACAACTTATGTACAAGGAAATAGTCTCTCGAACGATTCCTGGGGAACTAGGAATCGGTCGGTCCGGAGGAGATTGTTAGAGCACCCCGATATTTCGGTCCTACGGGATCTAGGGGGTGTTGTTTGTCCATCAGTGGGGTAACTCATGGCCATCATATAGTTAGGGCACATGTTAGGCTAGCATTCTTGCATACCTAACTGTTTGATGCATAGACGGACATGGAAAGGGAATTATATTTTTATATATACAAATGTTGCTAACTTGTATGTCTGCTGCAGGGATAACCGATCGGCAAGGGGTAAGAAACATAAAGAGTTTATATATAGCCTGCTTGTTCATGAACATGTGCATCTTAGATTTTATCTGATAGTGTTTCATGCATTTGCATCGGTAGGACAATGGCTATTAGTGAAGAGCTGAACCTTGGTCACAGTTGCTAATAGCATCAGATAAAAAAGTTATTAGTTGCTGGTTTACCGCTACTAATCCTGAGTTTCTCGGGGACCGAAATCATATAACTCATCTTGTTTACATGATATAATAATAGTCTACTTGAAATACTTATCTTGATATGAGATGAACAGTCCACTAGAGAACCTTTGTTCCTAAAAGATCGAATATGGCTCATAATACATGCTGCATACTGCACGTTAGAATACTGTCTCTATATCTTGCCCGTATATATTGAAATACAAACTGGTTTCAAAGCTATATTTTTGAAAAGATGTAAAATTGACTATAATCCTGAGCTGCATGAAATGAACATCGGTAAAAGTAGCAAGATCACTAGTAATATAATATTTTGCCACATGCTTACTTAGTGTGGGTTCCAGGGGGTGTTGCTTCTGTTCAGTTGATTTTATATCACCAGTACTTTCTCTAAAGTATGGACCCACCAACAGTTTGCTTGTTCTCAGGTGTTAGATCGTCCGAGGAAGCGATAGCCGTGCCTCATCCCAAGGAACCGAAAATCTAGAGTCGATGCCTTGAGCCATATCGAGATTGCTTTAAGCTGCTTTTGTATAGAGGGACATAATGTATGGAACGGTGTCATTGTAATCAAGAAAAAGAAAGTTCTTGAGTGAACTATAACCTCAGCCAAGCGCCGCTTGTAACACTCTTGAATATCGATAAAGAGCTCGTCTCTATATGCCATTGTGTTCTTTACTTTTCTATAACATATGTGCCGCTGCTCCTATCTTGAATAGCTTACTTGTCCTTGTTCAAAGCTTTGGCCTTGTGCAATCGCACTTTAGGCTTTCACGGCATCACACCCATGCAAGGACGATCGGTTTCGTAGGGACCAAGTATGGACGAACGGTCCCCTGCGGGATCAGGGCGTGACATTATCTACACATTCGACCAGACTCTGGTCCGACTCGAATACGTATAAGTTGTATTATAATGGTCACTATCTAGATAATAAATATAAGTATCTATGCCTCAATCTAAAATAAACAAAATACAACAAGAATGAGCTACATGTGCTAAAGTCAGTCGTCCAATAACATACAAGCTCGAATAGACTCGAGAAAGAAATATAAGTCTATAAAAACTAGGATACATCAACAGATGAATCAATAATATAAATAATAGCATAACTCTAGTAGAAATAATATAAGTACCTGGTACCAATGTCCATATAGCAAACCAACCCAAATTAACAACTCCAGGCAGGCTCCACAACTGACTATGCTGCAAAATTGGCAAGGGACCAGGTCCTTAGAGGGACGTAACAAGGTACAAAAAATATCATGCCAAAGTAAAATAATATAATGCCACATACTCAAGGGTAAACTATGGTAACCATCTAAGTGATATGCACATGAGAGCATCACTCGTACTCTGGCTGAAACCACTACAGGCTCTGTGTCGAGGAGCCTATAGCAGCAAGTAATATCTTGTAGGGACCCAAATATCTCGAACAGAGTCTAAGGCACCTCCAGTAACATAGTATATATATATATATATATAGATATATATATATATATAAACATAATTATCCTGCAGTATGGTGTGTCTCTTCCCACCCAATGTAACCTCACGTCTCATGTCCACGATATCTTATGTCAATAACACGCAAGATCAAGACCTTTAGCTAGTACAACGAGTCATAATGATATTTGTATATAATATGTAAGTCTCATATCATGAGTCATGTAATCCTGTACAAAATTATCATAAATACCTCAAGAAGGATTTTGTCACATAAAATAGTGCCAAGTGTCCTATGGTTTGACGTGCAAGGATACAAGCACGTGAAATAAGATTGTGGTATTAACTCTCTAAGTGACGTTACTCAAATTCGCGTACGATATTGACACCCGAATCTTGTTCAGATGCTAAGCAATGTCTCACGGCCCTAGGGTAAACATACACATCAACCATATCAAATAACTATAATAATTAAATAAGATAATTATGGTAAGGAACTGTGATACATCATGGCAATGTACACTTGCCTGCTATTTATGGCTGTGATACTATCTATCCGACGTCCTCTGCTGGAAGAGTAGAAGATCCAAGATGCCATGTTAAATATATTCTAATCAATAACCATACACACTAACTACTCAAGGACAACACGAAAGATTATTGCGCAACCTCAACTTTCAGTTGACGTTCTTGTCCCATAATCCAATAGTTACCTATCATTGAACAACGTGCCAAGATACATATGTTATTGAACTCTCAAAATACATTATTAGAGTGTCTTACATTGAAATACTACATGTATTTATAGGAACTTACATGTGTTTTGCTATACGTAGTCCTATATGTACGTAGGAACGTATCGATGTCGCAAAACTTGTACCATTGCTATCATATTCATCTAATATGCATGAAACCTCTTAATCATATATTTTAACATCATTTATTAATTAATTAATTATAATTAATATTCTAAAATTATTTCTAAATAATCAAAAATAACCAACCATAGGCATTGCATGCCATTATTTGCTTCGGACAACAACTAGTTATTCTAACCAACTTTGGCACGTAGCCTTGACATACAACCTCCATGTTGGCATTAAAATATGATTAAATAAGAAATTAATACATTAAATATTATTTAATTAATATATATTAAATTTTGGAATTTATTTACTTCAGTAAAATATAATAACTATCAAAGAACTATAACTAGTCTTGATACGACGTGTCCGTATCAAGGTTGTTCATTGGTTTGGGATAGTTTTTATACGTAAAAATAGATCTAATGTATAGAACTAAATATAAACATCATATATCATTAATATAAATTTACATAAGATTTTATTCATGAAAAAATAGGGAAAGAAACAAAGTTGAAAAACATACGCAATTGCGATTACGGCGGGGACCTTTTTCGCGACTACGGTCCAACGGAGTACCAAACGAACTCTAAACCTCACAAAACTTGACGAGACTCTTGGGGAATTCAAGTATAATATAAATATAGGATTTTTAGGATTTTTTACTGCTGTAGAGGGGTCTGAACTGCTGATGCAACCAGCAGCCAATATTTAGCCAAAAAGGGGTTCGGTTGGGGGTTTTTGTGGAGTTGTGGCCTATGGGAAAGGAGGGAGGAAGAGGGAAAAAGTAGAAGAGGGAGAGAACGTGAGGAAGGATTTTTCGTGATGGAGTGAAAAAGGGGGGTTGAACCTAATAATTAGATTTATATATTGGAGAGTTGATTAATATATGTAGTTTAAATATATGGGTAGTTAGGATTTGATTAAATATTTAAAAATATGTGGGTAGGATTTTGTGGATTTTTAATATGGTAAGGGGTTGAAATTTAAATTAGGGGATTGTCACAAACTTATGATTTAATTTGATCCAAAGATATGAATATAAAATTTAATCTTTAATTGATTTGTTCAGATTTTGTGATATATTTTATATGTGGGATGTGTTGTGGAATAGGAAAAAGGTGTGGGGGTTATTTCTTAGGATTGGAATTTGGTTGGTTAGGATCTTGGGTAGTTAGGTAGTTAGGCCAACTATGATGACACATATGGCACTTTCTATAAATAAAAATCCTATAAATAGAAACAAATTATTTTAACTAATATATATATATATATATATATATATATATATACATGTGCGTATTTGGGTGCACTACATGCCTACATGTGTTTGGGTTTTGTTTGGGTCAAGTTCTAGTAAAAAGAAAGCAGTTTTACGGTAACCGTGGTTTTAGATGTTTGTCAATATTTTTGGAGCATGGGGAAGATCAAAAAAATACAATATCCATATCCTAAATATATTAGGTACAATCAAGATTAGTAATATAAAATTTTTTTGGAAGAAAAAATATTGTGCACTGCTCCAAATATCCAAGCCATGGCAAAGTGTCATATATAAAAAAAGGATTTTATAAATTAATACTTTAAAATATTAAATTAAATAAATTAAATTAAAAAGTACCAAATTACCCCCTATTCCAAAATGAGGGGGCTTACAATATTTTAGTGAGTAGCTTGTATACTATCTTTTGAAGACAGAAGTCAGACTTGTGATATATAAATAAAGAAGAATGGTATTGTGAATGTGCTTAGTTCTTACTTGTTGATGATTTAGCTTTACTGTATACTTTATCCTAGAACTTACAAGCAACAATCATAGTTACGGGTATAGGTTTATTCATAAAGCACATACCCTGAAAATGTTGGTTACATACTCGATTCACCGTATATTGGGAGTGGGGAGTGACAGATGGTCACAATCTGCATCACCCCCTTTGTTATCTTCGAAGGCCATATAGTAAGGCAGTATGTGAGTCCTGGTGGATGGTACCATTGAGGATGATGTATATACAGAGTTTGCATCATCAAAGTCTAAATTGGTAGTGGAAGGGTGTACATTATCAAATTTTAAGGTTCTCAATGCATGACACCAAGTACCTTGGTTCCCTCATCCTATTAAAATTGTGGGGCGATCGATTCCAAAATAAAAAGAATTTTACTATCGGGTAATCAGAGACTGCCAACACCTACCTTGATGCACGAGTTTGTTCCATCTCCCGAATTGTCATCTTAATGGAAGATCATTATTTGGAAGGATTCATTAATCTATGTACCTTTTAGTATGTTGGTTGGGGAGGCACCTAGCCAAAGTCTGTCAAATATTGAATGCTTGCAACTACCTAGTCAGGAGATGAGCAATAATATTGTGTTGTTACTTGATGGCATCAGGGAGCTCCTTCTAATGTTAGAGAGAAATATCTACGTATATTAGCTTATGTTTCATCTTAATTTTATCCCGTAAATCAGTATTGGGTATTTCTTTAGAAAATAGAAAGAGACGGTCAAAGACAGATCTTTTGCATCTTTGAGCAATTATCGTAGAATAGCATGTAATCCCACAGTGTATGGGAATTACCCCCAACAAAAGGTGAAGGGAGAGATCGGCAGGGAGCATTTCTCTTCTTTTTGTGCAGAATAGAAAATTATACGAGATTAGTAGAAAAAGTCTGGATTCTGCGTAGTGGTCGCTCATTAAAATATTGTTTTAATTTATCACATAATTCATAATATTGCTTTGTGTGCAATTGCTCATGCTCACAACAACATACAATTCTACAACAAGGTCCCTTATAAAATATTTTGCGTACCTGAGATTTATTTGTTGTTGATTTTAGCGTTTATGTTATCTATTTTCGTAACAATTATTATGTCCCAGAACCAGAATATTGGAGAGTGAGGAAGGATGAAGGCTAACTAAACATACGGAGTATGCCATTACCCTAAGATATGGTCATGGTGGTACTAGACATAAGAGTTATCTACATACCAACAGTCAAGTCTTATAGTCTCAAGCCTATGTCTCAATCGTAACAAGGAAGAAGTGTAATGCCCCACTCTACGCGGTGCATTGTGCTGGCATGTTGGCTTAAAGGTCCTAGTTGGACTTGTGCAAAGGAATCATTCAAGGTCTTTATGACCAAAACGAAGGCTATTCGTCAATAGTGGGTGATTTTGATCATTCTCTCATTTACCTTTATACTTAATAAAAAGATGTTTACTAGTCTTTGTTTTTATATGCTATGAGATGGTTAATGCTAAGTAAAAAAGAACTAGGATAAAAGAGAGTAATATGATTGTTGTTAAATTGCTATATAGAACGTGGATATTTGTACTGATGTTATAGACATGAATTATTAAACTGTTGTTCTCTTGTCATATGGAATATTATACTATTGTTTCATAGAAATAGGAATATTATAAATGTTTGGGATCATCGAGCGCCAATGTAGAAATATCTAGATTGGAAAAATGGTAGCACGAGCGATGGCTCGAGGAATGTAATAATAGAAAAGAAAATGTGGTGTATAGTTATTTTAAGTTCTATTATCATACATGTTATGTTTTTATAGCTAAGTTGCATGGCCATATACAACTTATGCACAAGGTTTAGTTTCTCGAACGATTGTCGGAGCACCAGAACTAGTTCGAACTTAGGGGAATTGTTGATGTCATGCTCCAGTCTTAAAACTTATGGGACCAGAAACGTAGAAATGGCCAGTTGATACGATTACGTAGGGCTTTCTAATTTAATGGACCCGACGAAGTGCACTTATGTTGTCCACGGTCAAGTGATCAATCTAATTATCTATTTTCTTTCACTATCTATATCTCAATCCATATGACAGAAATAAAATAAAGGTAAATATGACTACTAGTCTACAGCCTAATAATCATGCTTTCCGAATAGACTCGAAGAAAATAGCATGAGTCTATAGTACAAATCATATATATATATATATATATATATATATATATATATATATATATATATATATATATATATATAATACCTATAAGGAAATGAGCACTCATCAACCAACCAGCAAAAGATCTATGTGTCCAACTCAGCTAACCTAGCAGGAAACTAGGTCCTCAGTGGGACATAACACGATACAAATGGTACATGCCAAAATATAAATACTTTAAAAATAAATAAAATAACCTAACCATCTATGTGAATGTAATTTGAGGACAACATTGGTACGTATGGGTAGACGTAGTCATAGATAACTGCCATAACGTCCCGCCAAATGCAACTTCTGCTAAATAAATACCGTAACGCTCCGAAGAATGCTGGTAGTCTGAATATATTTATAAACAAGCCTAAATCCCCATCGAAAGTGGCATCTGATAAAGGAGTCATTAGTTTCCGTAGATCCTATACGGTCACTAATTTGTGTATCACATACGACCAATAATTGTCCTCCCCGTCCAATGCAAATGTATAAGTCGAGTACACAACGTGCACATCTCGTAACTATCATGTCCGATCATAAATAAACTATTACTATTATGACTACGCACTATACAGTCATGTACGTCGTACGCACCGATAGCCAGTCGGGTACGCCAACTTATATCATAAATAATATATGGTGCCGTGGAATGTACTGTCAAGGTTTCAGAAGATATTAAAATACCTCCACCATATTGGGTAAGCCACTAATACCTAGGTCAATGCATTAAATTACTCATCGACGCATTCGTCGACTGCACCCGAGTCATACTTAGATGCACACATTTATACCATAATTATTCAAAGCAGAATCATATAATGATAATAACTAAAATTAGACAGTACAACAAAGTGGCAACGTATCTTGCGTGGAACTCCGTGTTGCAACTGTAGAGAGCCCACTCTTGTCTCCTCATCAGAACAATCAAACAAGCCTAAAGTATGATATTTAAATTAGTTTATGTACTCTAACATATACAAGATCATATCTACACGCAATGTTCTAATTAGTGTTCTTAGGTTGCCACTTCGCATACTTTCTAATGTCGTCTAACTAGTTAGAGTTAACCTCTATTACTTAGATTTAAATGGTTATTCATAATATTATTAATTTCATTAATCAACTCTAAAAACATTATCTAGATTGGTTTAATAATACTAAGTATGTAGTTCAAATCAAACAATTCATAAAACCCAAAACTTGGCTATGCACCCAACTAGTTGTACAACAAGTTTTCAAGATTTAATCCAGTGTTGCCTTAACAATAAACACTTAATTAATAAATTAAAAATTATGGAATTATTACTATATTACTAGCAAAATAGTATATCTTCCTTGTAACCATGTATTCTATATCACAAATAATCATCGATAAAACTAGTTAAGGTCTAGACCTATTTATGAATAATTCTCTATCCCTGTAATCTAGATTATAATAAAAATTTTATCATATATATATATATATATATATATATATATATATATATATATATATATATATATATATATATATATATATATATATATATATATATTCTGGAAATATAATTTAAAAATACTAATTTTCACTTATTTTACAAATAAAAATAAATATTTATGCACATGCAAAATATACTAGTTGTTTAGAACTAGCGACTATGCAATTATAAACAAAATTTGTTTCCAAAATAAAGCAAATGTTCCAACTCTAAATACATGATTATAAGTTCTGAAAATATAAGTAAAAATTTATATTTTTCTCTATTTAACATACTATTTTATGTATTTCAAAACAATAAAATTAAACTAGTTGGTATAGTCTAGCTTTTAGCACATCATTTCAATGCAACCTCTTCATGAATTCTAATAAATTTCATCCCCAAAAACTTCAATTAAAATTCTGAAATTAAATAACATATAATATATAATTACGCTTCTTAACATGTTAATTAGGCCTCATAATGATAAAAATACAAACTAGTTACATTAATCTTAGTGTTTACACATACTCAACACTATTACCCTGATGAATTTTTACCAAATTTTAATTCTAAAACAAATAATTTATAATCTATAAAATTATGTAAAATTAAATCTAAATCAAAATTAAATAATTTATTTTAGAGATTTTAACAAATATATATAGAATTACAAGTTGGTGATCACTACGGGTAAAAACTAGGTTGGTATTGGGGTTTCCTAGTGTAGCATACAAATTATATATATCAAGTTGATGAAAAATCTTTATAAAACCTAGAGTGTGTTGTTTAGGACATCTAAGGGGGTTCAAGAGGAAGAGTTTTGATCACTAATATCTTTGGAAAATGTGCTAAAAATGCCTCAAATTGCAGCTTCTTCAAAACAATTCCAAATTTGACTTCTCCTCCTTGTAGCTCCTTGTGATGCTTGTGTAGTTTATTCTAATGGCTGTGGTAACTATGGAAGATGATAGGATGGTAGGGGAGAGTTTTAGGTGGTCTTGGATGAGGTTTGAGGACTATGGAGATGGTTGATAAGGTGAAGTAGTAGGAAAGAATATTTTGGCAAGATTTGGTGAAGGGGGTGTAAGTTTCAGCCCCGGGAGGGGGGGAGGTATGGGCTGAATTAAGTGGGAAATAATGCTAAGGAATGAATGTTTGGGGTTTAAAAAGGAGAGGAAGGGCTTTGGTTTAGGGGTTACATACTTTGGTGTGATTGGGGAGATGAAAGGAGGAGGGGGGGCGGCCAAGAGGGGAGGTGAAGGGGTTGGGTTATATGCTTAATTTGTTTCTTCTAAAATAGGTTTTGGGGTATGGACTATTGTTTTTGGTATTTTATGAGTTTAGATAGGGTGTTTGGTGTTCTACTTGACCACTTAATTAGGTTTTTAAGGTTGGGTTTGAGGGTTGGCTCTAGGTTTAGTCAAATTAAGCTCAAAGGGTTCAATATGTCACATATATTAAATTAGCTTGTACAATATATAAAAATAGATGTGACCCAAAGGATTAGGTTAGGGTAGTCTCATTGTAGGTTAGTGTCAGACTTTCGGTTGTAGGAATCTGGTTTGTGTTGTGCATCAAAAATCTAATCTACGGTCACTAGGTACGAAGTTGAGGTTTTATGATGCATAAGTGTCGACTATTTTGTGTAGCTAAAATAGAATACAAGATTTTACGTTTATGAGTGACACTAGGGTCAGGCAAGCAGTCTGGCTTTTCTTCGTCAAGAATATGATTTTTATTTTACAGTAGCAGCTGGCGTTGTGCTCTAGTAATCTAAGCTACTAAAAAATATTTTAATGGTTACTTTTGTTTTCTTAAGCATAATTATTCCTAAAAATAATTTAAAAATAATTATAATAAATTAAATAACTAAATTTTGGGTGAAGGGGTTTACAACCTACCCTTCTTAAAAAAAAATTTGTCCTCAGAATTAAAAATTAATCTCTCCTACAACGAACTCAACATATCTCTAAATATATAAACACAACTTGATACTTATCCCTACCTACTCTCTTAATATTAAACTATCACTTACATACAGTTTAATCGTCTAAGAAATTTGGTCCTCTAATCCTATTTTACCATCCATGTATTTTATATCATTGTTATTATGCTAATCATCTAGAAAATCACCACCTATATGCCTACGTTACTCAATGATGGTGCAACACAATATCAATTTAAATATTTTAATATCTATAAAAAAAATAATGTCATACCTTTACTCTCGAAGCAGTGCATGGGTTAAGCACTAAAATCTTACAAGCACAAAATCTTCAAGGCTACCTACGTAGTATCTAAATCATTTATTCTGCAGCTAAGACTATTATTATTTCATCATTCTTTCCTTGGTATAACGTCATCAGCCTATAGTATCCCCAATAAAATTCTCTAACCTAACTTCTTATAATTGCTCTTAGCAACATTAATTATAATCTAGTTAGTCAGTAATACATAGTCTAGAAGCTCAACTCAATGATTCCTAGGAGAAATACATATAATAAAATATGACGTAATCCCCTATTCAAATATGTAGTACAAAATAAAAAAAATATAAAAATTATGTAATCATTCTAAATACCCTAGATAAAATATAACCAATACAATAATGAGAATAAGATTTCTAAAATCTAAAAATCCAACGGCTAGGGTAAATTGGAAATAGGTTCCTATATCATCACCTACTACTAAGAATTAGGTCCAACAATCTCATACCCTATTAGTAAAAAAAAATCTAAATCCCTGACCCTAAATAGTTTATGTGTAAACCCAAAATATCCAGCTATAATTTCTATAAGACTTCTATCTTCCTTTTACACTCCCCTACAAATGTGTCAATCTATAACCTAAGGGTCTTGTGGTAATGCTTTAAAGAATGACCAATGAGTTAGTATATGATCTGAACCTGTGTTTAGTTCCTTGAACCTCTTGAAGACTGGTCAATAATTTCTACTCGCACTAAATTCTCAAAAATTCCAAAAGCATTACAATTCATAAATACTAAAATTATTATCCTTTAAGTCCATATCATAATTGTAAACCCCCGCACCCAAAAATAGGTATCTTGTGTGTATTTTGTATTTCTTGTATTTGTTTAAGATTATTCTTTTAAATCAATTAAAATCCAATAATTTCATTATGATACTTCACCGTGGTTTGGATATTAATGATATAGGATAGCCCCAAATCTATATCGCCCTTCATAGGAAGTAGCCTACACCGGAGACACTACCTGTAGGATCTTTTTGTGGCACAAAATTTGATTCATTAGCATTAGTATGACATTATTGTAACAACCATAGATTCTTGTGTTAAATATTTAGATATTTTATATATATAATTTATTAGTGGTTATTTTCTAATCCCAATTTCCTACAATTAGCATCCCATAATTCTTCATGCCAAATTAGGCAATTTCCCTTTTTGTAAGATTTGTATATTATTTACTATTATTCTATTTTATTGGATATCCATTTAGTTATTTACTTAATTAATTGGATAATACAGTTATTTTATTTATTATAACTAGACAAATATTTAATTACTAATTATAAAATATTTTATAAAATATTTTGGGTGTAGTATTTTATTAAAGCTTTACAAAATAAAATTTTCTAAAATTTATTCTCTGTACAAATATTTTTTTGGATTTTATGAAACCTCAAATATATATGTATACATAAATTGATATCTCTATTATTAAAAGAAAATAAAAAAAAGAAA
This sequence comes from Iris macrosiphon, assembly GCA_036927795.1. Taxonomy (NCBI): domain Eukaryota; kingdom Viridiplantae; phylum Streptophyta; class Magnoliopsida; order Asparagales; family Iridaceae; genus Iris; species Iris macrosiphon. Next base: position 62,994,320 of record JAYESA010000013.1, read on the forward strand.
AAAGAAAAATAAAATAATAATAATAATAATAATAATAATAATAATATAACCTAAACTAACTGTTCCCTACCCCAGCGAAACCCAGACTCGTCCCCTCTCTCTGTCTATATATATATATATATATATATATATATATATATATATATATACGAAACCATCAAACTAAAACCCTAATCTCTCCTCTCCTCCTTTTTCGTGGCCGCCATCGACCTCAGCACCGACACCCCGACGCCGGCGACCGCCGTACAGGCCGACAACAACCGTCGTGAGCAGCTGTGCGCTATCGCGTGCGTGTACAACAGTAGCAGCACAGTCCCGAGTCCCTCTCTTCGCGGTAATGTATCTTCCCCATCTCTCATTCTTCTTGTGAGAGGTTTGTTCGTACACGTTCACAACCTAACCCTCTAGGATTTCTTCTAAGCGGGACAAGCTTTCGTGTCCCGGATTGGTCAAAAAATCGACCGAAAGTCGGCCAAAAAAAACTGACCAAGAACAGTCCAAAAATTTGACCAAAACCCCCATATTCATGCCCAATTTACTGCCAACTGGTTTAATATTTTCAAAATCTAATTAAAAGATTTTCTTCCCAATATAACCAAGAATTTTACTGTTCTTCTATTTTTTATTAGTTTATTTTATTTGTTAAATTATTCGGCCTCCAAAATAACCAAAAACTTAGTATTTTAAAACTAAAATTTTATGATACGGAGTGCGCCCTGCCAAATGGGACTGCCTTGTCACGTACCAATTGCACTAAAAGGTACGTATGGTATATCCTGACGTGTGGGCTTTCACAGAAGCTGATTCGGACGTGTGTGCGCGTCGAAATCAACCCGTATCCGCAAAAAGTTCCCGTATCGTGACTTTTGCAAACAACCATCCTACTTTGTGTACGCACGTCGGAATGCGACAAAACTTACACCATTGGATTTATGGTATCACGCTGGTCCTGTGGCCCAGGTTTCACGCGATTACGAGACAGTTGACCAAGCCGCCAATTTGCGGGACCCACGGTTTGACTTGAAGGGCAAATTTTTGATCGGCTCACCGGACTCTAAAACTGGATATACAGTTGAGTTCGTATCGACATTTAGGATTTGTTTGACCTATAATTTGTTCCATTTAGAGACCTTTACCTCTGGCACATATTTTGGTGCAAAGTGGGCCACACATGGATCCCGCTTTGACCCAAAATTACCATTTTGCCCATGTGTCCAAATTGGACGAAAGGGTAGACTTTTCTAACTATCTTGCTAATTTCGTAGACTTTGGTGATATTTATTTCAGCATCCGGAGATGTTCATTCAGATGCCATAGTTTCTGATACTCTGGATATTTACATTATGCAGCTTTTCTGCCAAGCAAGTATACATTGCCATTTTACTGTGATTTACATTCCATATGGTGCATGTATTTTATTTCTATTATTTAGTTCATATATTTTAACTACGATATAAACTACGCATCCAAGAATAACTTGGGTGCAATGACGGTGGCATCGTATTTTGTCTTTATTATATATTATGCATGTTAACCTAGTTTTATGAGACCACCCCATTATCATAAGGCATTCTTATGTTTTATTTGGCCGTGACACATTTCTTACACGAGTTATGAGTCTCATATAGTCGCGGACTTCCGTATTGACTGATCATCAATACGTATGGGACGTACGATAGAAAATAACTGCTAATAGAGATATGTTAAAAGATTTGGCAGTTATTAGAGGTCTCATCGTGTCATGGATATGGCATGAATAGAGCATGGGGTGGGGAGAACAATAAGTAAGGCGTTTGGACTCCTTTGCACTTTTTTCTTATATAACCCGTATGCTCCGTCGGAGATGCGTGGTCAGATGACCCCTATATTATATATCTACAGGCGGCCTCTGACGTTCAAAAGACGTCATGCTTTTTAGGCCCCTAATTCTCCGAGAGAATCATGCCAATCTCATTTTAGCCAGATAGCCCACGTGTTGGAAAGTTATTCTCAAAAGTGCATTCACATAGACGGTTAGGCGACCCTTGGATGTTTATTTTTAGTACTTTATTGGCCTGCTTCTATGTGTCTTGTTACGTCCCTCTGAGAACCTGGTCCCTTTCCAGGTGTAGACGATCATGACTATCCGCAGGAGCACGGATCAAGACTTACTACTTTGTTCTCTTTCGAGGAGGTCTTCCCTTCGAGCCTCTTTGATCATTAGATGATGTACTTATTATATTTACTTTTATATTCAAGTTTGGTAGTGGATTTGTCTCCATCCAACTATTAGTTCCTCTCAACTAGTTCATATTTTGTTTATTGACATATTTGATCATTTATTTCTATATGATCTTTATGGATGAGATTTAGTTATGCCATGTGACTTGTGACAATTATATACCACTTGTGAATTATTATTCATAATATAGCATACGTATGTGTTATGGTTTCCATATATTGAAGTTTTCATATACATACGGCTGGCTTGCTTACGTGTTCCTAGTCCTACATATTTTAGGACTGGAGCGTGACAATAATTCCTTCTTCTTGGATTATGCGACCATAATATCTTTCCGTTATCATTTATTTTCAACACACTTTTATATCTTCTATTATGTTAATCTTGTTTTCAACTATAAGTTTCACCAATCATGGCACAATACTTTCCGCTTCGTAGTATAGATCTTCTAGGCAACTACCGAGTGATAAAATTTTCAGTTCTTCTTATATTCTTCTCTAAATTTAAAGTTCTCAAGGTCAGATACTCCTCGTGAATCTCTTCTTGTTACTATTCTACCATTTTTACCTTGAACCTGAGGTTTATTCTAGTTTATTTCATGTATACCCATATCCCAAAACTACACTGGTACCGTCTTATTACGACTTGTCATCCATTATAGTCAATTCACTATATCCAACTCAAGACTATAACATATCTATCAAAACTCTTATCCTTCAACCTATTTGCTTTATTATAGATACTAGCTTATCTGCCCAAGTTATCAATGGTGGAACTCACGAGTCCAATTAACACTAGCAAGCCAAATAAGTCAGGTACATCTAATCTGATTTTGAAAGCTATACCATAGTACTCAAATTATCTAATTATTCAAATATTAGGTCTAGCAATCTACCTATCTATTTAATCCAGTCATATAGTCATGAATAAATTTAGGGGATAGTAAGATCTAGGTTTGATACTAAAAGTCATAAGACAACTAGAGATTTAACCATTATGGCCTGCCACGTAAAGTACCATTTTATTAATATCATAATACCCTTCCTTATATCACCACCATGGGCCACAACTAATCCCTAGTATCAAGCTATGTATTCCATAAAGTATTCCAGAGCATTAGAATAAACCATCTTTCTAACTTTTAATACTTCCAAATTATTGCTACCATAATTAAGGGTAGGGTTTTATTGGTTTTAGGCCTTTAATTATATGTCTAATTCTTAGACCAACAATCTATACTAGCTCTAGCATCAATGAATAATATATCTACCTACCCTACTAAGGGTAACCATCTTCTCAAGAAAATTATCTCAAGCATGCCTTCTTCCGCCTTGACGAGAATCTACTTCTATAAGGAATCACTGTGCACGAATGTCCATCTCTCCCAAATATGGGAGATGAGAAACAATGATAATGATATCGAGGGGAATGAAAGAATATAATTATAAATTCCAAGTACGATAATCAAATACAAGAGGAGTTTTAAAATCAGTTATAGATTGAGATCTTATTCAACATTAATCCTAACTCGCAAGATCGTTCGGTACAGTAACGCAACCGAAAGGATATGCTCTGACCTGCATGGTCCACCACTAAAACTATGTCACGTCCAGTTCCAAAACTTATGGGACCATAAACGTGGCAATGGCCAGCTAGTACGACTCCGTAGGGCTTCCCAATTTAATGGACCTGACGAAGTGCACTTACGTTGTCCATGGTCAAGTGATCAATCTAATTATCTATTTCCTTCCATAATCTATATCTTAATCCATTTGACAAAAATAAAAGAAAGGTAAATATGACTACTAGTCAACAGCCTAATAATCATACTTTTTGAATAGACTCGAAGAAAATAGCATGAGTCTACAAAAACTAAGAAGGTACAAATGATAAAAAGCATATATATATATATATATATATATATATATATATATATATATATATATATATATATATATATATATATATATATATATACGGAAGGATAATACCTATAGGAAAATGAGCACTCATCAACCATCCAGCAAAAGATCTTTGTGCCCAACTCAGCTAACCTGGCAGGGAACCAGGTCCTCAGTAGGACGTAACAAGATATAAAGGTATATACCAAAATATAAATACTGTGCAAATAAATAGGGTAACATAACCATCTATGTGAATACAATTTGAGGACAACATTGGTACGTATAGGTAGGCGTAGGCATAGATAACTTCCATAACGTTCTGTCGAATGCGGCTTCTGCTAAATAAATACCATAGCGCTCTGAAGAATGCTGGTAGTCTGAATATATTTATAAACAATCCTAACTCCCCGTCGGAAGTGGCATCTGATAAAGGAGTCATTAGTTTTCATAGATCCTCAACGGTCACTAATGTGTGTATCCCATACGACCAATAATTATCCTCTCCACCCAATGTAAATGTACAAGTTGAGTACACAACGTGCACATCTCATAACTACCATGTCTAGTCATAAATAAACTAATACTATTAAGATTACGCACTATATAGTCATGTATGTCGTATGCATCGATAGCCAGTCGGGTACGCCAACTTGCATCATGAATAACATATGGTGTCGTAGAAAGTACGTTTCAAGGTCTCAGGAGATATTAAAATACCTCCACCATACTGGGTTAGTCACTAATACCTAGGTCAATGCATTAAACTACTCATCGACGCATTCTTCGACTGCACCCAAATCATACTCAGACGTACACATTTATACCATAATTCTCCAAAACAGAATCATATAATGATAATAACTAAAATTAGACAGTACAACAAAGTGGCAAGGTATCTTGCCTGGAACTCATACTGCAACTGTAGAGAGCCCGTTCTTGTCTCCTTGTCAGAATGATCAAGCAAGTCTAAAGTATGATATTTAAATTAGTTTATGTACTCTAACATATACAAGATCACATCTACTCGCAATGTTCTAATTGGTTTTCTTAGGTTGCTACTTTGCATACTTTCTAACATCGTCTAACTAGTTAGAGTTAACCTCTATTACTTAGATTAGTAAATGCTTATCCATAATATTATTAAGTTTATTAATCAACTCTAAAAATATTATCTATATTGGTTTAATAATACTAATCATTGATTTCAAATTAAATAATTCATATAACCCAAAACTTGGCTATTCACCCAACTAGTTGTATAACAAGTTTTTAAGATTTAATCCAGCATTGCCTTAAACAATAATTATTTAATTAATAAATTAAAAATTATGAAATTATTACTATATTACTTAGAAAATAGTATAATCTTCCTTGTAATCATGCATTCTATATAACAAATAATCACCGATAAAACTAGTTAAGGTCTAGACCTCTTTTTGAATAATTCTCTATCCCTGTAACCTAGATTATCATATATTTTTAATCATAAAAATATAATATATTCTAAAAATATAATTTAAAAATACTATTTTTCACATATTTTACATATGAAAATAAATATTTATGCACATGCAAAATATACTGGTTGTTTAGAACTAGTGACTATAAAATTATAAACAAAATTTGTTTCCAAAATAAAACAAATGTTCCAAATCTAAAATACATGATTATAAGTTCTGGAAATATAAGTAAAAATTTAAATTTTTCTCTATTTAACATACTATTTTATGTATTTTAAAGCAATAAAATTAAACTAGTTGGTATAGTCTAGTTTTTAACACATCCTTCCAATGCAACCTCTTCATGAATTCTAATCAATTTCATCCCAAAAAATTCAATTAAAATTATGAAATTAAACAACATATAATATATAATTAATTTTCTTAACATGGGAATTAGGCCTCCTAATGATAAAAATACATACTGGTTACATTAATCTTAGTGTTTACACATACTCAACACTATTACCCTTATGAATTTCTAACAAATTTTAATTCTAAAACAAATAATTTATAATCTGAAAAAAAATATAAAATTAAATCTAAATCATAATTAAATAATTGATTTTAGATTTTTAACAAATATATATATAGAATTACAAGTTGGTGATCACTATGGGTAAAAACTAGGTTGGTATTGGGGTTTCCTAGTGTAGCATACAAATTATATATATCAAGTTGATAAAAAAAATTTATAAAACCAAGAGAGTGTTGTTTAGGACATCTAAGGGGGTTCAAGAGAAAGAGTTTTGATCACTAACCTCTTTGAAAAATGTGTTAAAAATGCCTCGAATCGTAGCTTCTTTGAAATAATTCTAGATTTTACTTCTCCTCCTTGTAGCTCATTGTGACACTTGTGTAGTTTGTTCTAAGGGCTGTGTTAACTATGAAAGATGGTAGGATGATAGGGGAGAGTGTTAGGGTGGTCTTGGATGAGGTTTGAGGGCTATGGAGATGGTTTATAGGGTGAAATAGTAGGAAAGAATAGTATGGACAGATTTGTTGAAGGACGTGTAAGTTTCGGCCAAGGGGTATGGGCTGAATTAAGTGGGAAATATTGATAAGGAATAAATGTTTGGGGGTTAAGAAGGAGAGGAAGGGCTTTGGTTTGGGGGTTACATACTTTGGTGTGAGTAGGGAGATGAAAGGAGGGGGGGTTCAACCAAGAGGGGAGGTGAAGGGGTTGGGTTATATGCTAAATTGCTTTCTTCTAAAATAGGTTTTGGGGTATGGACTATTGTGTTTGGTATTTTATGAGTTTAGAGAGGGATTTTGGTGTTCTAATTGACCACTTAATTAGGTTTGTAAGGTTGGGTTTGAGGGTTGGCTCTAGGTTTAGTCAAATTAAGCTCAAAGGGTTCAATATGTCACATCTATTAAATTAGCATATAAAATATATAAAAATATATATGACTCAAAGAATTAGGTTAGGGTAGTCTCATTGTAGGTTAGTTTCAGACTTTCGATTGTAGGAATCTGGTCAGTGGTGTGCATAAAAAATCTAAGCTACGGTCACTAGATAGGAAGTTGAGGTTTTATGATGCATAAGTGTCAGCTATTTTGTGTAGCTAAAATAGAATACAATATTATACATTCGTGAGTGACACTAGGTTCAGGGAAGAAGTCTAGCTTTTCCTGGTCAGGAACATGATTTTTATTTTAGGGTAGCAGCTGGTGTTGTGCTCTAGTTATCTAAGCTACTGGAAAATATTTTAAAGGTTACTTTTGTTTTCTTAAGCATAATTATTCCTAAAAATAATTATAATAAATTAAATAACCAAATTTTGGGTGAGGAAGTTTACAGTTGACGTACTAGCATAGGTAGTTAGGGACCTTCAATGGGGATCACTATATGTACGTGAAGGATCTTCATCTTTCCAGATATAATCCAATATGGTGTGTGTTCACCAGTGACCTTCATATAGTTGGGTTGTATACTAAGGTCAATCTATTTGTAGGCCTATTAAACTATTTATAGGGACAAATGCATGACATTTATATTTGTGAAGGCTAACTATTTATACAGAGACATATATATGACACATTTATATATTATGAATGTACAATTTTTACAGAAAAGGATGGTAGCTTTGAGTAAGATTTATTGTATCAAGTGACATATTTATGTTTATATATAAATACTTATGAATTGTTAACAAATTTTAAGTCAAGAATAGAAAGACTACTTAATAATTTTACATGTTCTTACATGATTATCATGTTGGTTTAGGTGAGTTAGCTAGAGACCGCTCACTAGTACATTCTACTATGTGTTGACCCCTAACTCTGCAAGTACGAGGAGTCGCTTGGATGTGCTAAAATGTTGGAACTTGTTTGGCAACCTGAAATTGTTTGGCTGGAGATATTATCTTAGTTTATAAAGACATAATATATAGAACAATATTGATTGTATTAGTTTCTGAGTTGTAAGTCGTAGGCATCATTTATTATAATAAGATCCAGTATTATAGTCGAGTTATTCTTTTGGCCTAAGCGCTATTATAATTCTACTACAAATTATTAATAAAGAGAATTATTTTTCATATATCTTATGTCCATCAACTTTTTTGCTTATTCTCTGATATATTTATCGACTGTATTTTGTTCTTGCCTTGTACAAGCCTAATTTAGACTTGCTAGGCATCATGTCCAGTTGTAACTTCTGGTTCTGCAGAATCAAAGTGTGGCATAATACTATCTGAGCCCGACTTTACTTCCTTAGACCTTCAATTAATACTCTTCAACTTTAAGTTTCTTCCGTAATCAAAGTATTTTGATCATCTTAATATTCTATTAAATGTTCTATATAATAAGTCTATATACCTTATTATTTTTTATATAGGTATTTTGTTAGTTAGTGATGGCTTCGAAGAGCAAAAAATATGGTTTGAGAGTAATGTAAGACATGATGTTTAGAAAAAAGGATAATTTGGATGTTAGATAATCAACATGATACTAGTATGGGTATTGCAGTGAGTTGTAAGTATTAAAAAAAATGTGTCTAACTCCAACGAATGGAAATTAGTTAATTTGTTCAAGTAGAATGGTTACAATTAATTTCAAGTGATTTCCAAGTTGTGGGAAAGTAGATGTTATATTTATGGTCACTGGGCCATAATTGTCATACACTATCCCTATAACTTGGAGCTATCGTATGCCCTCATTGTAGTAGGAGAACCGGTCCACTCTCTAACCCCCATCTAAGGCTCTAACATTTCGTCACCTAACTAAGTCCCTTCTCAATGCCTATTAACTCCCTCTTTTGTAGGGCACCTTCAGTCGCCTCACTTTGATATATCTCATCTCACTAGCTATTACCTCCCTAACGGTCACCGCTCTATGGTTCGCCTTTGGGCGCCTTACCACGGAGTGGGTGGCGTTCGCCTTATGTTGAGGTCATCTTTTCTTTCGAACACTTCCTAAAGCATGCTTTTGTCTTCCTTCGGGCACCTACTCCTGACATGATTTTAGAATCATTATTGAGCTTGATTTGCTTCAATAAGGTATTACAGTATCCTTCTCAATAGCCTCTCTTTTAATCGAAAAGGAAGTTGACTCAGACCTCATCTACGCAAATTTTTAGATGGAGATTTGGAAGATCTGCAGAATGGATTGATTCGGGAGCGGAGGTACTCCTAGCGGTTCTTTCGACAAAAACTTCTTCTCACTCCAAGAGGTCAATGCCCGGGCATCCATCCAATGCATGATTTTTGATAGCTTGAATGTGTGTTACTTCATACTGACCCAATCTTGATATTGACATAAACAAACTTTTTACCTCTATTCCTGACTTGAACAGTTTTTCTTTGTGGTGCTAGCTTTTACAAGATACAACAGATCATGATTTTCTCTTTTATCTATATATAATTTTCTTGTAATTTCTTTTTTTTATATAATAAAAGGATTGTCCGGAAGGTACGCTGGCTAAGAATGTAGAGTAAGAACATTAGTGTGTTAGTGGCTTAATATGAAACTATGTGATGCCCCAGAATCAAATAAAGCAATAGCTAGAAATGAATCAAGAAGAATAGAACTTGTGATCATATCACCAGTGGGCTCGGTCACCTCGACCATCATAGCAAAAGCTCTGCCCTACAGAGGTGCTCCCCTCTGTTGGTTCTAGGCAAAATATTGTTGTTGAGTTGGGAGTGGTGAGCCTCGCTGTTGTTGAGCGATTAGTGGCCTAATCCCCTCTGAGTAAGAGCTATACCATGATTTTGACGAATAAGAGCTAATAGACACTCTTTTATCTGATGCACAATGGATCCACGGTACTAACACACCCTGATCCTCCTTCTGCAGTCATTCCAGACATGTCATGTCTTTCCATAGTGAGTATAATTTGGGGCCTACTGTATCTGTCTTTAAGGCTGCTACTGCATATGCGAAAGTGGAGCTCTAGCTGGGGTATGGTACTGTTGTTGGTGCTGGAAGGTCCTCTACTGAATTTAGGGACGTTTTGTCGGTCCTATGTTACTACCACCTCCAGCTGAATCACGGTCCCTCTTGGGCGACCTGAAGTCTAGGTCCACCTCAATCGTCTGAGCCTGAGTTATAATCCCCACAAAAGTTGTGGTATTAGAGGCAATATGTACTCTCATCTCCTTGTCTAAGGTCTGCCAAAATCTACATGCTCAATCCTCAGGGTCCCTGACCATGCCCTCAGCAAATTGACTCAGCCTGCCAAACTCTGTATACTCATCCATAGAGAAACTTCCCTACTCCAGGTTCTGAAATTGCTTCTCCAAAATACCCTTGGCCACTAGAGGAAAGAACTTCCTCTTAAAGAGGTCCTTAAACTGGTCCCAAGTCAAATCTGGATCTGCAAGTCTGGGCTTATTCCTGAACCAAGTGCGGTCATTATCGTGAAGTTGTAAGCCCACAGACTCAATCTTCAGGTCCTCTAGAATCCAAAAATTCGCATGATCCGCTCGATGTCCTAGAGCCACTCATCATCATAGAGGATTCCCTCAGTCCCATTAAACTTCTGCAGGTTCATCTTCTTGAAGCTCCAGATGTTACCCACCTTCGGTTGAGCGGGCTGTAGTTGTTGCTGAAGGGCAACCCTCTACATGGCTGCCAAGACAATGTGTTAGGCATTCTCCATGCTCGTCTGCATCACCTCCGTCTGCTCCCTCTTGGCCTCTGCATGTGCCCTCTGCATTTCGATCATGCCTCTGAAGAACTCATACAGAGGTTCCCCAATAATGCACATGCCTTCCTGAATTGGAAGTGCTGGAGGGAGAGGAAGGCTCTCAGATGTAGCTGATGATGCCTCCTAACATGTAGAAGGTAGGAGAAGAGTACCAGTCGCTCCTGAGCTCCATGCCCTGGTCTTTGGTGTCATTCTGAAAGGATAAAAAAGAACAACAAGAAGTAATCAATATGGCACAAGATAAGATATTATTCAAGAAGGACAATAATTATAAAGGATATCCAATTACTCGGAGTGGAATAGAAGTTAGCCAATTCAAAACAGAGTAAAATTCCTACTTGTGATTGAGTATTCTCCTAATCCTAGTATTCTATATCTTATTGCAGTCTCGCAATAGTACTCTAGACCTAAGTACTACTAGACATAGGACTAGTTGCATGTCTGACATGCATAGGCCACCATAAAAATGTGTCATGACCCGTACCCAAAATTTGGACATGAGTCATGGGCACTTCCAGCCTACACCACAGAGTCGGTGGTAGAACGTTATAAATAACCCACAAACAAAATCTATATCTCACACAATAATATCTTAACTCCTCTAGGGAGGACAATAATCAATATCCAACACAATACTCAAACACATGCTCTAAAGAAGATAAATGCACGATAGAATTATAACGAAGAGAAATGATAGACACCAATCCATAGTTCAAGTAGTCTCCAAAAATAATTACCGAATCCAAAATAATAAATACCCAAATTGTCTAATAAATTCGGAGAAATCCGGTCAAAAATCAAATCTAAACTAGACTAAACTATGTGGTCGCAACCAGGGTCTATGTTGTGAAATCTTCCTGATCTTCCTAAAGGGCAAGATCAAGCTCAGCTATAACACCCTCATGTGGCCCGTAATAGGTAGGGTGCCAGTCCTCATCATGATCACCTAAAATATTTATCCAGTCAGGAATAAAACGAGTATATTTTAATAAAAGCAGTTCCAATACATGGTAGAAACTATAAAACAGAAAATAGTAATGAAGTACATGATAAATAAGTAAAACTGGAATCATAGTATGGCAAGTAGATTAAAACAAGTTAATCAGAAGAAAATATGGCATATGACAACACGTATAGAGTGAAATAATGAATAGTAATCTAAGTATTTTGAAGTACTATTTTTAATATGTGATCAGCTGGAGTAACAACTGTCACACGGTCTAACTAGGATATGGCTCAATCATACGTGAAGTGAATGACTAACTATCCTAACGGTCTAAATGGTCTGATCACATATCTACTTAGTACTTTCCCGCCCCCGACTAATACACATGGATCTGAGTCACGACATGTAGATCATAATATACAAGAAATACGAGCACGATAATGAGAAACTATATGATAAATATTAAAAGTAACATATCATGACTAGAGATCCATATAATACTAATCTGTATAACAAGCATGTCAGGAATCCAGTAAAAATCATAAAACATGCATTATAGAAACTATCAAGTACTGAAAATAATCAGAGAATATAATCGCATGTCGTACTGAGATGGTGGTATGGCTCCGGTACCAAGTCTGAGTAACCTATTTTATGAATTTGCAATGTCAATTGGTGAATGAAACGATAATAATCCTATTTACTTGGTTATTAGGTTTCTAGGTTCATTTCCTATGTCGATTAATATTTTAACTAGGCTGGTTTATCTTTCCCTATTACCTATTTGTGATACTTATAACTCATGTCAATTTACCCTATACTTAATTACCTATGTGAATAACTTATATCTATAACTTAACTTATCTTATACAGTTATATATATAAATATGTGTATAGGTGCCTTGGTATCTCATCTCTCATATATATATATATATATATATATATATATATATATATATATATATATATATATATATATATATAGGAAAAAAGGGATATGAGCCATAGGCTCATATTCCTACATGAACCAATACACATGTGGACCAATAGAAATGGAGTGTGCTAGTGCACATGGGTGCACATGAGATATAGAAATCTATTTCTATTGGTCCACATGTACATGGCTCATATAAGAATCTGGCTCATATCCCGTTTACCTATATATATATATATATATATATATATATATATATATATATAGACACACACACACCAATACCTTGACACTTAAAGATACCCAACTCAACTCTAATACCTTACCTTGACACACATCCAGGGTATCATAGTATCACAATATCTATTTTTCTAGTATCCTTGTTGCTGCTTATTGCAGCTTATTGTTGTTGCTTCTACTTGTTGCTACTGCTGCTTATTTGAAATTCTGCTGCAGCTTATTACTGTTGTTGCTTATGGAATGCTGAAATGCTTATAAAATTCTGAATTGCTTATAAAATGGTAAATTTTATCTAAAATGTACACATTCCCTCTAGAATCAAAGGCACACCCTAAAATAGGATTTAAATCTTTAATTATAAGATACAAACTATTAAAATATATTAAAATTTATCGTGTGTACTCATAATCTTGAATATTAATAAAAGTTTATCTTTTTTCCAGAACTTCTCTTCCGTATTTGTCATTTTGAAGGTTATGGACTTTGGGTGTCGTACTAGAGGTAATATGGACTTAGTACAATACCGTAGCCTTTTAAATATATCCCACTGGAGGGATCTTTGGTTGACTTATTACTTCTTGCATACGAGAGTGCAAGTAATAAATTCGAAATAGGCCTTGCCAGAGGTGATATGGACGTGGCAAGTTTGGTGGACTTAATACTGTTAGCGCACTTAAATTTAAGTACAGGTGATAAGTTTAGATGATGATTGATATCAGTGGTACTATGAACATAATAATCGATAGTCGATCCTGGAAGGTTTGCTCAGGGGTACGAAGGACATGGCCAAACCCTACTAGGGAGGATGTGAGGACGATAACTCAGAGGTGACGTAGACGTGAGACGATTAATAGTCATACCTAGAGGTTAGGTATAATCCCGGTATTTTTGGTAGTAAGAAAAAGGAAGCGATCTAGAGGTAATATAGACGTGGTTGTTTTCTTTGGATGGAGAACAGGAGAAGCTCATAGTTCAGAGGTGATATGGGCGTGAACTGTTTGCTTCCATTGAGGACATCCCACTGGAGAATTTTTGGTAGACCTATTACTTCTTGCGTACGAGAGTGCAAGTAATAAGTTCGAGATGAAACCCTATTAGAGGTAATATGGACATGATCGATTTTGTTGACTTAGCACCATTGGCGTACTTAGGGTTAAGTACAGGTGATAAGTTGATATGACAACCAATATCAGAGGTAATATGGATATGATGATCGATAGCCAAACCCGAAAGGTTTGCTCAGAGGTAATATGGATATGGCAAACATGGCCGGGGAGAAATATTAGGATGATAGTTCAGAGGTAATATGGACGTGAAAAAATATCCAAAAAAATTATTGAGGAGTGATTTGCTGATTGTGGTCTATCCGAGAATGTAGATAGACCTGAGAGTTGCTCCGCTGAAAAGATCGTCAGGACAATAGCTCAGAGGTAACGGGAATATGGCTAGCGCCTAACAAGATTGGTTTGAGTGGTCACTGCAAGAGTGTGCAAGTGGACCTGAGGACTACTCCGTTGGGGAGATTTTGAGGATCCATTATCCGTTACGTATCCAGGACTCCTGAATAACGATAATGGCTCTACAATGATTTGTATAGGAAGGGCAAAGTCATACATAGGCACTTGCTGGGGAAAAAAACCAAGAGTGTAAACACTGTATATCTTGGTTGTCTTTGATGTGGATAGGGAAGTACCGGCCTAGACTTAGACGTAATACTTTTTCCAGAACTTGTCGTCGATGGGCATCATGAGCAAGTCGCCATTGGGTTTCACCAGTCGGTAGGCATCGTTGGAGAATACTGATTCTACGATAAACGGGCCTTCCCATTTGGGTTGGAATTTGCCAGCCATCTTGTGGGTCATAACCATCGGCCTTCTTACTGTTAGGACGAGGTCACCCACTTGGTAAGTCCTCTTCTTCACCCATTTGTTGAAGGCTCCCGAGAGACGCACTTTGTACAGCTCAATGCACTATTGAGCTAAAAGACGTTTCTCGTCGAGTGCTTCTAACTCTTGTAGCCGTCGGCGGTAATTATCGTCGACGGTTAGCCGGTTGGAGAGATCTACCTGGAGTGAGGGAATTTAGACCTCGAGGGGGAGGACCGCTTTGCTCTCGTAGACCAAGGAGAATGGCATGCTACGAGTTGGCGTCCGGACCGTTGTGCGGCAGGCCCAGAGACACTCGCTGTCACTACCACATTTCCATATTAGGGCACTATTGTAAATTTACCTGTTTAATTTAATGATGTAAATAATTAAAATAATAAGTTTTATTAAATAATTATGTGATGTTCTAAATGTTAGGTTTAGGTTAAACCCTAAAAACCTAATAGGTTCAACCCTAGTGATCAAACCCTAATTTATAATCTAGTTTTAGCAAAACCCTAATTTATATTTTAGATTTAGAAATTAAAACCCTAGAAATGGCAAACCCTAATTAATTAATCTCTTCATGACTAAACATGAAGGGTTAACTAATCCCTTGTATTTGAAACCCTAACCCTAGCCCTATTTAATGAAGGGAAGCCTCCCTCAAGCTTTTCCTTCATGAAGAAAGCCAAAACCTAGCCTCCTTTAGAAAAACCCTTTCCTTCCCATTAAATTTCAGAATTTCAACCCTAGAAGTCTATTTCCTCCTCCATCAAAGGGAATCAAGGAGCTTGGACCAAGAAGACTTGGAGAAAGAGAACCTTAATTGGAAAACCATCTCCCAATAGGTGAGAATTCGAATTTAATCTATTTTAATTCTATTTTTCATTTGTGTTTGGCCATTAGGAGCCCACCAAATTGTTTAGATTTTGTTTTTGGAGTTTCTACATGGAGACCTAGGAGAATCTAGGGTTTGGTGTACATTCAGGTATTTTTCCCCAAATTTCAGGAACTCTAATCCTAGGGATTTCATGTAGACACGATTACATCTCCTACATATAAGTTTAGATCTCGATTTAGGGTTTGGATTTAGGTTTCTGGAGTTCTTAATGTGGTATCAGTATTTGGGGGTTTTTCCTATGCAGTCGGGTATTTGTGTGACTGTGTGTTGTATCAGTGTGGGTTATTTAGTGTCCCCTCGTCTCAGTGTATCAGACACTGTGGGGAGGTTCTGTGTAGAGTCGGGGTTTTCAGGGTTGTGTTGGGGTTTTGTATCAGTGTGCTTACTGAGAAATTCTCAGTAACCTGTGTCGTGTCTGTGGTTAGCCAAGTTTAGTGTATCTCAGTGTATATATACTGTATCAGTGTTCCATTAGCTGATGCTGTGTATCTGTATGTGTGAGTATAGTTATGTGTGTATCTGTGTGTAGGTATGTATCTGCCTATGTGTGTCTCAGTATCTGTCTGTGTGTGTATCAGTGAAGTGTTTGTGTGAACCTGTGTGTTTAGTTCTAGGGTGCCAGTGTATCTGTGAGTAGGTGTGTAGGTCTGTGTCAGAGAGAACAATATGTGTGTATTCAGTAACTTATGTGTGTATGTGCCTGTGTAGTTCAGACTGTGAACATGTGTAATAGTGTATCTGTGTGTGTAAGTGCCTGTGTATGTACAGAGTTGAGTCTTGTGTGTGTGTTAGTACCTGTGTGTGTGTGTGTGTGTGTGTGTGTGTGTGTGTGTGTGTGTGTGTGTGTGTGTGTGTGTGTGTGTGTGTGTGTGTGTGCCAGTGTGAAATTATGTGTGTGCCAGTGTGTGTGAGAACTGTGTGAGAATCTATGTGTATCAGAACCAGTGTATACCTGCCTATGTGTCTCAGTGAAACTGTCTGTGTATCAGTGTGTTAGTCCCAGTGTGTATATATATACCTGTGCATGTGTGTGTGTGAGTATCAGTGACCTGTGAGTGAGTGTTGTGGGTGTGAGTGAGCAGTTGAGCTGTGTTAGGGAGAAAGTATCAGTGAGTTGGTAGTTTTAGTGTAGATGTGCAGTAGCAGCTAGGGTTGGATTTGGTACCTGGGGGTTTATTGCAGTGCACCAAATGCACTGTACTGGAGTTAACTGCTCAAGGCAGTAGTTGAGATGGGGCTGTGTGTCGAGTCTAGCTGTGAGTTCTTTAATGTATCAGTGATCAGTCCTATAGAGTTATGTGTCAGTGTATTCAGTATCAGTAGGATATCTGTGTCTGTGTGTGCCTGTGAGCATAGAGGTGTATCAGTGTTTATGAGAGCTTAGTTTTCTTTGAGGTTCAGTTGGTATCACAGTGTGTATGTTAAATACAGTGTTGTGTATTACCTTGAGCAATTGAGTTTAGTTGGGGGCATGTGTGAGGTAGCTGTGTTAGCTGTGGGTTACTATATGTTTGTGTATCAGTTTTGGACTATAGTTAGAGTATCAGTAGGACTGTGAGCAGTCTGTGTGTAATTGTATCAGAGTTTGTATTAATTATACAAACATGTGTGTGGGTGTGATCCTAAGGTAAATGGCAAGTAGAGTAGTAATAGGTGAGGACCTTGCTTCCAAGTAGTGTGCCTTGGGTGAGTAGATTGTGCACATGAAATATTTAGTGTGAGTGAAGCTCAGTTCTGATTTTGTGGGCATCACACTTTTCCTTGTGATAGTTCTATATGTATACATGTTCCAGTTAGTTAAGCCTAGTATACCTATGAATGAGCGGTCAGCAAGTAGTTAGATTCTTAGGTAGAAAGTTACTTGTTTTCTTAATAAGTAGATACTTATATACCCTAAGTTGGACTATTAGTTAGGTGTATAATGTTAGTAGTGTGGAAATCTCTACAAGTAATTATGTATATATTAGCAGTAGTTAATATAGTGGGCAATGACTAGTATAGTTAAGTAGGCTAGACAGCTCACCAAAGACCTAGAAATGGCCCTGTACCTAGCATAGAATTAGGTATGCAAGTAATCCTTTTCAAAACACTTTTTGATATGGATATTTGATATTTTTAGGTGACTGTGATCTCGCCTTGGACATTGATCCTCACACCTTCCTCGGGACCACAGGCGAGTACATTCTCTGACAGTTTTTATTTTGTTGATTAAATCTATAATTTTAATTGTATACTATACTTGACTCTGACATTGTGGATACACGGGTTAGCACCCTAGATACCCGTCATGAGGAGTCATGATTGGAATCCATCGTGCTAGCTGGAGATGGAGAAATATTAGTAGATTATGTGATCATATCCAACTCTACATGCATCATAGCTCACCCCACATCTCACGTCGGGTGCGACCTGACCATTACATACCTTATAGCTGTTATATATGATTAGCCTGACCATTACATGCATCATAGCTAACCAGATGGTTAGCCTGACCTACAAGAATCATAGCTAATCATATGTAACCAGCCTGATCTCGTCCCAAGCCGATCACATAATAAACTGATATTTCAAACACTTAGCCCGATGTTTATTCTTTATTTCAGATTCACTTATTCTAGCATTCACTTGTATATTGTTCATTGCTAGATGTTCTATTGCCTATTTCATATTCTCCAGTACTCTATATTTCCAGTATTTATTTTATCTTGTATTCCTTATATTATTTTATAGTTTTTGTCAACATAAATGAAACTGTTGTTTAGTATTTGTGCTTCGCTCCAATCCTAATTGGATAATATTTTCAGAGGACTTGGAGGATTTCTGTCCCACCCACTACGTCCCAGTACCAGAGGGAGATTACATACCAGAAATCACCGAAGAGTTACCCATCTTAGTGGAGATTCTACCTGCCTGCACTTAGACTATCCTAGTTCATGTATTATTGTACTAGACTGAGATTTGTGTTGTATTTATTGTTGTGACCTTTGAGGACATCTAGACACTGAACTTATGATGTATTTATATTTGTGTTGACTTATGATAGAACTCTTTATCCTTATTTTCTCCTCGTGCTAATTACTTTATATAGCTTTGTGATTGAGTATATTTATAAACTGTGGATTCATATATTATCATTGTTCCCCTTATGGAGTTGAGATTATTGACAGGATGAGTTATATTTGAGACCTAGACAACGTTCTACTGCCAATGCTGCGGCGTAGGCTGGACGTACCCACGGCTGTCACGCCCCAGTCCCAAAAATACGTAGGACTAGGACACGTAAGCATGCCAGCCGTATGGATATGGCAACTCCAATATATGAAAACCAAATCCACACGTACGCTGTAATATGAATATCAAATCCACAAGTGGTATAAATGTAATATAAGTCGCAGGAAAAAATCTAAATCTCATCCACCAAAATTATATAGAAATAAATAACCAGTATCTATGAACTAGATCTCAATAAGTAGTATCTAAGGATGATAGTTGGATGGAAACAAATCCACTACCAACTCAAATGGAAAAAGTAAATACAATATAAGTACAACTCACCCAAACAATATAAGTACCCGCTACCAATCATGGCTCGAAGGGAAGACATCCACGAAGTATCTATATCCTTCCAAATCTGCACTTCTGCAAATACTCAAGAACAGGTACACCTGGCAGCGGACCAGGTCCTCAGAGGGACATAACAAGTATACTTAAACACATGCCAATAAAGTACTGAAATAAATATCCAATGGGTCGCCTAACCGTCTAAAGTGAATGCAGTTAAGAACAACTTTCTAACAAGTGGGCTATCTGGCCATAAATGGGATTGGCATAGTTCTCTTGGAGATCCAGGGGCCTACAAAGGCACGACATCTTTCGAACACCGGAGGCCCGCCATGATAGTATATAGGGGTCATCATGACCGCGTATCTCCGGCGGAGCGTACGGGTTACACAAGGAAAGTGCAAAGGAGCCCAAATGCCTTACTTGTTGTTCTCCCCACCCAATGCTCTAAGCATGTCACATCCATGACACGATTTGGTCCATAGCCTATCCTTAGTACCCTAGCCCAATCCTGCAACCAAACAAGGACAAGGATGGGACCACCGTACTATAATAGACTATGTCCATAGACCTCTAATAACTGCTAAGTCTTCTAGCATGCAAAGTTTCTAACAGCAGTTATTCCTAACGCACGTCCCACACGTACCGATGATCAGTCAATACGTGCGTCCGTGATCTATATGAGACTCACAACTCGTGTAAAAATATGTGTCACAGTCAAATGAAACTTAATGATGCTACATGATAATGGGGTAGTCTCATAAACAAGGTCAATGCAATACATAAATAAAAACATATCGCGACGTCACCGTCGCGCGCATTTTATATAACAGTTAAAATATATGAACTAAAGACAGAAAATAAAGATGCATGCAACATATTGAATATAAATAACAGTACAATGGCAAGGTATACTTGCCTGGCAAGGAAGCTGCAGTGTACCAATAACCTGCTCCAGAAATCGCGCAGAACAATCAAATATCCTATGTACACATAAATATAATATAATAGAATCTTTAGTCATTACACTAGCACATACTCAACCACATTTACACTGGAATCAGGGGGTATACTAGGGGTAACACTAGTCATCTAACACGGTCAATTATGCATTGAATTACGCGGGTGTCGCGTCTTCAAGTACTATACGAAATCAGTCAGTCAACTGACAGGTGTCTATGCCAGTACGTTAGTGTACGTAAGGCAGACAAATTCACAAGTTCTTAGGGTAAACATGGTCAAGGTAAGTATGGGATAGTCCACGATGTCCTAGGGTCATACAGTCTGAATATTTAGTCATAATTATCAATTAGCATTTACTTACATATATATTCATATAACTATATAATAATATAACCATTAATTTATTTTAATTTAGTTAATTCTGAAGTAATTACTCTAAAATCCTATTTAATCTTATTATTCTGATTTTTATGTTAATTCCTAAATTTTGTCCAAAGAAACTGAATTTTATCAACTCGAGACTCATGGCACGCAAATCGAGGCGATCTGTTGACCAAAAAGTCAACCGATACAAACTCGACTTTCATGCATGATTTCCTGTAGATTTCAGCATAAAAAACATACTGGAATTTACGGCTCGTCTGAATTCAAATTCGTTTGGGAATTATGGCACATACAAATTTTGTATTGTGCACTGATGGTTAAATTCTAACCTAGAAGTTCTACAGAATTAACAGTATATAAATACTTTATAATAAATTCTGGGAAAAATATATGTTGATGATCTCAACATTAGCTTTCAGAAACTTTAAACGGTTCATGATTCTGATTCCTGGTTCTCCCGAAATCACAAAAATATCGAAACACGTCTATTTTCGGACATGCTGTCCTCTACGAATTTTACAGAATTTAATACTAATAATTTAGAAAAAACAATTTATATTAACAGAAAGCTAACCTCATTATCGTTCTAACAAAAAAAACTGGAGCGTGTTTGGAGTCCGGAGCTAGGAGATATCGTCTTTTTAATTCGTCATAACTAGTAGAAAATGAGGCTGAATTTATGACGAATTTTGATTATTTTTGGACGAAAAAGAGAGGAATTTGGGGAAAAAAAAATGAAGGATGTGGTATTTATAATGGTGGACACTACTTAATTAAATACGACTAGGATTGGTTAATTTGGATAGGATTATGATGAATTTAAATAAGGATAGGATATGCATGAAGTTGATTTCCTAGTAGGTTCAGGATTTGAATTAATTTAAAATAGAGTTTGAATTTATCTCAATAATTTATAATCTTAAATATAATTAAAGATAATACAAATAATTTATAAAATCTTATTAATATCTATTAACACTAAATTAGTATCTATCTAATATTAAGACTATATATATCCAAATAAATCCTAAATAATTTTAAAATCTAAATAAATTTCTTAAAATTCTAAATAAATTACAAAAAAATATAATTAAATATTTTAAACTAAAATAAATATTTGGTAGGAACGACATGCAAGTATGGTCATAGAAGTCCTAGAAATTTATGTTTTCTAAGTTTTAATTACCAAAAATTCTAGAAAAATCTCCAAAAATTTAAAATAACCTAAAATAATTCTAAATGAATATTTATATAAGTAAATATATCAAGAAATTTATTTTCTAATTAACTAAGAGCATATTCTAAATAAATTTAACATATATAATAAATTTAATAATATAAAATATACACAAAATACCTATTTTGGGTGAGAGAGTTTACAATCTACCCAACTTAAAATAATTTTGTCCTCGAAATTAAAATAAGACATAATTTGTTAAATCCTTCACATTCGTACATAAGGTATGTCAATCGCAATCTCTTCCAAAAATTTAAATAACAAAATCTATTCGAATCTATCGCGATCACTTCAAAATTAATATAACCACTGTTTAAATCAAAATTCAACATGTCGTAATCTCTTCTCGATTTTTAAATAATCAACATCCAAATCTGACTCAAGTCTATATGACATCCCACATCAAAATTTATATCATAATTTCCAACTATCATAATCTCCTCTAAACTTTGAACAATAAACAATTCTAATCAAATCTTATTCCTATTCTTAACTTAAGAATTTTGTACTATTCAAATATTTAAACTCAATTTACATCCTCAATATTTCAAATAGGTGACCCAATAATCAAAATTGAACTTTTAATTCAAATCATCAAATTGTAAAATTTAAATCTAATTAACCAATTGTTCAAGTCTAAAATTCTATATTTATCCTCAAAATTTAAATCGATGATTCATCCTTCAATATTCAAAATTTAAATCATGTGCTCAAAGTATAAATATTGGGTCCTCAATATCAAGATTTTTAAAATTCATTAAATCCTCATTATCTTAATCCCTCTTTTAAAATTCTCCACATTTAAAAGGACTTAATCTCTCAATCTAATCCTACTTGATCACAATCTAAAAGAATTCTCCTCAAGTTTAATACTGCAATTTCTACCCAACTTAGAATTTACCCATCTATCACATAAGGCTCTTACACTTAAGAAAAATATTCCTCAATTTATTTTCTCATGTCATTCAATCCTCAAAACTTTAACACCAACTATATCATATGTGATATGCCCTTAATCAATTATGAAAGATAGTCACCAAATAATGTGATTGGCCTATGGGGTATATCTTGTACTCACTGTGTATCAATTCATACCAAGCACGAGGTTTCGTCCTTCCGAAATAAGGGAAGACGGAGATCAATAATAAAGAGTTCAAGGGAGGTAATAGAATAGAAGTATCGGGATCAAGGCGTTTAAAGAATTTAAATGAGAATCGTCAAGCAGTTGTGGATTAAAATCCTATTCTGGTAATCCTTTGTTCGCATGCTCGTATTAGTACAGTTATGTAACCGACACGATATGTCAGACATGTCCAGGACAAGTATATTCGTCTACTAATCACTACATATCTCAATCCACGTAAAGTAGCATTACGAAGGGCGAATCAAGCACACTAAGGTTGGCCAGACCTTAACACACTGATTCTGAAATGTATTAGTGTGTCGACCCACTAATACATATGTCATGAACAAGCTTGATGAGGAATAAGCTTGCAAAAACTAGGCTATAAAATAACAGCATAAGTCAAGGTAGTACAGCAATATAAGTACGCTAGATGATGATGAAAGGAGGTACAAATTAATTCAGGTTTACAAAAAAAACAAAACAGAATAAGCAATAATAACAAAGATTCTACAATCTCTACGGTTATCATACAACCTCCTTGTCTAAGTTGCTAGTCAACCAAATAGGGCATGGGCCTCTAAATTCCACCGTCTGAATAAACACTATCGTCTAGTGCTAGCATAAAATTAATGTCATTTAGTTACACTACCTCGATGGGTCAAGTGGACTATGTGATACTAGGTTGTGAGGCATACTACCCAACTTATAATAATTAAACTAATACTGTGACAGTCTTAAGAGGGTCCTACAAAATAATCTTGCACATGTAAATAAAACAGAAACTCTTTATTAGGGTATATGAGGAAAAATCTTGGTATTGATTAGGGTATCCTTTTTATGTAGGTAATGGTCATCCTAAGTCTTAGTCATAGCACTTACAAGCAAGTGTCAATGGTAAGGATAGAAGAGTTACTGGCCGTTAAAGGGGAGGGGTCTAACGTGTATCGGGGTGAGGGTACAAATTACGTGGTCTACAACTAGGGGTAATCATCACAATCTAATTGAATAATTTAACTATCAGGTTCTAACTACAAGGCACACAATTCAAAGTTCAAAATTCAAGATTACAACTATCACTTTAGCAAACCATATATCCTATCATAGAATACAATTGCTTGGTCTAAAATCAGAAACGTCAGATTGGCATGAATTGAAAGATGGAGAAAAGAAGATCATAATTTAGTCGTCGCGCGAGTGGTGAGCGCTAGGGTTTCAGAGAAACAAGATGTAAAATTTAAAATAGGGCCTATAGATAGCATCATGGTTTCTAAAGGGAAGTGGTACGCTAGCTACTATGTTTGAGGTATGATTAGGGAAATATTCTATGCATTGCTCTTGGCTTTCTAGGGTACTTGTCTACTAATAATAAGACAATGACATAAGTTTTATAGTTCTCTAACACTATCCAGTTATGAAGGTTAGGTTCAGTCCTAATGTTCAATATTGGTTCTCCATTGGTTCCTCAATACTAGGGTCAAACATTATGGTAAAACTTCTAACTATCTCTAGTAGTGTCTATACTACTCAAGTCTTCTTAATACATCAAGGGATAATGGTATACCAATCTAAAGATGAGGAGTTCTAGGGTTCACTAGATATTCTAAACTTAGTGGTGTGTCTATATCCTCGTTGTATTCTTAATAGGTGTGCTACTCTAATTATTATCCTAATAACAGGGGTTCCTATATTCTAGCAGAAGGCTATACTCAAAGAATTATTAGGGAAGTACAGGAATCAAGCAAGATACAATTGTTCGAATAGAATAGAGAGGAGGAAGATGAATCATAGTCAATTGTGGATGAGATCCTATACTCTAGTCCTAGGTGCAGGCTTGTTCGGTACAGTAACGTAACCGAGACAATATGCTCTCGACCTGCATGGGCCACCACAAAAACATGTCATACCCCAGTCCCAAAAATACGTAGGACTAGGACACGTAAGCATGCCAGCCGTATGGATATGGCAACTCCAATATATGAAAACCAAATCCACACGTACGCTGTAATATGAATATCAAATCCACAAGTGGTATAAATGTAATATAAGTCGCAGGAAAAAATCTAAATCTCATCCACCAAAATTATATAGAAATAAATAACCAGTATCTATGAACTAGATCTCAATAAGTAGTATCTAAGGATGATAGTTGGATGGAAACAAATCCACTACCAACTCAAATGGAAAAAGTAAATACAATATAAGTACAACTCACCCAAACAATATAAGTACCCGCTACCAATCACGGCTCGAAGGGAAGACATCCACGAAGTATCTATATCCTTCCAAATCTGCACTTCTGCAAATACTCAAGAACAGGTACACCTGGCAGCGGACCAGGTCCTCAGAGGGACATAACAAGTATACTTAAACACATGCCAATAAAGTACTGAAATAAATATCCAATGGGTCGCCTAACCGTCTAAAGTGAATGCAGTTAAGAACAACTTTCTAACAAGTGGGCTATCTGGCCATAAATGGGATTGGCATAGTTCTCTTGGAGATCCAGGGGCCTACAAAGGCACGGCATCTTTCGAACACCGGAGGCCCGCCATGATAGTATATAGGGGTCATCATGACCGCGTATCTCCGGCGGAGCGTACGGGTTACACAAGGAAAGTGCAAAGGAGCCCAAATGCCTTACTTGTTGTTCTCCCCACCCAATGCTCTAAGCATGTCACATCCATGACACGATTTGGTCCATAGCCTATCCTTAGTACCCTAGCCCAATCCTGCAACCAAACAAGGACAAGGATGGGACCACCGTACTATAATAGACTATGTCCATAGATCTCTAATAACTGCTAAGTCTTCTAGCATGCAAAGTTTCTAACAGCAGTTATTCCTAACGCACGTCCCACACGTACCGATGATCAGTCAATACGTGCGTCCGTGATCTATATGAGACTCACAACTCGTGTAAAAATATGTGTCACAGTCAAATGAAACTTAATGATGCTACATGATAATGGGGTAGTCTCATAAACAAGGTCAATGCAATACATAAATAAAAATATATCGCGACGTCACCGTCGCGCGCATTTTATATAACAGTTAAAATATATGAACTAAAGACAGAAAATAAAGATGCATGCAACATATGGAATATAAATAACAGTACAATGGCAAGGTATACTTGCCTGGCAAGGAAGCTGCAGTGTACCAATAACCTGCTCCAGAAATCGCGCAGAACAATCAAATATCCTATGTACACATAAATATAATATAATAGAATCTTTAGTCATTACACTAGCACATACTCAACCACATTTACACTGGAATCAGGGGGTATACTAGGGGTAACACTAGTCATCTAACACGGTCAATTATGCATTGAATTACGCGGGTGTCGCGTCTTCAAGTACTGTACGAAATCAGTCAGTCAACTGACAGGTGTCTATGCCAGTACGTTAGTGTACGTAAGGCAGACAAATTCACAAGTTCTTAGGGTCAACATGGTCAAGGTAAGTATGGGATAGTCCACGATGTCCTAGGGTCATACAGTCTGAATATTTAGTCATAATTATCAATTAGCATTTACTTACATATATATTCATATAACTATATAATAATATAACCATTAATTTATTTTAATTTAGTTAATTCTGAAGTAATTACTCTAACATCCTATTTAATCTTATTATTCTGATTTTTATGTTAATTCCTAAATTTTGTCCAAAGAAACTGAATTTTATCAACTCGAGACTCATGGCACGCAAATCGAGGCGATCTGTTGACCAAAAAGTTAACCGATACAAACTCGACTTTCATGCATGATTTCCTGTAGATTTCAGCATAAAAAACATACTGAAATTTACGGCTCGTCTGAATTCAAATTCGTTTGGGAATTATGGCACATACAAATTTTGTATTGTGCACTGATGGTTAAATTCTAACCTAGAAGTTCTACAAAATTAATAGTATATAAATACTTTATAATAAATTCTGGGAAAAATATATGTTGATGATCTCGACATTAGCTTTCAGAAACTTTAAACGGTTCATGATTCTGATTCCTGGTTCTCCCGGAATCACAAAAATATCGAAACACGTCTATTTTCGGACATGCTGTCCTCTACGAATTTTACAGAATTTAATACTAATAATTTAGAAAAAACAATTTATATTAACAGAAAGCTAACCTCATTATCGTTCTAACAAAAAAAACTGGAGCGTGTTTGGAGTCCGGAGCTAGGAGATATCGTCTTTTTAATTCGTCATAACTAGTAGAAAATGAGGCTGAATTTATGACGAATTTTGATTATTTTTGGACGAAAAAGAGAGGAATTTGGGGAAAAAAAATGAAGGATGTGGTATTTATAATGGTGGACACTACTTAATTAAATACGACTAGGATTGGTTAATTTGGATAGGATTATGATGAATTTAAATAAGGATAGGATATGCATGAAGTTGATTTCCTAGTAGGTTCAGGATTTGAATTAATTTAAAATAGAGTTTGAATTTATCTCAATAATTTATAATCTTAAATATAATTAAAGATAATACAAATAATTTATAAAATCTTATTAATATCTATTAACACTAAATTAGTATCTATCTAATATTAAGACTATATATATCCAAATAAATCCTAAATAATTTTAAAATCTAAATAAATTTCTTAAAATTCTAAATAAATTACAAAAAATATAATTAAATATTTTAAACTAAAATAAATATTTGGTAGGAACGACATGCAAGTATGGTCATAGAAGTCCTAGAAATTTATGTTTTCTAAGTTTTAATTACCAAAAATTCTAGAAAAATCTCCAAAAATTTAAAATAACCTAAAATAATTCTAAATGAATATTTATATAAGTAAATATATCAAAAAATTTATTTTCTAATTAACTAAGAGCATATTCTAAATAAATTTAACATATATAATAAATTTAATAATATAAAATATACACAAAATACCTATTTTGGGTGAGGGAGTTTACAACGGCTCATGCCCAAATTCCGGGTGCGGGTTGTGACACATTTTTAGTGGTGGCCCATGCAAGTCCTGATTCACATTTAGAGCGATATCGTAGTGGTGCTCGCTTAGAGTATTGCTACGAGCCTATTTTAGGAGATAGGATTTAGGACGAGGATATGCTCAATCACAATTAGGAAATTCTGATTCTTATAATGCTACTCTAATAATTATTTTCTTTAGAAATTTTTCTGTCCTTCCTTAATGATATCGTGTCTATTGCCTTAATTAAATCTTTCAATCTGTTTTCAAGATGCCGCCGAAGACCAGGTCCCTGAGACTCGGAGCAGCAGCTTCAGAGAGGTCTGCCACCTCTCGCCCTGTTGGACAGACACCTGCAGCACCTCCTACGTCTCCTGTGCATGTGGAAGTGTCTGCACTGTTCGGGGGTCCTCCTCCCCCACCTGTTCAGAGGGTTCCCATAGCTACGACGGAGCCTCTTCCACCACCACCGACTCAGTTTCCAGGAGGTGTGCCTGTCGATGGGGCACAGATGTTCGCTTTGATCCAGGGCATAGTTGATGCCCAAAGGACGTCAGCAGAGGCCCAGAGGGTGCAGGCGGAGGCGCACCAGGCCCAGACCGAGATGATGAGGGTGAGCATGGAGAATGCTCACCAGGTGGCTCTCCAGGCTGTGGAGAGAGTCGCCCAGCAGCAGCATCCTGGCCAATACCACCAAAGGCCGGGCACCATTGTGGACTTCAAGAGGATGATGCCTCGGGAGTTCAAAGGTACTGAGGGAATACTCTACGCCGACGATTGGCTAGAGGACATCGAGAGAAACTTGCGCTTGGCACAGCTTCCGGAGGCTCTTCAGATCGAGTCCGTCGGCAGCCAGATGTTCGATATCGCCCTGACGTAGTTTCGCACTGAGCCGAGACTTGTTGGGGGACTCACTTGGGAGGCTTTCAGGGATCTCTTCAAGGAGAAGTTCTTTCATGATGTTGCCCTGGGAGCCTTGGAGATTCAGTTCCATTACTTAGTCCAAGGGAGCTTGTCCGTTGATGAGTACGTCGCGAAGTTTTGCCGCCTGAGCCGCTTTGCGCCATCAATGATTAGAGATCCAGGAGACAGGGCCTAAAAGTTCAGAAAGGGGCTGGCAAGTGAGATCAAGTCTTGCACGTCGGGACGTCGCACTGCTACCTTCGAGGGCATATTGATGGATGCCCAGATAGCTGAGGATGACTTGGACCTCAGGCCCAAGAGGGGACGCGACAATTCAGGAGGAGCAAACAGTGGTACGGGATCGGGCAAGCGTCCATACTTCCAGCAGCAGTAGAGGCCATATCAGCAACAGCATCAGCAGCACCAGGCACCAGCCCGAGGACAGGCCCAGCACCAACAGAGACAGACTCAGCCCGCCATCCAGTGTGCGTACTGCAGGAAGGCATGATACACTAGAGAGATTGGCAGAAAGAGGTTGGGCACATGTTTGTCCTGCGGATCGATGACACATCAACTGAGGGATTGTCCTACCATCCAGACTCGTCCAGGCCAGGGTAGAGCAGCGACCCAGAAGGGACCAGCTAGGGTACCTACCGTACCAGAAGGCCAGCAGAGGGGAAATCCACTTTCACCGCAGCAGCAGAGGTTTGCTCAGCACCAGCAGCAGAGAGGTGCACCCCCGGGGCGAGCTTACGCCATGGCAGTCGAGGAGGTTGAGCCAGCAGGAGACTTGATTATAGGTTCAGTTCTTCTCGATTGCATTCCAGCATTTACATTATTCGACTCTGGTGCTTCCCATAGTTTCGTGCCTGTATCTTATGCACTTCAACATCATTTAGAGACAGAACCATTAGCTAGGACTTGCAAGATCACGACTAGTGGAGGTATTATCCTAGTCCGTGATTATTACAAGGACCGGATAGTATTAGTGGAAGGCCGAGTTGAGCGTGTACTTATTCGTCATGCCACTTCCAGGATACGATATTGTACTCGGAATAGACTGGTTGAGTAGGCACCATGCTACTATAGATTGTCATAGAGGCAGAGTATTATTTTGACCATCAGGAGAGTCGGAGTTCGAGATCGCCAGAGGAGCAGCGGAGCAGAGCAGGAGCACATTTTGCGGAGCCAGGATTGAAGAAGAGGAGTTGCCACATCCTCTGATAGCGGAGTTCCTGGATGTATTTCCATAGGAGTTGCCAGGCTTGCCGCTAGACCAAGATGTTGAATTCTCTATAGACTTGGTGTCAGGAGCGGAGCCTATTTCACAACATGTCTATAGAGTCAACAACAACGAGCTGGCAGAACTAAAAAAGCAAGTTGAGGAGCTGTAGGACAAGGGCTTCATCAAATCCAGTTCATCACCATGGGGAGCTCCGATATTGTTTGTACCTAAGAAGGACGGCACGGTGTGCATGTGCATCAATTATAGAGCTTTGAACAACCTTACTATCAAGAACAAATACCCGCTGCCGAGGATAGATGATCTTTTCGATCAGTTGAGCGGGGCGAAGGTGTTTTCGAAGATATATTTGAGGTCAGGCTATCACCAAGTGAAGGTGAAGAGAGAAGACACGCCGAAGACAGCCTTTCAGACCAGATACGGCCAGTTTGAGTTCATGGTAATGCCATTTGGTTTAACCAATGCACCGGCAGTATTCATGAACTTGATGAACAAGGTGTTCCACCAGTACCTTGACAAGTTCATGGTAGTGTTCATCGACGATATTCTTGTGTATTCCAAGACCCCGGAGGAGCACGAAGAGCACCTGAGATTGGTCTTAGAGACTCTCAGGAAGGAGGAGCTGTACGGGAAACTCTCAAAGTGCAAATTCTTCCTTGACAAGGTTAAATTTCTTAGTCATGTAGTGATGGGTGACGGGATCTCGGTTAACCCAAAGAAGATCGAGACAGTGGAGTCGTGGGCTACCCCCAGTTCGGTAGCTGAGATCAGGAGTTTTCTCAGGCTAACAGGATACTACAGGAGGTTTGTACAAGACTTCTCCAGGATTGCAGCGCCGATGACCAGGCTGACCAGGAAAGATGTAGATTTTGTCTGGACGGAGGATTGCCAGGCCGTATTTGATGAGCTGAAGAAGAGATTGACGACAGCTCCAGTTTTGACGTTGCCAGCGGGGACAGGTGGATTCACTATCTACAGTGATGCTTCAGGAAAGGGTCTGGGATGTGTTCTTCAGCAGCACGGGAAGGTAATTGCCTATGCTTCTAAGCAGTTATGCCCTCATGAAAAGAACTACCCCATCCACGATTTGGAGTTGGCAGCGGTTATCTTCGCTCTAAAGCTGTAGAAATATTACCTGTACGGAGAGCGTGTGGAGATCTTCACGGGCCACAAGATCTTGAAGTACGTGTTCACACAGAAGGAGCTAAATATGAGGCAGAGAAGGTGGTTGGAGTTGATGAAGGACTTCGACATCTCATTGCAGTACCACCCAGGGAAGGCCAACGTAGTCGTCGATGCCTTGAGCAGGTATCCGATGGCTATGTACTTGACGACGGATAGACATTTGTTGGCTGATCTGGAAAGCTTGGAAATTGAGGTGCTAGTCCCCGGTATTGAGATTCAGATGTGGGGATTGCAGATACAATCTGAGCTGATGGACAGAATCAGAGCTGCACAGAATAATGATGAGGCTCTGAGGAGTATCAGGGCACAGGTTTGGACAGGATTGTCGGACGACTTTACTATTGCGGATGATGGTTCTTTACGGTACGACACGAGGATGTATGTGCTGAGCGGGGAGTTGCGCGAGGAGGTTTTGCAGGAGGCATACCACTCTCTGTACTCGATGCATCCCGGTGCCAACAAGATGTATCGAGACTTGAGGGAGCACGTATGGTGGTATGGAATGAAGCGCGAGGTAGCACGCTTCGTATCCCGGTGTCTAGTATGCCAGCAGGTAAAGGCGGACTGGCAGAGGCCAGGTAGATTGCTTCAACCTTTACCTATCCTAGAGTGGAAGTGGGAGCACGTGACCATGGATTTTGTTTCAGGGCTTTCGCGTTCTCCAGGAGGAAAGGACGCGATTTGGGTCATCGTGGATAGGTTGACCAAATCAGCCCACTTCATACCCTTCAAGGTGGTCACGTCGACAGAGAGGCTAGCAGAGATGTACGTGCGGCAGATTATCAGACTTTATGGAGTTCCTGTGAGCATCATCTCCGATCGGGATAGTCGTTTCACTTCCCACTTCTGAAGGAGTCTGCAGGCTAGCTTGGGCACTCAGCTCAAGTTCAGTACCGCATACCACCCCCAGACAGACGGGCAGTCTGAAAGGACTATTCAGACTCTCGAGGATATGCTACGCACTTACGTTCTAGATCTCGGAGGTTCTTGGGAGGATCATCTACACCTGGTAGAGTTGCTTACAACAACAGCTACCAGGCCAGCATCGAGATGTCACCATTTGTGGCTCTCTATGGACGAAGGTGTCGTACACCGTTATCTTGGGACGACATTGGAGAGAGAACCTTGCTAGGACTAAAAATGGTCGTGGATGCAGCAGAAAAAGTAAAACTCATCAGAGACAGACTGCGAGTGGCGTAGGACAGACAACGGTATTGGGCCGACAGCCACCGTAGACCCCTTGAGTTTTAGGTATAGATTATCATTTTCTGGCTTATGATTGTTTTGTTTAGACTGCGTGCTGAGACTATTTTGTTTTAGGTTGGCGATCTAGTGTTCCTACGAATTTCTTTGACGCGTGATACGATTCATTTTGGTGGAGGCAGAAAGCTTAGTCCAAGCTACATCGGACCTTTCGGTATTCTTGCGAGGGTCGGTGCAGTGGCGTATAGACTAGACTTGCCACCTGCACTAGAGTGAGTGCATAACACGTTCCACGTGTCGCAGCTGAGGCGGTACGTGGCAGACCCTAGTCACATACTAGATCACTCAGAGATCGAGGTTAGTCCGACTCTCAGCTACCCTGAGCAGCCCATAGAGATCTTGGATCGTAGAGAGAAGGTATTGCGGAACCAGACTATTCCTTTGGTTCGTGTTGCATGGAGATATCACTCTCCAGGGGAGTTGACCTGGGAGAGAGAGGACGAAATGCGCGAGTAATACCCGTATCTCTTAGAGACTTGAGGTATAAATCCTTATCTGATTTCGTTCTTGTTCTAGTTAAATCCAATTTCGAGGACAAAATTTTTTTAGGAGGGTAGACTTGTCACTACCACATTTTCAGATTAGGGCACTATTATAAATTTCCTTGTTTAATTTAATTATGTAAATAATTAAAATGATGAGTTTTATTAAATAATTATGTGATGTTCTAAATGTTAGGTTTAGGTTAAACCCTACAAACCCAATAGGTTCAACCCTAGTGATCAAACCCTAATTTGTAATCTAGTTTTAGCAAAACCCTAATTTACATTTTAGATTTAGAAATTAAAACCCTAGAAATGGCAAACCCTAATTAATTAATCTCTTCATGACTAAACATGAAGGGTTAACTAATCCCTTGTATTTGAAACCCTAACCCTAGCCCTATTTAATGAAGGGAAGCCTCCCTCAAGCTTTTCCTTCATGAAGAAAGCCAAAACCTAGCCTCCTTTAGAAAAATCCTTTCCTTCCCATTAAATTTCAGAATTTCAACCCTAGAAGTCCATTTCCTCCTCCATCAAAGGGAATCAAGGAGCTTGGACCAAGAAGACTTGGAGAAAGAGAACCTTCATTGGAAAACCATCTCCCAATAGGTGAGAATCCGAATTTAATCCGTTTTAATTTATTTTTTATTTGTGTTTGGCCATTAGGAGCCCACCAAATTGTTTAGATTTCATTTTTGGAGTTTCTACATGGAGACCTAAGAGAATATATGGTTTGGTGTACATTCGGGTATTTTCCCCCAAATTTTAGGAACCCTAATCCTAGGGATTTCATGTAGACACGATTACATCTCCTACATATAAGTTTAGATCTCGATTTAGGGTTTGGATTTAGGTTTCTGGAGTTCTCAATATGGTATCAGTATTTGGGGGTTTTTCCTGTGCAGTCGGGTATTTGTGTGACTGTGTGTTGTATCAGTGTGGGTTATTTAGTGTCCTCGCGTCTCAGTGTATCAGACACTGTGGGGAGGTTCTGTGTAGAGTCGGGATTTTCAGGGTTGTGTTGGGGTTTTGTATCAGTGTGCTTACTGAAAAATTCCCAGTAACCTGTGTCGTGTCTGTGGTTAGCTAAATTCAATGTGTCTCAGTGTATATATAGTATATTAGTGTTCCATTAGCTGATACTATGTATCTGTGTGTATGAGTGTAGTTATGTGTGTATCTGTGTGTAGGTGTGTGTCTGCCTATGTGTGTCTCGGTATCTGTCTATGTGTGTATCAGTAAAGTATTTGTGTGAACCTGTATGTTTAGTTCTAGGGTGCCAGTGTATCTGTGAGTAGGTGTATAGGTATGTGTCAGAGAGAATAGTGTGTGTGTGTATTTAGTAACTTATGTGTGTATGCGCCTGTGTAGTTCAGACTGTGAACCTGTGTAATAGTGTATCTGTGTGTGTAAGTGCCTGTGTATGTGCAGAGTTGAGTCCTGTATGTGTGTTAGTACCTGTGTGTGTGCCAGTATGAAATTATGTGTATGCCAGTATGTGTGAGAACTGTGTGAGAATCTGTGTGTATCAGAACCAGTGTATACCTGCCTATGTGTCTCAGTGAAACTGTCTGTGTATCAGTGTGTTAGTCCCAGTGTGTATGTGTATACCTGTGCCTGTGTGTGTGTGAGTATCGGTGACCTGTGAGTGAGTGTTGTGGGTGTGAGTGAGCAGTTGAGCTGTGTTAGGGAGAAAGTATCAGTGAGTTGGTAGTTTTAGTGTAGATGTGCAGTAGCAGCTAGGGTTGGATTTGGAACCTGGGGGTTTGTTGCAGTGCACCAAATGCACTGTACTGGAGTTAACTGCTCAAGGCAGTAGTTGAGATGGGGCTGTGTGTCGAGTCTAGCTGTGAGTTTTTCAATGTATCAGTGATCAGTCTTATAGAATTATGTGTCAGTGTGTTCAGTATCAGTAGGATATCTGTGTCTGTGTGTGCCTGTGAGCATAGAGGTGTATCAGTGTCTATGAGAGCTTAGTTTTCTTTGAGGTTCAGTTGGTATCACAGTGTGTATGTTAGATACAGTGTTGTGTATTACCTTGAGCAATTGAGTTTAGTTGGGGGCATGTGTGAGGTAGTTGTGTTAGCTGTGGGTTAGTATATGTTTGTGTATCAGTTTTGGACTGTGGTTAGAGTATCAGTAGGACTGTGAGCAGTCTGTGTATAATTGTATCAGAGTTTGTATTAATTATACAAATATGTGTGTGGGTGTGATCCTAAGGTAAGTGGAAAGTATAGTAGCAATAGGTGAGGACCTTGCTTCCAAGTAGTGTGCCTTGGGTGAGTAGGTTGTGCACATGAAATATTTAGTGTGAGTGAAGCTCAGTTCTGATTTTGTGGGCATCACACTTTCCTTGTGATAGTTCTATATGTATACATGTTCCAGTTAGCTAAGCCTAGTATACCTATGAATGAGCAGTCAACAAGTAGTTAGATTCTTAGGTAGAAAGTTACTTGTTTTCTTAATAAGTAGATACTTATATACCCTAAGTTGGACTATTAGCTAGGTGTATAATGTTAGTAGTATGGAAATCTCTACAAGTAATTATGTATATATTAGCAGTAGTTAATATAGTGGGCAATGACTAGTATAGTTAAGTAGGCTAGACAGCTCACCAAAGACCTAGAAATGGCCATGTACCTAGCATAGAATTAGGTATACACGTAAGCCTTTTCAAAACACTTTTTGATATGGATATTTGATATTTTTAGGTGACTGTGATCTCGCCTTGGACATTGATCCTCGCACCTTCCTCGGGACCACAGGCGAGTACATTCTCTGACAGTTTTCGTTTTATTGATTAAATCTATAATTTCAATTGTATACTATACTTGAATCTGACATTGTGGATACACGGGTTAGCACCCTAGATACCCGTCTTAAGGAGTCATGATTGGAATCCATCGTGCTAGCTGGGGATATGAAAATATTAGTAGATTATGTGATCATATCCAACTCTACATGCATCATAGCTCACCCCACATCTTACGTCGGGTGCGGCCTGACCATTACATGCCTCATAGCTGTTATATATGATTAGCCTGACCATTACATGCATCATAGCTAACCAGATGGTTAGCCTGACCTACAAGAATCATAGCTAATCATATGTAACCAGCCTGATCTCGTCCCAAGCCGATCATATAATAAACTGATATTTCAAACACTTAGCCCGATGTTTATTCTTTATTTCAGATTTACTTGTTCGAGCATTCACTTGTATATTGTTCATTGCTAGATGTTCTATTGCCTATTTCATATTCTCCACTACTCTACATTTCTAGTATTTATTTCATCTTGTATTCCTTATATTGTTTTATAGTTTTTGTCAACATAAATGAAACTGCTGTTTAGTGTTTGTGCTTCGCTCCAATCCTGATTGGATAACATTTTCAGAGGACTTGGAGGATTTCTGCCCCACCCACTACGGCTCAGGACCAGAGGGAGATTACATACCATAAATCCCCGAAGAGTTACCCATCTTAGTGGAGATTCTACCTGCCTGCACTTAGACTATCCTATTTCATGTATTATTGTACTAGACTGAGATTTGAGTTGTATTTATTGTTGTGACTTTTGAGGACATCTAGACACTGGACTTATGATGTATTTATATTTGTGTTGACTTATGATAGAACTCTTTATCCTTTTTTTTCTCATCGTGCCAATTACTTTATATAGCTTTGTGATTGAGTATATTTATAATCTGTGGATTCATATATTATTATTGTCCTCCTTATGGAGTTGAGACTATTGACAGAATGAGTTATATTTGAGACCTAGACAGCGTTCTACCGCCGATGCTGCAGCGTAGGCTGGACGTACCCATGGCTCATGCCCAAATTCTGGGTGCTGGTCGTAACATTCGCCCAGCTTCTCATTCCAGTCGCGTTTGTTGGATGACACAAACTTTTTGAGAATCTTTATGATGGTCTTATTGAAGGCTTCTGCTAGACCATTTGCTACTAGGTTGTAGGTAGTTGAGGCTATATTCTGAATTCGATTCTTGTCACAGAACCAATAAAAAGTGTGACTTGCAAACTGTGGACCATTTTTATGGATGATACTTTATGGCTAGCCGAAGCGATATATAACATGATGCTTGACGAAGCTGATCACGTTTGATGTCTTGACTTCAGCGAGTGGTACGACTTCCATCCACTTGGAGAAGTAGTCGATAATAGCCAGGATGAACCGATGTCCCTTGGACGAAGGTGGACTGATCGGACCTATGATATCTATGCCAAGGCTTCGAACGACCAGGATGCCACAGTCGGGTGTAGAAACTCCGAGGGTTGGTGGATGAAGTCCACGTAGATTTGGCACACTTGGCACTTCCTTGCGTAGTCAACGGCGTCTCTACCATTGTCGGCCAATAGTAACCCATTCTCCGGAGGCGGTCATGTAGCTTGGGCCCTGGTTGATGGAACCACAAACCCCATCGTGGGCCTCGCAGAGAGACTATTTCACGTCTGTATTCGATAGGCATCATAGCAGAAGACGGTCATAGGAGCGACGATACAGCTTTTTGGTAGTCGTATCATAATAGAACTGAGGGAACGTCTTTTGATGGAGGTAGCCTCCTTTGGGTTCTCAGGGAGAATTTCATAGACTACGTAGTCTATAAATAAGAGTCTCCAGTCTTGGGAGTCGGTGCTCGTCTCTACTGAGTAGCTCAGGCACTGATAGAAGTTGTTCTTCGGGCAGACAAGTATTTGACCGACCATAGTAATATGTTCATGGGTATTGACTGTAACAGCTAAAGAGGCCGCGAGACCAGCCAGGCATCAGCCTGGATATTTTGCAGTCGAGGGACGTGCCCTATGAAGAACCCCTCGAAGGTAGAGATTATTCCAAGCGTGGCTTGGTGGTAGGGGAGTATATCTTCATTTTGGACTTCGTACTCACCTCGGACTTGATTGACTATAAGCTTGGAATCGTCGTAGGCTTCTAGGTAGTCCACTCCTACTTGTTTGGTGAGTTAGAGCCTAATGACAAGGGCGTTATACTTTGCCACATTATTAGAGCATTGCTCAGTGAGAGAGTAGGTGCAGTTGATGACCAGATCATGTAGGAAGATCAATACTATCCCAATACCAGCAATAATATCGCCTTTGGGCCCTGTTCTTGTATCACCATCGAAGAACATTCACCAAACGGCTTATGTGCTCGTGGTCAAGTTTGAGTCTAACTTCTTGGTCAAGTTAGCAACAAGGTCCTTTTTTTCCTTGTCGTCACGGCTATTGTTGCTGTTGTAGGGGCATTTTTCTCTATCCTCGGCGACAGGGATCTATATTCCCAAGAGACAGGCGTCATTCACCTTCTTCTCAGCACCGACAATATTTATGATGAACATCGTCCAGTCTTTGAATTGGGTGTCACCCATCCATAGCTTGACCACTAAAAGTAGGTTCTTCCGGCACATGTCCATCAGAGTGGATTCAGGATTATCCGGGGGTAGCTTCAGTGTGGCTTGCATATAGCATTCGACGTATTCCCGTACAGGCTCTTTTTCTTTCTGTATGATGTCCAACAAAGAGGACATTATCATGTTACATCCTCCGTCATAGAATCAGGAGAGAAAGAGACTTTTAATATCGTCGAATGACGATATGCAGTTATCTTGGAGGCTGCAGAACCAATCGAAGGCGACCCCCGATAATGCCCCGACAAAGAGCTTGGTGAGGAGAGCAACACTGCGGGGTAGATGCCCTGTTGCTATCTCAAAGTAGCTTATGTACTGGTGAGGAGACGTCTTTCCTTCAAATGGATTTAAGTTGAAGGGCTTGTATTTAGGCGGATAGGGCACGTCTCTCCACTAGAGGGGATATGGTTGTCGAATCCTGAGTTCCCGCAGTGAGTCTCGGTTCCCCATTGAGTCCAAGCGGGCTTGCAGTTCTCGTACCTCCCGCATCGCTTTACGAGCCTCATCTACTATGGAAGGAGTAGATGATCCAGGCCTAATGCGATTGCTATTGATGGGTGAAGCGGTGGCGTTTGAGTCTCAATTTGCCCTTGGATCTTAACATTAATGGGCGGATCGGTGGCGTTTGAGTCTCAATTTGCCCCTGGATCTTGACTAGCTTGTCCCGAGGTTCTTGGTGGATGTAAGGCCATATTTGCCTTGATCTCCAACATCGTCTGGGTCAAGGCTTGCATCGACATACTAATGGTGTGCATCATAGCCTCAAGAGTTTTGAAGTGCTGTCAATCGCTGAGGCCCTCGAGATCGTCTCCCTCCATGTACACTGTTCTTACATGGGAGGCAGTATATGGAACAGTGGACATCATACTTTCTACCTCGGACTCTTGCATCGAACAGTCCTCCGGAAAATTTGTCAGCGTCGCATCCTCTTCGGACTCCGAGGGAACACTACCCCCAATATAGGAAGATGCATCTTCCTGGTGAGGGTGACTACCCCCAGGGGTCTCGACATCAGTTCCTTGGGCATCGTTGTCCCCTTGAAATTATGGGTTATCGTGGAGTTCTGGGGGATTGTGACCCCCAGATTTTAGAATCACTAGGGGTCCTGAGGAAGAACCACCCTCATGTGGACTTTTGCCTACGGCTGTAGACTTATGCGTATTCTGCCGTTGCCACATGAAGCTTTTCTCAATAATCGAATTTCTGTCATCGTAGTATTTTTTTCTACCAGAGTTTGGTCGGTAAGCGCCTTTCTCGACTACCGCATGAACAAGGCCAGTCTGTATGGACGCATGATGTGCGTCTACGGCAACAGGGAGAGTAGTGGAGAGTGCACGCTCCGCAGTTGGGTGAGGCATAGCGGCCTTTGCTACCCATGTCCTGCGGGTCTTCTTAAGCTTTGTTTGCCTTGAAGAAGGACTCGCGCTGACCATGGAGACCATGTTCTCGAATGCTTGCTGGTCAAAGAGTACCACCAGCATCCTTTGGGTCGAGCCCAACTTGGCCTCATCGGGCTGCGTCACTGTCTTCTCATCAGATGAGAAGTTGGTCTCCAGCAGAGTTTCCATCTTGTTCGCCATTTAATTTAAAAGTCTAAAAGAGCTTAATTTAATCAACAAACTAAAAAAAGTACAAAGAGGTCCTAGATAGACAATCTAAGTATAATATTTTGATCTGGGTAGTGACGATGGACAAACAGCGCTGTGGTGGCTCTTTTACTCCGTTGACGGTCCGATTAGGGAATAAGGATGCTCTCCTTTCATCTCTCTCCTGAGCTTGTGTGTACGTATGTAGCTGGCCGGGGGGGTATGCTCTCTTTCTCTCTCTCTCTCTCTCTCTCTCTCTCTCTCTCTCTGAAATAGAAGAAAAAAATTCGACCTTTGGGACGTCCAAGTTGCTCCTATTTATAGCCATCATGTTGATAGGTTATAGGTGCCGTATGTGCCTCTGTTTAGTGGCCGCAGGGGGCTCCTTCAACAGAATACGGTTGAAACTGTAGGTGCATAGTGTGGGTTGAATCCAGGACAAGCTGCCACGTGAACGTTTTATTAGGATTTTGTTATTACTAGAGATCATGTTGGTTCTTCTTCTTTGTTTGTGTGACTTGGTCATCTTGACACGTGGTTCACACTTGGTTGGAGAGAATTGCAACAGAAAGATTTTGTCTTAAGGAACCTTGCCATATTGGACACAATGATTCTGAGATGCATGAGACGCATGGCATCTAAAATATATGGGGCCAGAGACACATGGGACGCATGGAGTCTGGAACGCATAGGGCCAGAGACACACGAAACATAGAGTCTGGAATGCATAGGGCCAGAGTCGCATGGAGCACATGGAGTCTGGGACGCAGGGGGCCAGAGATGCATAGAGCGCATGAAGTCTGGGACGCATGGGACCAAAGACGCATGGGACGCATGGAGTCTGGTACGCATGGGGTCAGAGACGTATAAAATCTTTGTTGTGTTGTACACGTGGGGCTGCACACTCATCAAGAGTAAAGTTTATGATGACGTGAGACTTCTGTCTTTTAGCGTATTTACGTCCTTCGAAGCGTTCAGAAAATCCTTTTTGTTAGGATTTTATGACAGAGATGATCTTGTTGTCAGAATGCCATGTTAAGTCCATCTGCGGCCAAAGCTTCTTCGGCTAATTGGGACGCATAGATGTCGCCTTTCTGGCCCGCAGGGTAACTCTGCGACCCAATCTCTTCTGAGCTTTACTTTGGGGTGCATGATTGTTCGACGCATGAATCCTATTTTCTATGCTTCAACATATGCGGCCTATCTTCACCAAGTTAGGTTCTGAGGGTACTTTTTCTTGGGTGCATGGCTTCAAATTTTTTATGCTTCTACAACACCCCCTTCAAAGTTTTCAAACTGACAAGTTTGGAATACTTTGAACAAGAAGCATGGATGAGCACTTTGGGCCACATAGGTAACGTGTCGCATGGACATGTTGTCTTATAGATGAGTCTGCCAGGCTGTCCAATCTTTATTTAATGAAGGATTCGCATCGATCCTTTCAAGCTAATTTCTTGGGATTCTGAGCTATCTCTTGGCCCAGACTCTGAGATGACGGTTCACAGTGGATAAAGTGGCACAATAATTGAGGTATCATCATCATATTTTGCTGTCAGGCGGATCAAGGTGGATCAGGATTCAAAGCAACCTCCATCATCATCTCGAGCCATATGTTCCTGCCTATATAATGAAGCCTTTAGGAGAGAGAAAAGCCTTTATTATACGAGCTGCTCCGACTTTCTCTCTTTTCTTCCTTGCTGTCATGGACCCTCCCAAAGCTTCTTCCTCTACTTCTGCTATCAAGAAGGCCCCCAAGGGAAAGGGCAAAGGCAACAACAAGGGCAAGGGGAAGGGTCGCGCTGTCGAGTCGGATCCCCCCTCCCCCGCTGCCCGCCAACGTTCAGCCGCACATCATGGGTAGGGTTTCCTTTGGAGAAGAGGATGTCAAATTTAGAACACAAAGACACATTTGCACAGTCAGTCACATGGATGAGCCATCATCTAGAATATGTGCTGACTTTTTACTTGACTCTGCCGCATGTGTAAAAAGTTACTTGGACAATGCGCGAGCTCTAATCCTGCCGTATAGATATCTCTGCCGCATGAATATCTATGTCACATGAATATCCATGCCGCATAGATAACTTTGACGCATGAATATCTATGTCGCATAACTAACCCTGTCACATGGATGAGCTCGTTCAGATTGAGGGATGTGATAAGCTTGCCCGAATGGTCTTGACCAAATTCTCTTGTTGTTTTTATAGTGACTCTGCCCACCACACCCTCAGGTGAACTCGTCCTTGACTATAACCAGCTTCCATTGAGTATGAACCTCGGGGACTTGGTTGCTACCATCCAAGCTCAGATTGACAGAGGTCTCCCTTCTGAGCGACAACAGATGATTACCGACCAGACCAACTCCTTTCTACTGAGCCAAATAAACTCGGGGGAGATCCCCATTGGGGACGATTATTTTTTTATGAAGTCATACTTTTTCTTCGGAGATGTACTGAAGTATTCTCATCCTGAGATTGGGACGGCTATGGAGAACTGGTCTTTTACCTTCCGTGTGATAGAGATGGCCTTCCCTTCTTTTGGTTATCATTTACCCTTATCATATTTGAGAGTAAGGATGAGTTCACAAAAAATGGGCTGGAACTTGACACTTGAGCAAAAAGGGACGCTTGTTGGCAAGGTCCAATGTGGGACCGAAAAAAGCAAGGGGGTCTTTTTCAGTAAAAATGACCCTGCTTGGACTGAAACTCGACATTGTTAGAAGTTAACTGGGGCCGAATCTTAGTGTATATGCGATGGACACTTTCCTTCATCAAGTTACCAAGAAGGGTTCTTATCCCTCTGGATAGTTGTGGACTCTTAGCTGGGCACATTACATCCCCTCCTGGTGTCGCCTGAACTTGTAGATTCTAAAGAAGTATTAGCGGGATCTTAAAGCAGCTGACCTATTTTTTGCTATGAGGGTTACGTATTATGGTCTAGAGATGAATCGCCCCATATTCATTGCCCTGATGGAATTATATAATTGTCGTACGGGGACTTTCTTTACGCCTGGCGATAAAATGGGACTGGCTTTGCATGAAATGCATGCTGTCAATAAGCTTCCTTGGGGCTAAGTACCCTATAAAGAGTACAACCCAAGTAATGAAAACTCGAAGACTTGGAGGCGAAGAATCCGGAGATCCTAGTGGTGTTTCAAGTGTTACTGTGCCATCACAGTTTTTGTCAGTAGTTGTCGAAAAAGAAGAGAAAGTCTTATGAGGGAGCTTCCCTCTATATTATGACTTGGACCCATTATCTCTTTCTGGAGCATAAGGGTTCTACTAAAATTTATGTCCAGGCATGTCACGATCTACACCCGATATAGGGGCATGAGTACGTGGGTATTTCCAGCCTATGCCATAGCATCGGCGGTAGAACGATGTCTATGTTAAGACTATCTAACTAGCAATCTCACATAAATATCCAACTCCATAAGGAGACAATGATATAACAATATAATATGAAATACTCAATCACATAACTAAAGCACGATAAAATATCAAAAGAATAATATAAATCACAACCATAAATTATAAACAATAATATAAATCTAAACTTCAAACAATAACATCCAAGTCTGAATATATGCCAGAAACAAATCTGGTACCAAAATTTACAAAAATGAACTAACTAATATAACTAGTGATTTCGGCTAGACCTCCAAGCAATCACACCTGAGCTACAAGGTCTAAAGCTGCAGCTACTCTTTCTGTCGTCCGCAATATGTCGAACACTAGTCCTCTAAGTCGTCGTCTGAAAAATATATCCAGTCAGGATTGGAGTGAAGTACAACCCAATAGCAGTTTCAATTAATTGACAAGGACTATAAAACAATAAAAAAAGGATGCTATATACAATAAGAAAATAATAAACTGATACAATGGCAAATAGTAAAAAGAACAGACAATGTAAGCAATAAGGTATAGCCAGTGCATATATGAAATAAAAAAGAAAGGAACTACAATATCAGATTCAAGGCAATATAATCTATGAAACTGAATATAAAGAACTACAACTATTCTAAGTGTTTGAAATACTTGTTTCGATATGTGATCGGCTTGGGAACTTGTACGATAGCTAAATGGCCTGGTTAATCATACGTGAGGTATATGATTAACACTAACAATGTTTTACAATTTACAATATGAATATAATCACATTTCTTACTAGCATTTTCTTTGCCCCGACTAGTACAGTGGATCCAACCATGACACGTTATGATACACGATCAATATCCAATAATAATACCATATACGATATCTAATGTCAATGTCGGGTACGATATCAATACGATAACCATTATAACATCTAATGATTGAAGATCCCAGCTATATACCAGTTCGTGTACCATAGTGTCAAGAATCAGATGTAATATTTCTAAATACTTAAAATATAATAATTATT
Source organism: Iris macrosiphon (assembly GCA_036927795.1). NCBI lineage: Eukaryota > Viridiplantae > Streptophyta > Magnoliopsida > Asparagales > Iridaceae > Iris > Iris macrosiphon. The sequence goes on from JAYESA010000013.1 coordinate 63,038,710, forward strand.
AAATAATAAAAACTATCAGAGAATGTACTCGCCTGTGATCCAGAGCAACGAATGTCAAACTGTATCTGTATCGGTGCCTCAAAGATCTAAATATGAAATATTAGTGTCAATAAGTGATATGAGATGATATACATGGTTAACTAACTTGCTGTAATATTTATAGGCCACTTCTAGGTCCATACTAGGGTATACTAGTCAATACTAGGCTAACTTGGTTAATACCTTGTTATACTAGATTTTCTAGGTCTTAACAAGGTCAATTAGTCAAATTTAGGTTAAACTAGGTCAACACTCCAATTTGGGTTCATAACTTGAAGGTATACAATCATACTAGACTATAAACACTAAGTATTATATATATATATATATAAAAACTTATATTTAGCTAATATCATAGAGTATCTCACTATTATCTCAATAATACTTTAATATTTAAGGTTACCTTTACTATATGTGTACCTTACCAAGGTACTCTCTTGGATGCTAGAGCATCAAAACTCACAAATATTGGTATCTTACTTATAGACCTACTTGGTATCATAAGTTTTCTATTGTATCTAACTACTATCTTGATATATGTGTATTACTATTACTTTAATCATGAGCTAATATTGCTACTTGGGTATCATCTAACACAATACCTCTATAACTAACATATACCTTGACTCAATAGACAAACCTATTTCTTGAATACTTATATATCATACTCATAACCAATCGAACACTCCTACTGAGAACAACAACTCACTGCACTTATTCATTCCCTCACATCTCACATACCCACTATAATACCTTAATACTTACAGAATTCTGAGGCACTAATACCCATAACTGATACTCACACAACTTCACAACCCAAGCTCACACCCATATACCCCCAACACCTGACTGCAACTCCCCTGGCCTATGCTCCTTTCCCTGCTGCCTTCGACTGATTGCCACCCACCTGTGCACACATGTGCACAAATTAGCACTGCAGTGCTCTGCAGATCCACATCACAGTATATACTACAGCTGTGTTAGGCACTCGTGTGTGTAACAAATCCCCTCACTTATACTAGTGTACTCCCACACACAAGGATACTCATGTATCATTAGATACACACACTTAGGATACTTTAGGCCCTAGATGCTCATACTCAATATTGAGTCCACAATCTTCTCTCTCAACATAGATCACTAACATAGATTCTAACTTATATGGATACATATATACTGATATTCCCTTTGAAATCAAGCATGTACCCGACCTTCATTGTTGCTATACCCCAGCTCCCAACCTGCACTGTACAGTCTCTCTTCCTCAAGCCATCATTCAGTCTCTCCCCCTAACAGTAGTGCTAACTGCTAATGGTAGCAGTTCAAGACACATACAACTTGCAAATACCCAATCCTCTCTAATATGCACAGATGTGCATTGCACATCCTAGTATAGACAGAGAAAAACCCCATTTATTCTGAACTCGACTGCACCCCTAATCCATCTAGTGCAACTCTAAATGCACCCACAAAATCCTCTCCCATCTCATGCTACTTCTTACATATCACGCATCCCCTATAAACCTATAAGTAGATAACACATACCCAAAGCTCGTGTATCTCAGGATACTCCAACATACCTATGATACATAAGTACCAATTACTAAATCCCCATGTTAGCAACCTACCCAAACCCTCTGCTCTAATACACTGTTCTACCCCCCCCCCCCCCAATTACACAGTTCCCCATTTGTCCACCTGAACATACATGCATACATATGTTCACAACAAAATTACCTGTATAAATATTCCCTTCTACCTACTGCCAATTACAGATATCTGAATTAGCACTCAACCCCTTAGTTACTGCACTTGAGCATTCCCCCACATTAATGGCTGTGCAAAGCACAAGGAAAACCCCACTGCACACACTGATTTCTCCCACTAATACACTATCTTCCTATTGACATCCTATACTATTTGGTAAACTTGTCCCAACAGGGTCTGCTGACACAAGAGGCACACTAGTACTTGCCTAACACACATCTTACAGGCTCTTGATACCCTCAATTGTGCTACACAGTCCAACCAAACCCCCAACCAATCACCTGAACACAACCCCCTCACCAACACACACCTAAAAACAAACACAAACACAATAAATGCTCATCTAACACCAACACACATCGTACTAAGTTTCAAGATATGGTTCTCACTCCTCATAATACCAAAATCTCTACTACATAAACACCAAATATACACCAAGCATAAACGCAAACACATAGAGTGCATCACTCTATGATACACTCCCAAAACTCCACACCATGATTCCACAACCCCATAATACCCAATATATATATAATTTATGATATATAATAATTAATATAACTAAAATTAATGCTAATAATAGGAATTTAGCCTCTAAAATATAATACAAAGGAAAATACCAAATCTACACCCCTGTATCATGAAGTATCGTGATATCGACTCTCTGATCCAATTGTGGACACGTACACACTCAATACTCATAAATCAAACTCTAAACTATCAATGAATTGTTCTCTCAAATACTTGGTGAACCAAATTCGAATTTTTTCCAATTTGGCCCCAAAACTCAATGTAACTTTCTCCAAAGGTCTCATATGAACCTATTTCTTCTTTCTATGGGTAGCCCTTAGCCATGAGAAGGTCCCTAGGAATTTATTTCATCATTTAAAACTGAAATAACAAGAGGGCCAAGAGTTTTACCTATTGGGATATGGATTCCCAATGTATTCCACCAAATGGACACAAATAAAGGTTGGACACAATCCTCAAGCCAATGTTTTCCTCCTCAAGTGCTCCTCTAGCAATGCCAAGATCCTTAGCCTCCTTGAAATAAAAATGAGATGGATAAAATTTAGAAATGGATGGATTTAGTAGGGAAGGGTTTAGGGTTTGCCTCTAATTTTGGGGATGAACTAATTAGGAATAAAATGGAGGTTATTCATGAATAAAGATGCTTATATAGCCTCCTATTAGGATTAGGGTTAAGTTGAGGAATATTCGTATTGACACAAATGTCTCTCTCATTCTCTCATGAATAGGTTCAACTAATCCTATAGAAGGAATATTCTATTCTTGAGTCTAAATATGTTTAATAGACTTAATCTAGTCATGACTAACTAATGAGTCAAGTAAAATAGTCTAAACTCAATACTAACTCATTCTCCTAAACTAATGAGTCAAACTATGACTAACCATTTAAATGAATCAATGGGTCAAGTCAAGTCTAGTTGGGTCCACTAATGTCATGTCTAATTCTAGAATAGTCTGATCAACTAACCAATAATAATATTAGTTATAATATATATCATACACATTATATATTAAACAAAAATATAAACACAATATTTATAATAATACAAAATAACAAAAATATTCCTATTCTATAAATGTGGTAGTTACAGGAATCCACGATCCAAGAAGGAAGTTGCTGACTTAATTAAAGAACAAAAGAAGTTGGTTGCTGAGGGTGAGGAAGTTGAGGGCAGATTGTCGCTAGTTCGTCGCTTCCCTCTGTCAATGGTTGTCACCTTCCTGTCGCTAATTTAGATAATAATTGTCGCTATTTTGCCACATAAACTCAATGGAATTCCACCGCTGACCATCGATGTGTGTTATCCTTTATGGCCTCATCACTAGTTCTTCTGCCTTCCCTATTGTATATGTTGGTAAACTTATGCATCCAAAGAGGTTTGCTAAAAAAAATCGCCTTTGCCATGCTCTAGCAAATGTTCCTATCAACATAGAGAGATCTACTCATCCAAGGTCCATACACTTCAAGCACATGGCATAACTCTTAACCCAATTGCCATCTATATCTTATATTTATGAGGGTAAAATAAAGAGTATAAAAATTAATTCATCTAGACAAGAGTATTTATCCAAAATCATAGACTTATTATAGGTCTTTGCACCATAGATCCATTAGTAGGCTTATTGCTTTCATATGATGGATGTTGACCCTTGGGCTTAATTGGCTTTTCTAATTGTTGGCTAATGGGGACATAATACATTCTAATGATAAACATATTCAAGTAAAATTTACATAAAATCTAATAAAACAGAAAGTTTTCTAGATTAATTTGATATTCGACAAGAAAATAAAACAAAACAAAACAAAACAAAAATCGATTAAAAAAGGGTTAAAGTAAAACGTCAACATTGGGCACACAGGGGGTTGAACCCATCAAACAAACAGTTGGAGTTGGACAACGAGCCAATAATGAGATGATCAAAAGTTTCAACTTTGACCATTTAGGACATGTTTGGTTGCACGAAAGTGTAGGAAAGTATTAAGTAAAAAAATAGAGTTTGCGTATGCGATGCAGACACATAAGTTTTGACTTTCAAAATTATTTGGTTGGTAGAATTGGAAGAAATGAAAGGAGAAAAATGAGTTCGATTGTTTGGATGGTTGATAAAAGTGAAAAAAATGAGTTTGATTGCTTAGATAGTTGCTGAAAATAGATGTTGGTTGAAGATGTTGTAAATCTGTGTATGCTTACCCCTAAATTTTTTTATAAAAATAATTCTCATTTAAACCTAAATATTACAATACAAATTATTATTAATATAGTTTATTTTTATTTTTATTTTTATTATTATTATTAAATATTGTTATTATTATAATTCCTCCGCTTCCCTTTCACTCTTCTCCTCCACCTCGTCACCCTCACCATCACCTTTACCTTCCTCTCCTTCAAAACCGTGATTCCTAGTGAGTCTGGATCCATCAACTCTACGCTAGTCCGCCTCGCCTTCCCAAACATCGGCACCGTCGGCACCTTCGCCTCCCTCCTCCCGACTAGGTTCGAAGCACGTGTCGAACAAATAGAAACCCCCTTCCACCTTCTTCAACCCCATTGTCCCCGACCAGAACGCGTCTCTCACTGCCACGTACGCAGGCCTCGCCAGCCGCGTCACAACGTGTCTGTCGAGGCATTGGCCGAAGCCAAGGTCGGAGAGGGAGAGGAGTTCAGAGGAACGAAACTCCCTTTCCTCCTCTCTCTCTTTCCTCTTGACTTGAGGAGAGTTTCCTCTGAAAAAAAAACTTGGATGCATGTGAAACTGAACAAACTTTGGGGAGACAGGAACTGCATTCAGTTAATACAGTAAAAAAAAAAATTTAATTTTATTTGTGGCAACCAAACAGCTGAACCGATAATAATTTAGCTGAGTTGTAAATATTTTCTCAGTTTCAGCCCAGCTCTCTACGACCACTTCCATACGGAAAAAGTCAATGCATAGTCCAAATCAACATGCAAATGCTCAGCTCCAAATTAGGGCTTGAGATGTATAGTCCAAATCAACATGCACAAATGCTCAGCTCCAAATTAGGGCTTGAGATGTATTCTTAACAATTGGAATAATATTGGTTAAATGCATGACTAGTGCCACTAAGCCAATAGCAGGCTATGGTGACCCGATCATAAGAAAAAGTATCTATATAATCCAAATATCACAACTATGGCCAACTTTGCAACACCGAGTCCTAGAGTTGGCTACAATATTTGGGTATAGGCCCTTTGTTGGCAAGAGCCAATTGGAGAGAAAGAGTCAGACACAACATTTTGGGCTACTTCTTCAATTGGCTCCAATGTTCTCAGCTGGCAACTATACCGGTAATATCTGGTTATAGTGGCCGGTAACCATCACAATATAATTTAGATATAGATTAATTAATCAATTATTAATACTATATATATATATATATATATATATATATATATATATATATATATATAAAATAGAAATAATTGTTTTTTAAGTATTTCCCTGTCAGTCTTAATATTAGTAAGACGAAAGGGAGAGCAGGGAAGAAAAGCAAAAGTTGCTTGGTAAGTCATATTCTGTTTAATTTTTTGACGAGTTAGATTATCCTTTGTATAGTTTTTGGAAGCCTGTTGTTTTGAAAAATTGTTCCGGCTATATTAATTCTTCGTGTTGTTTTCTTGTGACTAAAAAAAAATAGTCTCATATTAACTACATGACCAAATGTGTATATCAATATAATACTTTGTATGAGTTGAGATGTGTACATGAGGTGTATCACAGTACATGGGTGTCATGTGTGGGTGTTTTATTAGGAGAAAAAAAGATTAACTCCTCAATGAAACATTTTAAGCTTCTTGTCATGCTTTTGGATATTATTATATAGGAGCTGCGACTCGAACTCGGACGCAAAGTGACGTTTTGTTAGCGCACTTAGCACATCAACATCGTCGCAAGACCCTCGTTTTATGCGTGAGTTTTATGCTCGGGTTGCATGCGCGGGGTGCATGAATGAGCACTTGTGGGATATCAATTTTGTATATTGATTTTTTAGTCCCACTTCGAAAAGAAGAGGAGGATGAGCTTACATCCTTCCCTATATAAAGAGCCCTCTAGCCTCCTTTTGAGATATACCAAAAATTGTAAAAGATGAGTCTAAAAGGAGTCTGTTCGAGTCACACAAAGAGGTGACTACGGACGTTCCAGAAGTTCTCTTGAGAATTTGCTGGCTCCTGGGAGCAGATCATTGATAGAAGACGCATCTTGCTTTGAGCAACGGTGATCTTCACCATCCCAGCAAGAACAATTTTTATTCTATATTTCTCTCATCTTCTTCTAGTTGTAAACGTTCTGTCCCGACTGCAACTGCTTTTGCAAGGAAGAACGTGTTTTTGGTTTTTGAATTATGTGATTCAGAAGAGTTGTAATTAGCTACTATATTATATAATTATATAGTTTTTCATTGGATCGAGGTATATCAGAGAGAAACCTTTTGTGTTAAGTCATGATTTCGACTTCAACTTCTTGTTCTACCATATTTGATTAAGCCTCGGGACTAACAATCTCAAAGCAAGATCCGAGTAAGACAGATAACAATCGTGCAAGTCTTCTCGACATAAGTTTTTACAAACTTGAGAAGATTGAGGGATACACTTCAATCATTTGGATGAGGAAGGAGTCATCTGTCAAATGTTGGACGTGGGTAGAGAGATCCAGGATCTACCATTCCTGCGGATGGAAGTGAACTTGATCTGGTGTCACTGGAGACGCACATTCCAAAAGAAAGAAAGTTGACATCTGATGCAAGTTGGCGCATGGAGATGTCTGAAGCTAGTAGCCGCATGGAGAAGTCTACTGCGGTTGCTGAAGAAAGACTGAAACTATGTATTTACGCATGGCAACAATTAGAACATGGAAGAACTCGACACATAAGCAATCTTGGCGCAGGGCACTCATTGCGCATGGCGGGCTCGGTGTAGTGTAGTCACTACGCATGGCGTTCTTTCGGTGCATGGCAGGACTTAGCGCATGGAATCGTCTATGTGGCTAGCTCTAAGTAAGGTCTATGCGCGACCAGGTTATGCGCATAGGGCTATGAGAACCTTGGCACATGTATCTTCAAGCATGAAGGACCATGAGAATAAGGATCGCTGATCCAATTTTAAACCAAAATAGCAAGGTAAAAGCTTAACTTGGTTACTTTGATTACTTAACTTGGTTGCTATGATTGCGCATGTTAAGTCATCTGGCATGGTTACTGACTGGTGAATAGACACTAGTGCATATAGCCAGGAGCTTTAGGAAGAGCAGTTCATCGAGGTCAAGTCTATCACTAAAGAAGGCCAAAGATCTCGATAGCGAACAAGGATCAAGCAGATGATCTGGGGATTGGGACAATGGTCCTCGACTTCGAGAAGTTACAGTCAAAGAAGTACGTGTAGCAAAGTACCAATGATTAACATAGAACTGATCTCAGGAAACCTGTTGCAGACTTGAGGGTGAACATCCATGGTTGCTAGGAGACATACTTTGAAATAAGGCTTTAGTATCATATGGATGTTCGAACTTCTTCTTGTGAGTAGAGTCTCATTACAAGAGTTGTGGACACCAAGACTAGGACATGTACTCTGAACCGCAAGATGTCTAGTCTATGGCTTATCTCCAAATATGGGAGTAAGGAGGTGGAGAAGTGTGAGGTTTGCGCGCAGACAAAGATTACAAGAAAATCGTTCAAATTAGTAAATCGAAGTACAAATTTTCTAGAGTTGGTACACTCAGATATCTGTGACTTCAAACAGTTCTCCACAAAGGGCATGATAAAGTATTTTATTACCTTCATCGAGGAATACTCGAAGTACGCGTTCGTCTATCTGCTCAAGACAAAAGACGAAGCATTTGAGAAGTTCAAGGAGTTCAGGGCTAAGGTTGAACGTCGAACATGGCAACAAACTTAAGAAGCGCAAAAGTGATCGAGGCAGAGAGTATAGGTCCATTGAATTCGTATCGTTCTGCAAAGTAAATAAAATTATTAATGAGACGATTGCTCCGAATTCTCCTCAATCAAATGGAGTAGCAGAACGAAAGAACAGAACGTTGACAGAGATGATGAAGTCAATATTATTAACTGTGGGTCTTCTAAACTGCTTCTGGGAAAAAACTGTGCTGACGGCTACGTTTATCGTGAACAGAGTGCCATACGCAACATCTGATGTCACTCTTCATGAATTCTAGTTCAAAGTCAGACCAACTTGAATGTCATTCGAGTGTGGGGGTGTCGGGCGTATGTGAAGCTTCCAGACTTGAAGATTCAGAAGCTAGGAACGAGGACTATGAAGACAATCTTCCTGGGATATGCTGAGAAGAGTAATGCTCGGAGGTTCCTTGATATTGAGTCAAATTATATCATCGAAATCTCGCGAGGCTGAATTCTTTAAAGATAAATTTGCAAGGCACAAGAATATTATTTTTGCGGACATTCTAAAGAATAGTGTGAGTGCACATGAGGCTAACGCTTCCAATAAAGATGTAGTCCAAGAAAAAGTTGTCATTCTAGAGACAACTTTCGAACCAGATCTCGCAACGGTATCTAAGCGAGTGAGGAGACAAGGACTTCGGAGATGACTTCGTCACCTATCATGTGGAAGCAGACCCTCTTACCTATGATGAGACGATGAAGACTAGAGACATTGTCTTCTAAAAGGAGGCTATACATAATGAGTATGACTTAATAACCTTCAAAAATACTTGGGTGTTGGTCGATCTGCCCGAAGGAGATAAACCAATCGGATCTTCAAGAAGAAGATGAAGGCCGATGGAACTGATGACAAGTTCAAGACAAGGCTGGTGACCAAAGGGTTTTCTCAAAAGCAGGGGATCGACTACTTCGACACATATGCTCAAGTAGCGCGGATGACAACCATCAGGATCTTAATTGCTCTGAGTGTAATTCATAAGCTAGTTATACATCAGATGGATGTTAAAATGATATTCCTGAATGGAGAATTGACCAAAGAAATTTATATTCAACATCCAGAAGGATTGATTGTCAAGGGCCTTGAAGTCAAAGTCTGCAAGTAATTAAAATTGTTATACGGTCTAAAACAAGCTCCCAAAATGTGGCATGAGAAGTTTGATAAAGTTCATAAGATCAAACGGCTACAGGGTCAGCGAGACAGACAAGTGTATTTACACAAAGTTCGCTGACGGGAGAGGAGTCATCGTTTGTCTATACGTGGACAATATGCTGATCCTAGGCACGGATCGAGCACGTGTCACTGAGACAAAGAAGTTTCTCTCATCCAAGTTAAGTATGAAGGACTTGGGGGGAGCTGATGTGATCCTGGGAATCAAGGTCATCCGTAAGGGCACTGGAGTGGCGCTGTCACGGTCTCATTATATTGAGAAGATGCTCACACGTTATGGATATCAGGATCTTTCAGGGATCGTTACTCCGTACAGGTGTGACAAGAAGCTGAAGCCAAATCCTAGAAAAGTGCCAAGCAGCTGGAGTATTCAAGCGTCATTGGAAGTTTAATGTATGTAACAACTGCCACAAGGCCTGATCGCCGTCGGGATGCTGAGTCGATTTACGAGCAATTCAGGTGTTGAGCACTAGAAAGCTGTGAGGAGAGAAATAATATATCTCAAGATGACTCAGAAGTATGCATTGCACTACAGCGATAATTCGACCGTAGTGGAAGGCTTCAGTAATACAAACTGGTGTTCAGAAGAAGATAGCTAAAGGTCTACAAGAAGATATGTCTTCTCAAAGGGTGGAGCTTCTATATCGTGGAAGACAAAGAAGCTGACAATGCTCTCTCATTCCTCAAAAGAATATGAGTTCTATGCACTGGCGACTACAGCAGAGGAAGCATGATGGCTTCGGAAGCTCATGTATGATCTTCCAGTAGTTGGTGCGCATATTCGGTGGTACCGATTCACTGCGACAACCAGGTGACTACAATGGTGGCATCAATTTTTTTCTTTTCAATGGTTAGAAGAGATCTATGCGACTAAGGCACATGGTGTTGTATGAGCGCATCAAGGATGGCATCATATTAGCGGTTAATATTCATAGCTAGGTGATTATAGTGGGTCCGTTCACGATACTACATGAGCGCATCAAAGATGGCACCATTATAGTGGTTGATGATCAAAGTCAGGAGGGTCTGGCGAATCCGTTCATATAAGAAATCAAGCGCCAGTTGATCATAAGAACTATAAAGGAGCATAGTACTCCATATTACAGTGGCAACACCATATAAGGTACCTTGACAGGGTAAAGCCTCAGTATCAGGCCATGTCATAGCGGCGTAACACTGCATATAGTCAAGGACACAACATACATGGGCTTGGAGGATTTTTGATATTCTGTCTTTGTAATTCTACCATAAAGTTTTATGCGATTAGTTCAAAGAGAAATCTACTAGGCATCTAGATTTTGGTTTAAAGAATGATCATTGACTAGAAGAATATCAGGAACAGTATGTAGTCCTTTGAGACATTGAGGGGTTACGGACCCAGAACCACTATTGTCTACTGTTTGTTCTCTGAGTAGAATAAAGTTCTGTGGGAGGATGGCTTAGACGCCTTAATGAGTTCTAGGACATTTGGAATGTCCGGCGTGCCTTACAGAAAGCACGGTAGCACAACACTATAAATGAGCGAAGGACTCCATGCTATAGTGGGTGACACCACCATGAGGTTCCTCGATAGGGTAATGCCTCAGCTTTGCGAGCCATGTCATAGCGGCGTAGTACCACATATAGGAAGGTGACATAATGATATAAAATAAAGAGTGGTAGACAACACTACAAAGAGGTCGGTGACCTCATGTTACAGTAGTGTGACACCACCAAGAGGTACCTATAGAGGGTAAAGCCTCGGCTACGCGAGCCATGTCACAACGGCATAATACCGCAAGGAAGCGCAAGGCTTCATGCTGGGTGGTTTGGTACTACAAAAAGGCTGGGACCTCATGCTACAGTGGATGACACCACAATGAGGTGGGACCTTGGCTTTGTGCTATGTCATAGCGGAGTAGCATTGCAAGAAAGCGCAAGGCTTCATGCCAATGACTCTTTAAAATAACTCACCTAGAATGTATGGAAAGAGATATACGTCGTCTCTTGAGGGTAAACTTGTAGACGCCCAAGATACATACACCGAAATCAAGCATGCATATGGCCTTTAATGTGTAACCGAAAGCGCAGCTGATGTCATTTTGTGAGTGAAAAGAATTACAGCTATGGTGCAGAATTCAAGGCCTAGTTCATTCTTGTATCATAATGTTATTTGACCCATGCGGGAAGATTCAAGTCGAAGCGACATCTATCCCAATGTATAATGGGCAGTCACTGTAGGGAACGCTCAACCCATATATTGAGATATATGGAAGATTGTTGGTGTTGTTTCCTTTTGACTAAGAAAAATAGTCCCGCATTGGCTACACCACCAAGTGTGTATCTCAATATAATACTTTGTATGAGTTGGGGTGTGCACATGGGGTATGGTGGGGCACATATGTGCCATGTGGGGGTATTTTATTAGGAGAAAAAGGATTAACTCTCCAAAAGGGCTTAGTGATTCGGACTCAAACTCGGGCTCAAGGGCGCAAAGTGACGCTTTGTTAGTGCACTTAGCATGTCAGCATCGTCGTAAGGCGCTTGTGCGATTTTGTTGATCTCGTGCGCTCATTTTATGCACAAGTTTTATGCTCGGGTTGCATGTGCGTGTTGCATACGCATGTTGTATGAACGAGCTCTGAGCGGGTGCTGAATGAGAGTTGAACGGGTTCTGAGCGGGCTATACATTGAGCCGCGATTGTGGGATATCAAGTTTGTATATTAAATTTTTAGTCCCACTTCGGAAAGAAAACGAGGATAGGCTTCCATCCTTTCCTATATAAAGAGCCATCTAGCCTCCTTTTGAGAGATGCCAAAAATTAAAAAAGAGGAGTCCAAAAGGAGTCTGTTCGAGTCACACAAAGAGGTGACTACGAGCATTCCAGAAGATCTCTTGAGAACTTGCTGGCTCCTGGGAGCATATCGTCGATAGATGACGAATCTTGCTTTGAGCAACGGTGGTCTTCACCACCCCAACAAGAATAATTTTTATCTATATTTCTCTCTTCTTCTTCTAGTTGTAAATATTTTGTCCCAATTGCAACTACGTTTATAAGAAAGAACGTATTTTTGGTTCTTGAATTATGTGATTCATAAGGAGTTGTAATTAGTTACAATATTATATAATTAACATTAATTCCATCTAAATACATTATTTTAACCAAATCTATTTTTAATTGCGGCCAGTACGACAAGGGTTTTGTAGTCTTATTAGTTTTTTACTATGGGCATGTTTGGTTCGACCAAATGAAATAAAGTAAAAAAAATTTGAAAATGGAAAGTTTACTTATGTATTGTGCATGCACATTATACGTACGTATATTTTAGGAATTCTTTTATTTGGATGGTTGTTGAAATAAGTTGAAAAGTGTAATTTTTTTTTAGTTTTTATGTTTAAGAGGTGTTTCAAGGTGTGTAAAAGTGCGGGCCGGTCCGAAATCCGCCACGGGCCCGGACCGGTCAACAACCCGTACCGGCTCGGCCCACCTCCTCGGCAGGTCCGGGCTGGGTCGGCAAAATCGGCTCGTAAGCCCGGTGTAGCGCCCCGTTCCCCCGGTGCGGGGAGCGCGGCTAAGAAACACAAGACGGTATCGTTCGATCGGGATAGATTGAATTAAGAACTCGTCCTCGTTATGGATTTGTTTCTTCGGAATCGATTCCCATATTCAGTGGACTGCGCCCCAAGGATCGGCTCAGCGGCAGAGTCAAGAGGGACCTCTCCGCTGCTATCTTTTATTGCCTCGGTTTTCGATGTCGCTTGTTGCTTTCGTGCTTTGAGTTGGTTTTGGGATTTGCTTGTTTTCCTTGAACGGTTTCGATGGTTTTCATTGTTTTCGTTCATTGAACTGCACTTCAATTCCGAGAATGGAAAGAGAGGAAGAAGTATTAATCGAGCTGTTCGTGTGCAGGTGAACGAGCAGTAGGCGGCTTGCGAGCGGAGTCGTGAAGCGCCTCTTTCCTTCTTCTTTCCAAAAATCTAAGTGAGTGGCTACCAACCCGATTAGCTAGTCCTGCTTCCAAGCTTCACAGCTAATCAATCCGCACTCTCCTTTGCCCCGATCAAACGATACCAAATAATAATAAAAGAAACCAAGATAAAAGACAAATATACTTGGTTATTATGCTTGTCAATCAAACCTGTGAACTGTTGCCTTATCGTATGCTTGTTCGTGCAAATGTTCTATAAACGTGCTAAGTAGAATACATCTTGTATATGCATAAATGTTCAGGGAGGCTATGCAAAATAAATCATGCAATACTGCTTGTCGTGTACTCGTGTTCTTGCATTCGTGTTGCCTAAAATGCATGACTGTTAACTTGTTCATCGTGTTCGATCATGGACAACTTGTGCACAAGGTATTGGTTCTGCGGACGGTCGCTGGGGCACTGGCACCGATCCGATCCGGGCGGAACTCGTGTGTAGTCGTCGTGTTCGGGACTGGATAGCTTGCAGCGCAATCGTGTTCTCTCGTAGCATGCTATCCTTGTCCTCGGCTACGTCCACTATGGCAACCATGCCAGTGATCATCGTGTATATTTAAACCTGTTGCATACTAACTTGTGTCTCCGTGGCAGGGAAGGCATGGTAAGTATTGTGCAGGTAATTCAGACGGGCAGGTAAAATCCACCTAACGGTGGCACGTTCATTTCAGTAAATTCAATATGCTGCTTAACTGTAAATGAACTAAGGCAAGATAGAAACCAACCAAATATGCATGCTTCACTAAACAACGTGTTGATTGGTATAGTCAGGCTAGCTCGCCTTCACCAGCATGTTTCGATATGCTGACCCTCGTTGAAACAGGTTCTCCGCACTAAGGCGAACCGAGCGAGGAGCCGAAGTCGTCTTCCCGATCCAGTCCAGCTGTTAGCGCATCTTCACCGCGCCTCGAAGCCTTTTGAAGCCTGAAGCTGCAACTCTTCATACACAAATGCAGCTCCGTGGCAAAGCGATCCTCCAGCCTGGAGGTCTTTATCGTTTGAGTTTATAAAAGGATGTAATGTACAGGACTGCTATCTCATTTTGAGTCAACCCTTTGTAAGCCGTTCGGCATATTAGCTGACTCGTTCAAGAGTTTGTAATAGATGTTCATTATCAATAAAGAGAACTTTTCTATGTTTTAAATCTGTGTTTCAATTTATCTGCGTACTCTGAATACGTGCTTGCTGTGCAAATCATTAAAAAGCCTTGTGCGGGCGCAACCCCAGGCCCGCACGGCGGTCACGACTCGGGGGACGCCTCGGGGCGTGACATAGTGGTATCAGAGCACAGATTCAAAGTTCCTTAGACTTCGTGCTAGAAAAGTTCCTTTAACGATCAAATTCCTGTGCGAACTCTTGAACTCGCTAGGCCAAAATGAGATACGTTCATGCAATAAGTCCATAATACATTATGATCCTAATGTAATTTACCTTCTTTTGAAGGAATGAACCCTGCGCAATCTGCAGCGCAAGTCCCGGACGAAATGCAACGCCAAGGAAGTAGTTCGGGCACTTCGGGAAGTTCAGAAAGCCAGCGAGCCACGCCAAGCATCGATCCCGTTCAGCAAATATTGCAGATGTTGGGGGAAAACCAACAAAGGGACGAGGCTCGCCATGAACGGGCCGAGAAGTGAGCGGAAGAGAGTCAGCTCAAGTTTCAAGACAATATAGAAGCACGATTCTCAGTCCAACAGAAGCAGGTAGATACCCTGCATCAGATCGTTCAGACTTTGGCTGCCAACCATTCCGCCGCAACAACAACGATTCCGGTGGAGCAGCCCGTGCTTGAAGTAGAGACACCGCAAATTCCAAGAGCGAGGGACGTGACTGCCTTCGACTTTGGCCGCTTCAAGAAAGTCTGCAATACCCCATTCAACGGGACTGAGGACCCAGTCGTAGCTCTAGATTGGTTGGCCGAACTTGAAGATCACTTCGCTCTGTTAGAGGTCCCCGAAGATAAGCGCGTCTCCTGTGCGCAACTACAGCTCCGCCTCAACGCACACGATTGGTGGGACGTGCATCGACGATCTCTCCAATTTGATCACGGAGAGGAGGCGATCTCGTGGACGACTTTTTGTGCCGCGTTCGAAGAGGAGTATGTACCCCCTCCAGTCCAACGTCAGATGGAAAATGACTTCGTGCAGCTGCGGCAAGGCAGCATGACAGTTAAAGAGTACGCCGCCGAATTCAACCGACTCTCCAAATTCGCTAGGGCCTATTTACCTGATGCAGCGAGTCGAGCTAGAAGGTTTGAAGGTGGACTACGCCCTGTCATCCATTCGCACGTAGCCGTTCCTCAGTATCGGACAATGCGTGAAGTCATGAATCACGCCCTGTCGCTCGAACCACACTATCCTCACGTTCCTGCCGGCGCTGTGCATACATCCAGTCACAAACGCCAAAGCAACGACAGAGGAAACAATGCTACAAAGCGTCCGTACAACGGTGGCAAGCATTGGAGCAATAAGTGTCAATTCTGCAAAAAGCTTGGACACGATAAGAAAGACTGCCGCATGAGACTTGGGTTATGCCTCGCTTGTGGACGATCAGGCCATGCTATTAATTCCTGCCCGAACCTTCCTGATCGTCGTCCTGAACGCAATAATCCCTAACGGTAAGTTCTACCCTAAGTTTCGGGACGAAACTTCCAATTAGTTGGGTAGGATGTAGCGCCCCGTTCCCCCGGTGCGGGGAGCGCGGCTAAGAAACACAAGACGGTATCGTTCGATCGGGATAGATTGAATTAAGAACTCGTTCTCGTTATGGATTTGTTTCTTCGGAATCGATTCCCATATTCAGTGGACTGCGCCCCAAGGATCGGCTCAGCGGCAGAGTCAAGAGGGACCTCTCCGCTGCTATCTTTTATTGCCTCGGTTTTCGATGTCGCTTGTTGCTTTCGTGCTTTGAGTTGGTTTTGGGATTTGCTTGTTTTCCTTGAACGGTTTCGATGGTTTTCATTGTTTTCGTTCATTGAACTGCACTTCAATTCCGAGAATGGAAAGAGAGGAAGAAGTATTAATCGAGCTGTTCGTGTGCAGGTGAACGAGCAGTAGGCGGCTTGCGAGCGGAGTCGTGAAGCGCCTCTTTCCTTCTTCTTTCCAAAAATCTAAGTGAGTGGCTACCAACCCGATTAGCTAGTCCTGCTTCCAAGCTTCATAGCTAATCAATCCGCACTCTCCTTTGCCCCGATCAAACGATACCAAATAATAATAAAAGAAACCAAGATAAAAGACAAATATACTTGGTTATTATGCTTGTCAATCAAACCTGTGAACTGTTGCCTTATCGTATGCTTGTTCGTGCAAATGTTCTATAAACGTGCTAAGTAGAATACATCTTGTATATGCATAAATGTTCAGGGAGGCTATGCAAAATAAATCATGCAATACTGCTTGTCGTGTACTCGTGTTCTTGCATTCGTGTTGCCTAAAATGCATGACTGTTAACTTGTTCATCGTGTTCGATCATGGACAACTTGTGCACAAGGTATTGGTTCTGCGGACGGTCGCTGGGGCACTGGCACCGATCCGATCCGGGCGGAACTCGTGTGTAGTCGTCGTGTTCGGGACTGGATAGCTTGCAGCGCAATCGTGTTCTCTCGTAGCATGCTATCCTTGTCCTCGGCTACGTCCACTATGGCAACCATGCCAGTGATCATCGTGTATATTTAAACCTGTTGCATACTAACTTGTGTCTCCGTGGCAGGGAAGGCATGGTAAGTATTGTGCAGGTAATTCAGACGGGCAGGTAAAATCCACCTAACGGTGGCACGTTCATTTCAGTAAATTCAATATGCTGCTTAACTGTAAATGAACTAAGGCAAGATAGAAACCAACCAAATATGCATGCTTCACTAAACAACGTGTTGATTGGTATAGTCAGGCTAGCTCGCCTTCACCAGCATGTTTCGATATGCTGACCCTCGTTGAAACAGGTTCTCCGCACTAAGGCGAACCGAGCGAGGAGCCGAAGTCGTCTTCCCGATCCAGTCCAGCTGTTAGCGCATCTTCACCGCGCCTCGAAGCCTTTTGAAGCCTGAAGCTGCAACTCTTCATACACAAATGCAGCTCCGTGGCAAAGCGATCCTCCAGCCTGGAGGTCTTTATCGTTTGAGTTTATAAAAGGATGTAATGTACAGGACTGCTATCTCATTTTGAGTCAACCCTTTGTAAGCCGTTCGGCATATTAGCTGACTCGTTCAAGAGTTTGTAATAGATGTTCATTATCAATAAAGAGAACTTTTCTATGTTTTAAATCTGTGTTTCAATTTATCTGCGTACTCTGAATACGTGCTTGCTGTGCAAATCATTAAAAAGCCTTGTGCGGGCGCAACCCCAGGCCCGCACGGCGGTCACGACTCGGGGGACGCCTCGGGGCGTGACATAGTGGTATCAGAGCACAGATTCAAAGTTCCTTAGACTTCGTGCTAGAAAAGTTCCTTTAACGATCAAATTCCTGTGCGAACTCTTGAACTCGCTAGGCCAAAATGAGATACGTTCATGCAATAAGTCCATAATACATTATGATCCTAATGTAATTTACCTTCTTTTGAAGGAATGAACCCTGCGCAATCTGCAGCGCAAGTCCCGGACGAAATGCAACGCCAAGGAAGTAGTTCGGGCACTTCGGGAAGTTCAGAAAGCCAGCGAGCCACGCCAAGCATCGATCCCGTTCAGCAAATATTGCAGATGTTGGAGGAAAACCAACAAAGGGACGAGGCTCGCCATGAACGGGCCGAGAAGTGAGCGGAAGAGAGTCAGCTCAAGTTTCAAGACAATATAGAAGCACGATTCTCAGTCCAACAGAAGCAGGTAGATACCCTGCATCAGATCGTTCAGACTTTGGCTGCCAACCATTCCGCCGCAACAACAACGATTCCGGTGGAGCAGCCCGTGCTTGAAGTAGAGACACCGCAAATTCCAAGAGCGAGGGACGTGACTGCCTTCGACTTTGGCCGCTTCAAGAAAGTCTGCAATACCCCATTCAACGGGACTGAGGACCCAGTCGTAGCTCTAGATTGGTTGGCCGAACTTGAAGATCACTTCGCTCTGTTAGAGGTCCCCGAAGATAAGCGCGTCTCCTGTGCGCAACTACAGCTCCGCCTCAACGCGCACGATTGGTGGGACGTGCATCGACGATCTCTCCAATTTGATCACGGAGAGGAGGCGATCTCGTGGACGACTTTTTGTGCCGCGTTCGAAGAGGAGTATGTACCCCCTCCAGTCCAACGTCAGATGGAAAATGACTTCGTGCAGCTGCGGCAAGGCAGCATGACAGTTAAAGAGTACGCCGCCGAATTCAACCGACTCTCCAAATTCGCTAGGGCCTATTTACCTGATGCAGCGAGTCGAGCTAGAAGGTTTGAAGGTGGACTACGCCCTGTCATCCATTCGCACGTAGCCGTTCCTCAGTATCGGACAATGCGTGAAGTCATGAATCACGCCCTGTCGCTCGAACCACACTATCCTCACGTTCCTGCCGGCGCTGTGCATACATCCAGTCACAAACGCCAAAGCAACGACAGAGGAAACAATGCTACAAAGCGTCCGTACAACGGTGGCAAGCATTGGAGCAATAAGTGTCAATTCTGCAAAAAGCTTGGACACGATAAGAAAGACTGCCGCATGAGACTTGGGTTATGCCTCGCTTGTGGACGATCAGGCCATGCTATTAATTCCTGCCCGAACCTTCCTGATCGTCGTCCTGAACGCAATAATCCCTAACGGTAAGTTCTACCCTAAGTTTCGGGACGAAACTTCCAATTAGTTGGGTAGGATGTAGCGCCCCGTTCCCCCGGTGCGGGGAGCGCGGCTAAGAAACACAAGACGGTATCGTTCGATCGGGATAGATTGAATTAAGAACTCGTCCTCGTTATGGATTTGTTTCTTCGGAATCGATTCCCATATTCAGTGGACTGCGCCCCAAGGATCGGCTCAGCGGCAGAGTCAAGAGGGACCTCTCCGCTGCTATCTTTTATTGCCTCGGTTTTCGATGTCGCTTGTTGCTTTCGTGCTTTGAGTTGGTTTTGGGATTTGCTTGTTTTCCTTGAACGGTTTCGATGGTTTTCATTGTTTTCGTTCATTGAACTGCACTTCAATTCCGAGAATGGAAAGAGAGGAAGAAGTATTAATCGAGCTGTTCGTGTGCAGGTGAACGAGCAGTAGGCGGCTTGCGAGCGGAGTCGTGAAGCGCCTCTTTCCTTCTTCTTTCCAAAAATCTAAGTGAGTGGCTACCAACCCGATTAGCTAGTCCTGCTTCCAAGCTTCACAGCTAATCAATCCGCACTCTCCTTTGCCCCGATCAAACGATACCAAATAATAATAAAAGAAACCAAGATAAAAGACAAATATACTTGGTTATTATGCTTGTCAATCAAACCTGTGAACTGTTGCCTTATCGTATGCTTGTTCGTGCAAATGTTCTATAAACGTGCTAAGTAGAATACATCTTGTATATGCATAAATGTTCAGGGAGGCTATGCAAAATAAATCATGCAATACTGCTTGTCGTGTACTCGTGTTCTTGCATTCGTGTTGCCTAAAATGCATGACTGTTAACTTGTTCATCGTGTTCGATCATGGACAACTTGTGCACAAGGTATTGGTTCTGCGGACGGTCGCTGGGGCACTGGCACCGATCCGATCCGGGCGGAACTCGTGTGTAGTCGTCGTGTTCGGGACTGGATAGCTTGCAGCGCAATCGTGTTCTCTCGTAGCATGCTATCCTTGTCCTCGGCTACGTCCACTATGGCAACCATGCCAGTGATCATCGTGTATATTTAAACCTGTTGCATACTAACTTGTGTCTCCGTGGCAGGGAAGGCATGGTAAGTATTGTGCAGGTAATTCAGACGGGCAGGTAAAATCCACCTAACGGTGGCACGTTCATTTCAGTAAATTCAATATGCTGCTTAACTGTAAATGAACTAAGGCAAGATAGAAACCAACCAAATATGCATGCTTCACTAAACAACGTGTTGATTGGTATAGTCAGGCTAGCTCGCCTTCACCAGCATGTTTCGATATGCTGACCCTCGTTGAAACAGGTTCTCCGCACTAAGGCGAACCGAGCGAGGAGCCGAAGTCGTCTTCCCGATCCAGTCCAGCTGTTAGCGCATCTTCACCGCGCCTCGAAGCCTTTTGAAGCCTGAAGCTGCAACTCTTCATACACAAATGCAGCTCCGTGGCAAAGCGATCCTCCAGCCTGGAGGTCTTTATCGTTTGAGTTTATAAAAGGATGTAATGTACAGGACTGCTATCTCATTTTGAGTCAACCCTTTGTAAGCCGTTCGGCATATTAGCTGACTCGTTCAAGAGTTTGTAATAGATGTTCATTATCAATAAAGAGAACTTTTCTATGTTTTAAATCTGTGTTTCAATTTATCTGCGTACTCTGAATACGTGCTTGCTGTGCAAATCATTAAAAAGCCTTGTGCGGGCGCAACCCCAGGCCCGCACGGCGGTCACGACTCGGGGGACGCCTCGGGGCGTGACACCCGGCCTAGCCCGACCCGGTGTCCAATGTTGCGGGTCCGAGCCGGTTTCGAGTTGCGCCGAGCCGTCCCGATTTTTTTATTTACTTTTATATATATATATATATATATATATATATATATATATATATATATATATATATATATATATATATAGTTATGTTTTTTGTTTTTTTGGAAATGGTAAATTGAATATAAAGAAATGAGATTACAACTCAACTGCATCAACATCTCATTTCAGAGCAGCATCTCGCCAATGCTCCAACCCACCCAATATTATATATATATATATATATATATATATATATATATATATATATATATATATATATATAGAACCTGGCCAGTCCGGTCAGACCGTGGACCGGCTCGGACCCAGACAGGTTCGGCCCGGTCCTACCCTGACCGGGTCACGGGCCCGGGCTGGGTCGAATAATTTATTGACCGGGTCAGGCCGGACCGACCCGTCGCTCTCTTCGGATTGAGTTCGGTCCGGACCGAATCTGGTCAAACCTGGTTGACCCGAGCCGCGGGCCGGCCCGGGCAGACCCAATACACATCTTGAGAGGTGGTATGATTTTTTTACTTTTAAATAGCTTGAGAGTTAAAAAAAAATATTACACTACTACTAGCAAATAAATTTAAATGATTAAATTAAGAAACATCGGAGTGGTAGTTAAGAAATATTACACTAGTAAAAAATAAATTTTAATAATTTAATTAAGAAACATCGGATTGTAATAAAGTGGTAAGTTAAAGAAATATTACACTGCTAGCAAATAGCTGCAACTAATGCCAAGAAATGCAATAGAAAAGAAGTCAAAAGAAAAATTCAAAAAAATAAGGATATAAAAACAAAAGCTAGATTCTTAAGCAGTGCAAAATGTGTATTTAATCCCCTCGACCCCTCCCACGTCTCTCTTCATTCATTCTTCTCTCTTCTTCATCAGCCTCTCTCTTTTCTTTCCTCTAATTCTCCTCACTCATATTCTAGATTGCACCCACCTCCTACCTCTCCTCCTTCGAAAGAGATGAAGTATGTTCTGGTAACCGGGGGTGTCGTTAGCGGGCTGGGGAAAGGAGTCACTGCGAGCAGCATAGGAGTTGTTCTCAAGGCATGCGGCCTACGTGTGACCTCCATCAAAATTGGTACTTTTATGCAACAACAAAACCTCTTTGTCCTCCTAAAGATTCCATTTTGGGAGGACCCATTTGTTAAAATGAGGGGTTTTGGTGGGCAATCGCAATTTTTAGATCTTTTGTGTGTATTTTTGCTTAACGGGAAGCTTTTATTTTGGAGGTAGGCATTGCAAAGTTTTGTTCTTGGTAGCATTATTTTGAATTTTACATGGTTTAAAGCAATGGGTAGTTTTTATTTTTCTTGTTTTGATTTTGTTGGGTTTTTATGAGTGAAATTTAGCTAAAGGTCCCTCCTTTTTGCTGAAATGGGAGTTGATGCAGCTTGCAACCAAAAGGGTATAGAGAGAGAGAGAGAGAGAGAGAGAGAGAGAGAGAGGTGGTGGATATTCTGTTCTTTTGATGTTCAACTCATTGGGGCAGTTAAATAAATAGTGTTTTCTTTGTTTTCTACCTCTCTATGGCTTTTTTTTCTTCTTCTTATTCCATTAATTTTTGGCTGCTCTTTTGAAATTCATGCTGCTGGCACTAAGAGTAAGTTTTATTTATTTATATTTTGTTAGTATGCTTTTCAATTTATTTGTATGTTTTTAAAATGCTTAATTTTGAAGTTGGTATTTCATATAACTAGGCTAGAGGTTCATATTTACACTAGTAAATTCATGTGCATTGCACATTAAATAAAAAAATTCTTATGGTATTAATATAAAATTGTTTAAATATTTAAATATATTTAAATAAAGATTTATTATATATATTTTAATTAGAATTTGTTATGTATTTAATTATATTTTAATTATAATTAGTTATGATATATTTCTATTTTTTATAAATAGTTTTGAAAATTGTTAGATATGTAATATTATCTAATTATAAACAAACATCTATTCTAATTCATGTGTTAAGATGGGAAGTATTTTTCCTGGTTGGTTGAGTTTGAATCCTTGTAGTATTATTTATAACAATTTATTTTTTTCAATAATTTTTTTTACTTAATATAATTTTTTTTAAATAATTAATTGATGATATACGGCTTAGACGACTCACTTTTGAGCCGTTTTGAAGTCTCATTGTATTATGGAAGATGGAGAAAAGTAGTTGCAACTTATAACTCCACAATTGGAAGGAGTGTGTCACAAAAAATAGAAGTATTTTCTATGTGCTTTCACAAGGTTTTAAGTTGTGAAAAAAAAAAAAAATCAATGTTTTGGCTGCTGAACTGATTTTCTCATCCTTCGAATAATGAAACTTTTCAATTTTCTTCTCTCTTTTCCTTTTATAGATTTGGTGCCATTTGATGAGTTTCTAATTAATTTGGTGCCATGTGATGAGTTTCTAATTGAATTAGTTATTATACATTCAAAAAAAAAATTGAATTAGTTATTATAGATTTGGTGCCATTTGATGAGTTTCTATTTGATTTTAGAAGACACAGTTGTACGGAAAATGCTTTCTTTTGGGCTTAAAAGAAAAGGAAAGAAAAAAGAAAGTCAAATTTGGAAAGAAAAGAAAGATATGAAAGATATTTTGTAGTTCAACATGTGCCATGTGTTCAATCTGGTTCTTGTCTGTGACCAGTACTACCAGCAAGTCAATTTGGAATGACACTATTTTGTAAACCAAGCATAAGATGTTTTGATGCTTCACTGATCAGTTTAAACTCCAGACTTGACCTTTGGGCAGTTACCTAGTTTATATCCTTCGGGCTAATCGGAAGTTTTGTTTTCCCTCTAGTTTTCTTAAAGTTCTAGAATACACTTTCAACTAGAATCGTCTCTTCTTTTTGAAGGAATAATTTTCATTTCTCTATTAAAAAATTAGAAGTTGGTACTGTTGGAAAAAACAAAACCTTTTTCGTCTTTGTGATGAGAAAAAATAAAATGGAAGAGAAGAGAAGAGAAGTTAAGAGAGAGAACACACATAAGATTTACCGAGATTCAGTTCAATTTGAGCCTACGTCCTCCGCCCGTCCCTTCTTCACCGTTTTCACTATAATTCAAATGAAAGATTACAAGGGCATTCTCTCAAGTTGGTACAACTTAACTTGAGGATCACTTTCTCTCACAAACTCACTTGAGGTGGATTACAAGTGTGAGGATTACAAGTTGTGTATTGTTCTTCTTGTTACTTGTTGTGTTCAACCTTCACCATCTCCCCTCTATTTATAGGGAGGATATGCCTCTTGGGTACATCACATTTGTTGCATGGAGAAGTCCAAAGGGAAGATTCGTTCTTTCTCCCAAGATTCGTTCATCTATCATCATTGTTACATGCAAGTTGAATGCATGCAGAATATGAATAGATATGCTACTTTAGATGGTCATAACTTCTTCAATACACCTCCAAATGACCTGGTTCAAAGCCTGGATGAAAGAGAAAACTTTTCTCAACAACTTTTGTATTGAAGACCGAGCCAAAAAATGATTGCAACAGCTTTCAAATAGTCTTCCAAAACTGAATCTTGTCACAGAAACTGCACCCAGAAAAATGGTTAAGTACTTGGCCGAACCAAACCATAAGTGACCGATTTCCATGGATCAAATCCATGTTTATTCATCATGGGGATGGACCCCGTTCCCATCAATCTCCCCCTCCATCCTCATGAGGAGAAAGTTCTCAAACAGTAGTCATACTTGCCTTCCTACGGCAGAAGTTATGCTTCTTTTTTGGTAGAGACTTCGTCATCATGTTAGACGGATTTTGTCTTGTATCAATCTTCTTAATATGTATCAAACGATTCTCCAAAGCATCTCGGATCCAGTGATGACGTACATCGATGTGCTTTGTCCTTGAGTGATAGGTAGCATTTTTACTCAAGCCAATGACGCTCTAACTGTCACAATATAGAGTGTACTTCTCTTGCTTGAGAGATAACTCATTTAGGAAATTATTCATCCATAAGAGCTCTTTGCTGGCTTCTGTAGCAGCAATATATTCAGCTTCTGTGGTGGATAGAGCGATACACTTTTGCAGCTTTGATTGTCATGATACGGCTCCTCCTGCAAAGGTAAACAAGTATCCTGATGTGGACTTTCTCTTGTCCAAGTCACTTGCCATGTCAGAATTAGTGTAACATTCCAAGATAGGTTTTTCATCTCCAAAACATAAAGAATATTTAGAGGTTCCTCTAGGATATCTTAGGATCCACTTTAGTGCTTCCCAATGTGCTTTACCAGGATTGGCAAGAAAATGACTTACCACTCCAACTACATGTGCTATGTCGGGTCTTGTATAAACCATTGAGTACATCAAACTTCCGACAGCTGAGGCAAATGTAATGCTCTTCATCTCCTCCTTCTCCTTCTTACTTGAAGGGCTTTGTTGTGCACTTAGCTTAAAATGAGCTGCTAGCGGTGTGCTGACTGGCTTAGAGTTCACCATATTGAACCTCTCCAGAACACGTTTAATGTATCTTTCTTGTGATAGCCACAACTTTCTTGCACTTCTGTCCCGAGAGATCTTCATTCCCAGTATATGTTGTGCTGCTCCTAAGTCCTTTATATCAAAGGACTTGCTTAACTCTTTCTTCAATATGTCAATCTTGGACATATCTTTTCCAGCAAGCATATCATCAACATATAAAGAGAGAGAATAATAAAATCATCATTAGAGAACTTCTGGACATAAACACAATGATCTGCAGATGTTCTTTTGTACCCATGGTCAAGCATAAAAGAATCAAACCTTTTATACCACTGTCGCGGTGCCTGCTTGAGCCCGTACAAGCTCATCTTCAATTTGCAAACCAAGTGTACTTTGTCCTTTACCTTGAAACCCTCTGGCTGCTCCATATAGATTTCTTCCGCCAAATCACCATGGAGAAATGCAGTCTTCACATCTAACTGCTCAACTTCAAGATCTTGGGAAGAAACAAGACCAAGAATAACATGAATAGAAAACATTTTCACAACAGGAGAAAATATTTCTTCATAGTCAATACCTTGCTTCTGACTGAAACCTTTCACCACGAGGCGAGCTTTGTACTTGACTTGGCCATTTCCTTCATTCTTGATTTTGATCACCCATTTGTTCTTCAAGGATATTCTGTTCTTTGGTAGTTCCACCAGGTCATATGTTGGTTCTTATACAAAGAATCCATCTCCTCTTGCATAGCCTTCTTCCACTTGGCATGATCTTCATTGACTTGTGCTTCATGAAAACTTTCTGGTTCACCTGCATCTGTCACCATAGTATATTCTGAAGCAGGATATCTAGTTGAGGATTGTCGTTCCTTCTCTGACCGTCTCAACTGAGGTGTTGGTGGCTGATCTATATGTGGCGGTTTTGCATGTTCATGCTCCCTCTGATCAGAACCTGAAAAACCTGTAATTTCTTCTTCCTGCACATCTTGAAAATTATTATTTCCTGGCATAAAAGAAGGAATAACAATAGGCGTGGAGATTGGATCTGGGACAATGTGAGTATTTTGTGGCTCTTCTTCTTTTTCAAAATCAACAAGTGTTTTATCTTCACAAAATACAACATCCATGCTCCTTACAATTTTCTTGTTTATAGGATCCCACAACCTATATCCAAATTCATCATTTCCATATCCTAAGAAGATGCATGGAATGACTTTGTCATCAACTTTTGTTCTTTTCTCCTTAGGTATATGCACAAATGCCTTGCACCCGAATACACGCAAGTGGGAATAGGAAATATCCTTTCCACTCCAAACCCTTTCAGGAATATCTCCATTCAAAGGAACTGAGGGAGACAAATTTATCAAGTAGCAGGTTGTTCGCACTGCCTCACCCCAAAATATTTTTGGTAATTTTGCTAAGGATAGCATACTTCTTATCCTTTCCACAATTGTGCGGTTCATTCTTTCTGCAACTCCATTATGTTGTGGTGTGCATGGGACAGTCTTTTGGTCTAATACCATATTTAGAACAATAATCTTCAAATATCCTTGAAGTATACTCAGTCTCACCACCATTATCCGTGTGAATACACTTCAAGATCTTTCCGGTTTCTATTTCTACTTTGGTATGGAAGTCTTTGAAAACTTCAAAGACATGATATTTGACTTTTATGACATACACCCACACCTTTCTAGATGTATCATCTATGAAGGTCACAAAGTAGGAGGCACCACTAAAGTTTTTATATTTATGGGTCTGCACACATTCGAATAGATTAATTCCAATATGCTGGTTTCTTTTTTGTTATAATTTTTAACAAAAGCTACCCGGTGTTATTTTTCAATTAAACAATGATCACAGTGGGATAATGTTGTACATTGTATGGATGGAAGTAGTTGTCGCCTTGTGAGAGTTTGTAGTCCTTTCTCGCTCATGTGGCCAAGCCGCTTGTGCCACAAATCCATAGAGGTACCTTCCACTGTTCCAAGTTCATCATTCTCTAAATGGAACTGAGTCTTGTAGAGAGTGAAACACTTCTTTCCTCTCGCCGGTACAAGTGATCCTTTGGTAAACTTCCAGCATCCTTTACCAAAGCTGCTTGTGTATCCTTCTTCATCAAGCTTGCCGGTAGAGAGAAGATTGAGACGAAGATCGGACAGAAATCTAACATCTTTTAGAACCATCTTTGTTCCAATGTTAGTGGTAACACAAATATTTCCAATGCCAAGAATTTGAGAAGAGTTTTTGTTACCCATTTTTACCATTCCAAGGTTACCTTCATGAAGCGAAGTGAAGTAGTCCTTCCGGGGAGTAGCATGGTAGGAGGTACCAGAATCAATCACTCATTCTGAGTCTTGGCAAGTGAGATTTGCACAGTCTTCTTCATATGCCGAGAAAAGCACGATTTTATTGTCAGTGACAGCTGCTGCACTTTTATTCTTTTCTTGTTTCTCATTGGTCCTTTCTTCCTTTTGTTCTCGCTTGAGCTTGCGGCATTTCTGTTTTATGTGTCCACTCTTTCCGCAGTAATATCAACTAATGTCCTTCCTAGGCTTTGATTTTTCTCTCGACTTGTCTCGGTTCTGAGGCTGTCGGCTTTTGCTCCTCCCCCTATTCTCGGTGACAAGGGCATGAGAATAGGAGGATCCAGTTGACTTTCTTCGAATTTTTCATTCAAGAGGCTGCTTGTAACTTGGTTCATTGATACAACTCCGTCAGGTGCAGAGTTGCTAAGAGACACCACCAATGTCTCCTAACTGTCCGGTAATGAACTAAGCAGAAGAAGGGCTTGAAGCTCGTCGTCCAACACCATCTTCATAGCTGTAAGCTGATTAATAATACTTTGAATTTCATTCAGATGTTCAGATATGGAATCACCTTCCTTGAACTTCAGATTGACAAGTTTCCGAATCAAGAAAGCTTTGTTGCTGACGGTCTTCCTCTCGTAGAGATCTTCAAGTTTCTTCCACAAGCTGTTCGCCGAAGTCTCATTCGACACATGATAGAATACTGTGTCATCCACCTATTGTCGAATGGTACCGATGGTCTTCCGGTTGAGCTTCTTCCATTCTTCCACCGTCATGGAATCCGGCTTGGAATATTCTCCTTCAACCGGTGCTTAGAGGTCCTTGCAATAGAGAAGGTCCCTCATCTTCGTCTTCCATATCATCCAGTTGCGGTTATTCAAGCTGATAATCAGAATGCCACCAATGGGAGTCTCCATCTCAACACAAGAAGATTAGCGACATGTTTTTTGATACCACTGTTGGGAAAAACAAGACCTTTTCCGTCTTTGTGATGAGATAAAATAAAATGGAAGTGAAGAGAAATTAAGAGAGAGAACACACACAAGATTTACCGAGGTTCAGCTCAATTTGAGCCTACGTCCTCCGCCCGCCACTTCTTCACCGTTTTCACTATAATTCAAATGAAAGATTACAAGGACATTCTCTCAAGTTGGTACAACTTAACTTGAGGATCACTTTCTCTCACAAACTCACTTGAGATGGATTACAAGTGTGAGGATTACAAGTTGTGTATTGTTCTTCTTGTTACTTGTTGTGTTCAACCTTCACCATCTCCCCTCTATTTATAGGGAGGATATGCCTCTTGGGTACATCACATTCGTTGTATGGAGAAGTCCAAAGGGAAGATTCGTTCCTTCTCCCAAGATTCGTTCATCTATCATCAATGTTACATGCAAGCTGAATGCATGCAGAATATGAATAGATAGGCTACTTCAGATGGTCATAACTTCTTCAATACACCTCCAAATGATCTGGTTCAAAACCTGGATGAAAGAGAACTTTTTTCAAAGACTGAGCCAAAAAATGATTGCAACAGCTTCAAAATAGCCTCCCAAAACTGAATCTTGTCACAAAAACTGCACCCAGATATATGGTTAAGTACTTGGCCGAACCCAACAATGGGTGACCGATTTCCATGGATCAAATTCATGTTTATTCATCATGGGGATGGACCCCGTTCCCATCAATCTCCCCCTCCATCCTTATGAGGAGAAAATTCTCAAACAGTAGTCATACCTGCCTTCCTACGGCAGAAGTTATGCTTCTATTTTGGTAGAGGCTTCGTCATCATATCAGACGAATTTTGTCTTGTATCAATCTTCTTAATATGCATCTAGCGATTCTCCAAAACATCTCGGATCCAGTGATGATGTACAGGCACCCTTCCTTTTGATGTATGAAAGCAATTCTAGCAAAGGAAAAATAATTAAAGGAAAAGAAGGATACAATTCAAACATTCTGTTTGAGAATTCTGTTTGACTCAGTGCTTGGAAGGTTCTGAATTTCTTAAGCAACAAACAGAGGCTTTGTTCTCTCTTCTACAATAATCACTTCGACATCTTTAAATATGTAACGTATATTGTCAATATTTGAGTTGTAGTTTTAATAACTAATCCAACTTTATCTATCTCCAATTTCTATTTGTTTGGCTTGCTAAGAAGGATGCTTATTGTGCTAAATGGGAATTTGCAGATCCATATTTGAACACTGATGCAGGAACCATTTCACCTTTCGAGCATGGTGAAACATTTGTCTTAGATGATGGTGGCGAGGTGAGAAAGAAGCCTATAACCATCCCTGTGCCTTTACCTCTAAGTTTATGATGGAGCTCCTCCTTGTCTTTTATTTTAACTTTGTTACTTGGATGTGTTATTATTTTCAAATATGGTTGTTTAAGTGTTCTATTATGAGATTTTCAGTGAATGCTTAGATGGTTTTATTTATTTTTAACACATCACATCTCTCGTAAAGCTCTATTTGCACAGTTTGTTTTTCACAGTTAAACAACAATTTGATCCCTTATGCTTTAGAACCACCTCTCTCCTAAGCTTTATGTCTTAACAGTTTAGCTACATGTTTCTTCCATAAAATTTTCTGGATACCAATATTTTCCATAACATTATTTTGTTAGTCCCAGTTATTTCACCATATTTCACAGAAACCTAGCTACCTTTCTCTTTAGAAAGTATTCTTTAAATGAAGTTTCGTGGATCTGTCTACAATTCTATCTTTTGATTTGAAGGTGGACTTGGACCTCGGAAACTATGAGCGATTCTTGAACATTAAATTAACCCGTGACAACAACATTACTACTGGAAAGATATATCAGGTAGTAGATTGCTTTCTCGCTTGTAAATGTAATAAATAGTTCATTCTGAAGTTGTTTATGATGTATTTAGTAAAGTTAAGTTTAATAAACAACTTACCTATATTTTCGCTGTGTTGTGACTAATGCTAGGCTGTCATTAACAAGGAGAGAAGGGGAGATTATCTAGGGAAAACAGTTCAGGTGCATATCCTAACGAATGCCGCTTACATAAATCATTATGATCTTTTAAGAGGATCATGAATGGATATACATTTTCTGATCCTAGTGTAGTCCTATTATTTTCTCTTTAAGGTGGTTCCGCACATTATAGATGCCATTCAAGAGTGGATTGAACGAGTAGCACAAATACCTGTGGATGGCAAAGACGGACCAGCTGATGTTTGCATTGTAGAACTGGGGGGAACTATAGGTGAATATTTCTAGTTTCAAGTTTCTAACTGCTTGTTTACAAAGAAGAAACATACTAGTACTGTTTCTGCCCTTCTTCTTTTTTGCTTTTTTTTATATTTTAATTTCAAGGTATCTTCCATAATTTTCTAAGTATGTAGTGCAGGATCCATGATCCTCTCACGGAATAACAACAATTGACATTATTGATGCAGGGGATATTGAATCTATGCCATACATTGAAGCACTAGGGCAATTCTCCTACCGTGTTGGTGAGAAACTTTTGCATTGGCTCTTTTTAGTGTTGGTTATTTCCTAATCTCTTAATTACCTAGTGTTGGTTATTTCCTAATCTCTTAATTACCTTTCTCATATTCTCCATACTAAGTTATTTTCTTATGCCCCATGTTTCAGGTTCTGGCAATTTCTGCTTGGTTCATGTCAGTCTCGTGCCAGTTATAAATGTAGTTGGCGAGCAGGTATGTATATAGTAAGATATTTCTGCACTAGTATTGATTCTTCTGTGGTAGAAGTTTGAAATAAATATTTACTAGTAACCACCCATTTCTCCATCTACAAGAATTATAAGTTAATACTTTGGCTTCCATGTAGAAAACTAAGCCAACCCAGCATAGTGTACGTGGGCTGAGAGGACTTGGATTGACACCAAATATTTTAGCCTGCCGCAGCACATCGGTTTGTGCTTGTCCCTCTATACATTTTTCTTTCTGCTTCTAGATCTCCCTGTTGTGTCACTTTTTTTATGTCGATTTAATCATTTGAATGCTTTGAACAGCCACTGGACGAAAATGTAAAAGAAAAGCTTTCACGATTTTGCCATGTTCCGGTACTGTAAATAGATTATTGAAGACGTTCTTTCTATGCCCTTTTCAAGAAAAGGAGTCAAGGACTTCTAAAAATAATTATTGATACTAAATTGGGTGTCGATTTCATTATGCAGGTTTCAAATATCGTTAGTCTTTACGATGTAACAAATATCTGGCACATCCCTTCACTATTGAGGGTAACCTATACTTTTCAGTTGTAACTTGTCATTAAGGAATCTAACTAATTGCGAAATTATGGCTGTTTATATCACCGCATCTTATCTAACCAACCAATTGCTTTTTTCATGACTGTAGGAACAGAATGCCCACGAGGCTATACTTAAAGAACTTGATCTTGAATGGTTTGTTCAACAGTTTGACCATTCTGTTTCTGTCACTTCTATTGTTCCAGTTTGCCAGTTTGGACATTTCTTTTATAATGTGATAATGCTAATTTGTTATAGCTCTTTTTTATATACAGTGTTCTTTGGCATCAGTTGTTGGACGAATGGACTGCTAGGGCTAAACTCTGTGACACTTTGCATGATCCGGTGGGTTCTACTTGTATATCTTTCGAAGCTTTATATTCTGACAATTTAGAATCCGTTAATCATCGGCACTTGTATACATCTCAGGTAAGGATTGCTCTGGTTGGAAAATACACTGGCCTTTCTGATGCTTACATCTCTATTGTAGAGGTAACCTTGTGAATCATCATTTTATCTATGTATTCTTCCCGTGAGAAGCTGTATTGAAATAATTAGTTAGCTTAAATACAGAGCATATAAACTTATCCTTTTTTTCCTACCTCCCTCACACCCTTCATGTCAGTAACTGTTGACACGAATCCTCAAGGAGGGGAGCAGGAATATTGCATCCATTTATTAAGGACATAACATAATGTGCATAACTGTTCTCCTGTTCTTGCCTGTACTTCAAATTCTTCAAGGAGGGTCATGCTGCTACATTCTTCTCAGTTTTCCTACTACAAAAATAACAACAATAACAACCCTTTTGTCACCAGACTTTTCAACGTATGATGCTATTATGTGATCCACAATAATATGTTTCACTAGGGTCGTAAGATCTATGGCCTGTTTTTCATTGCTGGTACTTTTAATTATGGGATTGTCATTCATTCACTCTTTTGCGTAATGTGTCATAGAGATAATACAATTCTAACAAATTGTATCATCATACATCTTCATCTAGACTCTTTATAGTCTAGGGGAACTTGGAGGGTGCTTCTTGGTTGAATGAGCTTAAATTCCAATCAAAAAGGTAGGTCTACCTACCTGCCAACTGGCATGTCCCTCTTATGCTCTTGGCTGCCTCGGCTAGAAATTTCGTACCAACATAGAGGGTTGACGTTAGGTCGACAGACGGTCATAAACTTTGTCAAATATTGTATGAAACTTTATTATACTCCATAGACGTCCACATTCTGGTGGGAGAATGATTGGATGATGGTGCTTTTCAAAAAGTAATACTTTTCCAAAAATGAACTAACATACCATAAAAATAAGCAAAACTAGTTGTTACCCCATGTTGTTCAGGGAACATCCTCCTGCCTTGCCTAGGCGTTGCCCAGGAATTTGGGTACTTCCGTGTTGCGAATATTTTTTTCTTTTCTTGATCTGCATATATATTTGAACCCAGGCGATAGCCTAGGCGCCCTCGACGACCCTAGGTGGTCACCTAGGCGCACCTAGGCGACCATCGCCACAGCCATGGAAAAATACCCAGGTCGAGGCAGTAAGTTTTTTACATGCACGCCTAGGCGGCTCATGTGACAACATAGCAGGCATCCCCTGTGACAACATAGTTGTTACTACTGCTTTTCGAAAATTTAGAAGCAGGCAAAACAAGTAATACCAAAACCCAGCCTAGGTCCACAGAGCATGAACATGTTCTCAGCTATATGAACACCACTCAGAGCTTAATGTGTATACACAGTTCTGTTCAGTACCTCCCGCCAAGACGAAGGTTATTTAGTTGCTGCAACAAGGAAAAACGAATTTATCTCAATCACCAGGAAGATAACACACAATTCAAAGATTTCAAAACCCACCGTAGAGAACCACACAGGCCCATATAGTTCAGTGATGTGCCTACCTCCACAAGCGAAAAAAGAGAGATGATTAAAAGACACATGGCAATACAAGAGTTTTTCACAAACTAACCTCTCAATCCTTAGCCTGATATCGCAAAGAAGAATCTCCCATGCACTTACAAGTCTGAATAACCTCCTCAACTATAGTTTCTCAAATATCTTCATTGCTAAACGTGACTCTTAAGGACTCCTTAGTACTTGAAGGGTCTACAAACCATGGGTATAAACTGGACTCCAAATTGGGCCTCTAATGTAGGGAATATATCATTCCTATACAGGTTTTAAACAGCCGCCTGATGCAGTATTTCTCATGCCCTTTCTTTCCACTTGCCAAGGGCAGTCTGCCAGCTGAGCATGCAAGAGCCTAACTAGGCAGCCAGATGCTCTTGAGCAGCCAACCAGTTGCTTGAGCACAGGATATAGACTCTTGTGCAGCTGGCCAAATCGCAGTGCTCAGCTTGCCCATTGATTTGTTTTCTTCATTGCCTGTTCCACTTGTGGTTAGAACCTTCCAAACAACTATAGGTCAGTTTATTTAATCTCGAAGATCGTAGATTCGATGTTCTTTTCCATTTTTTGTGACAAATTGCTGTTTGTTATATTGGATTGCTTCATATGTATGGTTGGGCTTCAGATGTGATTTACTTGTGTTCAGCATTCGACTGGAACAACCAGGACTTGACCTAGTCCATGGACAAAACTTAGCCTCAACCTCATTGACCAAAACTTAGCCTCTCATCAGGCTGGTTCTATCTCAGTCTCATAGTTGTAATTTGTAACTTGAAACTCAAAATCTCAGTCTGGGCCTCAACTTCTTGACTCAGAAAATTAATCAAGATTTGTTCTAATCTCCATTGATTATGTCGATTATGTTCATCCATATGAACAGCCAGGTGTTTTAATATATTCTTCATTGAAAAGCTGCAAGAAATATTTGTATGTGAAGTAAATCTTAATAGTTTGAGCACTTAAGTTCTTAATAGTTTGAGCACTTAAGTTTGAAGCTATAAAACGATGTGGTGGTTTATCAGTAGGGTTTAATCCATGTTACACAATAATGTTTGCTGTCTAAAACGTTGTCTCAATGCTGTCATAGTACTTTTTAATGTAGTTGGATCTTCTTTTTTTACCAATTAATTACATGTACCAATATATAGGAATGGTGAATTGGGCTTTTGGACAAATTGATGTCTCTCAGTGATGATTTATATGTTCTAGGCATATTCACTTCAATTTAAGGTACGGATATCATTAAATATTTATATATGAACATGTTGGCAGGCTCTTCTCCATGCTTCTGTATTGTGCCATAGGAAACTTGTTGTGGACTGGGTTCTTTCTTCGGACTTGGAAGACCCAGCCGCAAAAGAGGTTTGTTGATTGATCAGCAACTACTATGTTCTGTTTCTTTTTGCTGTTGTTGAATTTAAAAGCAAAAGTTATTTTCTTAACACAGACACCTGATGCTTATGAAGCAGCATGGAAATTATTGAAGGTAAGAAGTTCTTTTTATGTAAGTTACACTACTTTCATTTGGCACGACGGTGTGTACAAAATGTTTTCTCTTCTAGTATTCTGAAGTTATGTTCTCATTTCAGGGTGCAGATGGTGTCCTAGTTCCAGGAGGTTTTGGTGATAGAGGAGTGCAAGGGAAGATTCTTGCTGCCCAATATGCTCGGGAAAATCATGTTCCATTTCTTGGCATCTGTCTTGGCATGCAGGTTGCTGTTATTGAGTTTTCTCGTTCTATTTTGGACTTGCATGATGCAAATAGCACAGAATTTGATCCAGAAACAAGAAACCCATGTGTTATATTTATGCCAGAGGTACAGTCACTCTCTCTCCGGCTAATATAGATAATAAAGAGAGAATCCTGCTACTGTATTGGTATGTTACTGTCTGATCATCCTATTGCAATTGATCATCCAACCTTATTCTTGTAACCTGTAATATGCTTGCAGGGTTCCAAGACTCATATGGGGGCTACAATGCGACTTGGATCAAGAAGGACATACTTCCATGTCAAAGACAGCAAATCTGCAAAGTTGTACGAACAAATATTTCCTCCAACATTTTCAGTTACTCCATAAATGTTTCCCCTTTTAAATAAGAAGCCTGATGTCTCCTTTTCATCCTTTCTTAGGTATGGCAGTGTCAACTATGTAGATGAACGGCACCGACATAGATATGAGGTCTGTCCCATTAATATTTGACTGTATAACTGTAGATCTATTTCATTGTCACAATGTTTCATCTGCTTCGGGTTTTCATTAAACCATTCCTTATGATGACGCTGGAAATTAAATTTTATTTGAAGGTAAATCCTGATTTTGTTTCGAAACTTGAAAGTGCTGGTCTCTCGTTTGTTGGTAAAGATGAAAGTGGAAGACGCATGGAGGTAGGCTTCTGAAACCATATATTGATATCATTTGTTTATTTATCTTTTCAGTTACCCTTGGTTTTTTCTACTTATTGATTACCTTGCCTCTTGTGGCCTTGTCATATTGTTGATTCAGATACTTGAATTGCCCACTCATCCTTTTTATGTTGGAGTGCAATTTCATCCAGAGTTCAAGTCAAGGCCCGGAAAACCATCTGAGCTTTTCGTAGGTAATCTTAAAGTTTAAATATTCCAAGCCATGAATGAAGAAATAACCTGATGTTGCTCCATCTAATGCTCATCCAATATTCTTAAGGTAATTTCGGAGTTGGATGTACAATGAAAAAAGTTGGTGTCTTCAATCTAATGTGTCATGATCTTCAAGAACTTTCTTCTGTTTAATACTAATCGCTCTTTCAAAAATTGCATTCTAAAACTACTAGATGTACCTGAATTCAGTCTTTTTATGGAACCAAGATCCAAATCAAGCTCATAATTCAGGATTATGTTAACCACCACTTAAGGAGATTAGATGCTAATACAATACCGTCCTCTTAACTTTCTTACTAGAGACATAAAAAAGAGAGACTGACACTAATAAAACCCATAGTTACTAATTCACCTAACTTCCATTAGCAACTCATTTTTGTTTCCAAACTTTGTGTTATGTGAATGCTTTTTGGTTAATTTATGAAATTTGCTAGACCATCTCATTCACCTAATTCCAGATGCTTAGATATGTCAAGGAGTCTATATCTTGTATATACTATCACATTGGAGTTTAGGCACTCCACCATATTCAAGGAGAATGCTGGCATCTCTAAAGCTAGCCTATCAAATTTATGCAAAACATATATTGGGGAAATTAGCTAGATGTCCGAATGAAACTGGTTTTCAAGGTACCAGATTGATGGAGAATTATATCTAATCTTCAATGTTTAATCTTAGCAAGTTTTATCAAGACTTGTGATAAGTTGTTCAGGGCTTCATGAAGTTTCAATAAGTGAGGTTTGGAAATTTTATGGGATGTACTTACTAACTCTGCCTAAAATGTTTCTCAGGACTCATAAGAGCCTCAAGTGGGATATTAGGTACCCCAACGCAAAGTCGTAGGCCTATGAAACAAAGAAGCATTACAAGCAATGCCAACGGTATTACAGGCAATGGTATCCCAAAACAAAAGCCCTGCGCAAATGGAAATACAAAGAGCAGCCTACTGAACGGAACCTACCATCCGAATGGTAATGGTGTGTATGTCTAACAAACCTGATGAGCAGACAGACCTATGGGATCTTTGGTTTTGTAACGGTGCTCGTCTTTCAATTTTATATCGTACAGGTTGGACTGTTTTGCATATGTAACTATGAGTCTGGAAATGCTGCAGATATGGAGCTTGTTCCAGATTTTTTTTTAACGAGGAACAAGCATCTTATATTCTTTGTTGATTAGAGTAGGGATTGTGAGTGTTTTTTTTTCCTTCCCTTTTTTCGACCTTTTGTAGATCTATAAATGCTTGGTTTTGTTGAAGGGTGCTAGATACCTTCAATTGTAAAAAGAGAATAACATCTGGTGATTGAAGCATGTGAAATATTGTTGAAAGATCATTCATTGCTATATGTATTAATGAGAATTGAACGATAATGTTGAGAATTGAATGATAATGGCATGCAACGCAAGGAACATGGATGTTACAGGCCATCCCGTCCGAAACAGAAGACTATCAGGGAGTTCCGTCCGGATCGGATCGGTGCCAATACCCCAGCAACCGTCCACAAGAACTAAGATCTTGTGCATTAGTTTTCCGTGACTAAGCGAAGTCTATAATAGGTTATCAATCGAGGCAGTTCAAGGCAACACAAGCACGAGATAAGTAACATGGCATGATCTGACTGGCATAGTCTTCCTGATCGTTTATCTCATAGTAAAGTGTTCTACACATAGTACAGTAATAGAAGAATATTGTTCTAACTAGAATTGATACACGATGAAAGAATATTCTAAGTGAACTAGCATGGAACAAGGTAACCGTTCACAAGTTGATTGACAAGCATAAAGTAATCCAAGTCTATTCCTTTTTATCTTGACATCTTTTAGTTATTATGGTATCGTTTGATCGGAACAATCAAGAGGGCAAGATTTTAGATTTGAAGACTTGGAAGAAGGATAAACTAATTGAAGTATAGCCACTCACAAGTTGGTGGGGAGAGGAAAGGAAAGAGGTGTTTCAAGACTCCGTTTGCACGACGCCTACTGCACGATCACCTGTATTGCCACAAACAGACAATCAATACCTCTTCTCTTCATTCCAAGCTTGAAACGAAAGTGCAGTTCAATGAACGAAACCAATGAAATCCATCGAAACCGTTCAAAAAAATGCAAATCCGAAAACCAACTCGAAAGCACGAAAGCAATAATGCGACATCGAAAACTAGGCAAGAAAGTATGTAGCGGAGAGGTCCCTCTTGACTCTGCCGCTTAGTCCATCCTTGGGACAAGGTCCACTGAAATATGGAAATCGATTCCGAATAAGCCAATCTATAGCAAGGAAAATATCTTGATTCAATCTATCTCGATCGTACGATACCAAAAGTATTTCTTAGCCGCGCTCCCCGAAAAGGAGAAACGGGACACCACACATCATGTTGGATTCATGACTGAATTTGCACATACGTCTCTTGGCAAAAGCATGAAACTTGACTAATGAAGTCTCACTAAGTTGAAGAAATTTCACTAAATTCAAAAGATATCATTTGGCCAAGTGTGTATGCGGCCAAGAGGAGCATGCTGCCTCGTCGTCTATGCGGCCTCGAGCTATGTGTTTCCTCTTTCTTAAAACGCAGGACTCAGCACTGCCTTGGCACAAGTTTTATGATTTTTCTTCTTCTTCTGTTACACTTTATTGCATGTCATATCGGTCACATCAATCACTTTATGTCACTTTTTCTGACTTGTATTTTTTGCCTGTCATATTACATTTGTCCCGAAGAGTGGACTTGCCTTGACTGCATACAGCCTCGACTTCATGTGGCCTCGACTGCATGCGGCCTCGACTTCATGCGGCCTTGACATCATGCGACATTGACTTCATACGGCACCCTGGCTATGCGCCTATTGTTCCTATGCGCCTACTATTTCATGCACACGTTGAACACTTGCTTGGTTTAACATTTTTGTTTGATTGAATGATTGTGATGCTATGTGTTGAACTTAGAAATGACTTGTATTGTGGTCTTGAATATATATTTGTATATGGACCTAAGACCCAGATGTGACCATGTGCTAAATTGACTAAGTACTTGACATGAGCCCTGTAGATGTGGCCTTATATGCACTTGCTAATTTTTCTTGATCACCTTATTATACGTTGAATAGAATAATGGGCGTAGTTCAACTCGGGGGAATGTCTGCAATCCCGGTCCTTGTTTTGTTTAAGGATTGGGGATATAATCTCGAGGAGTTATCGTACTACTCTTATTCTCATCTATCGATATAATAAAGTGACAATTAATGTGACTAGTGCTTAATTGTCCTATCCTGAATGACTTGCTACTAAATAACTTGTCTATGATCTTGTCCATGATCTTGATACTAGAACTTGTTTCTACCCTGACTATTGTATCTGTATTGATACACTTGATCACACCGAGAGTTCTACTTGATATATATAGTGAGCCGCCATGCCACATACTCTTGCTACGTGATATATGTAATTATTTTCATGCACGGATCTGGTAGTTGGATAGTAACTTTAGCCTTGGCTACATACTATTGATTGTTGCATCACACTTTGATGAATCCATATTTTACTTGTTAGTAACAATATGGGTTCGTATCAAGAGTGCCCATACTTAAAGTACAACATCTAAAGAGGAATGTTCATCTGACTACGGCATGAGATTCTAATTAACCTAGGATTAACTAGGCAACTTAATTTTTAGAGTATTGAGAGGGAACAGTATCTTGAGATCGTGCATGTCGAATCACCCTAAATTAGCTGGGAGTAAAGATTGGCCACCACAAATACTGTATATCATCCGCACTAGTGGAGTGCATTATCTGACTTAATTATAAGACCGAGGCAGTATCTTTCCTATAGAAAATCTGAAACTGTTACTAATTATTAATTAGCTTAGTGGACTTACAAGGGACTGGTGCATCTTATACATATATTCTTGCTCGTATATCATTGGTTCAGTCAACCTTGCTCGATTAGGGCACGATCTGAGGATACTTATATATATTGTATTACTGGGATAACCCAGAGATCACATATAAAGCCGTAATACATGATTAGTCGTTTAAATTTTTTGTAGTCCATGCCTAGCCAGGAAAGTGGGCTATCATGGCATGATGTTCAACCCATGCCCTTGTTTGGTTGTTGGGTTGCGTCGTTATGTTACGATAATCCATGGACTGAAGCTAGAATATTTCTCCTATATATTATCTCTGATTGTGTATTGTGCCTTCTGTTAAGTGGAATTAGAGACATATACTTGTAGAAGCATAAAAAATTATGCAGGCCGCATAGAGGTCACGCCCCCTCAAAAAAGAAACCAAGCTACAGAGAAGCCACATGCTGCCTGAACAACCAAGCCACAGAGAAGCCACATGCGGCCTGAACAACCAAGTCGCAGAGAAGCCACATGCGGCCTGGTCAACCAAAGATCTAGAAGCCACATAGTATACTCTATGCGGCCTGAACAACCACAGAGTAGGGAGGCCACATAAACCCTCCTGATACAGCATTCGATGACTGTCGGAGGCCACATAAACCCTTCTGTCACAGCATTCGATGATTTTTAGACTCTGACACCTCACTCATCACACTGAGGTACTTCGAGATTCGTGAAGATGACAGCTCAATAAAAGACAAAAGGTCACATCAACTCATTGATGGCCTTGATAGACGTGCCATGCCACGTGCCCATTCATATGTGGCTACATGTCCATGCAGCCTCGTCATCATGCGGCCAGAGTGTCCATCCGACCAAGGCCAGACGAGAGCTTGTATGCGGCTATATACCCATGCGGCCTCGTCATCATGCGACAAGAGTGTCCATCCGACCAAGGCCAAACAAGAGCACGTATGCGGCCATAATATCGTGCGGCCAGATTGTCCATACGACCAAGGCCAAATGAGAGCACGTATGCAGCCACGATGATATGCGACCAAGACGTTATGCGGCCCTCGACTTGCAGGATCTTTCTGTTACAACTGAAGATAATTTCTCGCATAATCGGTGCTGACTACGTATCCAACTGACCAATTCATGAACGCAACAATGTCGAGATCTTTTTAACATATCATAACCAAGGCCACGTGACAGCATGTCCATGGCATACGATTGCAGTTACAACCATATTCTGTTGAAGGAATCCTATGCGGCCACCAAACAGAGGCATATGCGGCACCTATAGCCCATCAGTAGGATGGATATAAATAGTAAGGGTAGCATGTCGTACAACCCCCGACCGGCCATCTACGAACGTGCACACAAGCTCAGAAGAGAGAAGAGAAGAGAGCATCCTCATTCCCACATCAGACTGTCAACGGAGTAAAGGAGACGTTGTCGCGCTCAAGCTCCATCATCACTACCCAGATCAAAATATTGTACTTAGATTTTTTGTTTAGGATTTCTTTGTACTTCTTTGTTTGTTATCTCAACGTTCAAAACTTGCAATAACAGACAAGATTGTTGTAGCATGATGGTCAATTCATGTCCTTGTTTGGTTG
This sequence comes from Iris macrosiphon, assembly GCA_036927795.1. Classification (NCBI taxonomy): domain Eukaryota; kingdom Viridiplantae; phylum Streptophyta; class Magnoliopsida; order Asparagales; family Iridaceae; genus Iris; species Iris macrosiphon. The sequence goes on from JAYESA010000013.1 coordinate 63,080,681, forward strand.
TTGGGATACATTATTGTGTTACGATAGGCTGTGGATTGAAACTACGACGCAAAGTTATTTTAGCTTGACCATAATCAAGGGACGTATTCTATCTTAATAGGATGAGTCACTTTATGTCCTTGTTTGGTAAAGATGTGTCGTATCATCTCATGGATATGACATAGGCCATTGATTGTTGGCTCATGCATCTCATGCTATAGAACTGGTTTTATTTTTTTATTTTATACTTCCTTTGTGGTACTTGCTATTTGGGGTCTGACCCCTCTGGTTTTGCATGACCAGGTTTAGAGCCAACACCTGAGAATTAAGCTTACTTTTCTCTCACTGATGGCATACATTCGAAGGATGACTATTGAGGGATACGAGTGGGTTCCTTTATTCACTGCTCTTCTTTTAGGAACTATATTATTTTGGACATTTAGCCAACCAGCACATATTAGCCTGCAAATCTGGATACTAGTTTCCTACATGACTGTAATATATTCAGACTGCAGCTGACTCACTGTTATGTATACTTTTGATCTTGTATCTGGCATATTATTTTGTCTTGATAGATATCTACGAATATTCTGATGCGGTATTTGGGATGCCTTACTACTTATTCTTAAATGTTCTATGTTATTGCTACCTTTTTGAATGATTGAGATATAAAAATTCTTGACCCTAGGAGACCTGATTATAGTATACAACCCCTTGTCTCTAGATAACCTTAACATATTGCGGATTGCTTCGGTATTCCGCAAAGTGTGGTTGGTTGAGTCATTCCCTAGCTCTCCAATATTCTGTATCTTGGGCGTGACAAGATTTTAGTTGTGGCACATATATGTCTATCTTTCTTTCCAGACTTGTGGGGTATCTTGATTAAAGAAAATCTCAATCAAACATGTTCCTCCTTGAAATCCTGAATCTGTCTCCTCGAAACTCAGCTTGACTTCGGTACCATTGATTTCTCGATCCTTTCTCGTCCTGTTCTTGATTTATCGTGTGTTCTTTTTTCTTAGGGCTTCTCCAGCTTTCGTGGTTGGAGCACCAGCAGTTCTAGCAGGGAAATGATCCGTTAGCCCACAGTGGGAGGTAATACCTGTTCCTGGAGGGATCATGGTAGAACCAATAGAGAAGAACGGAAGCAATATGTACCAAAAGCTCCAGTATCGGTAGTCCTTTGCGATATTTTGGGGATGTTATCCTGAAGCCACTGTGGTCTACTAGTTGTTTTTAGTTTAGAGCAAGTCCTATGGGCAGTTTGTATTAAGCCTTAATGAATTCTTGGACATTTGGAATGTCCAGTGTGCTTTATAGAAACCACGGGTAGCTTAGCACTACAAAGGGGCTTGTACCCTATGCTACAGTAGCATAACACCACATAAGGTGCATCCTCGGCTTTGGACCATGTCATGGCAACATAGCACAGCATATAGACAGGTAGCCTAATGCTTAAAAGTGAAAAGTAGTGGTACAACACTATAAATAGACTAGGACCTTATGCTATAGTGGTATGACACCACCAAGAGGTTACAAACCTCTACTTTGGGCTATGTTATAGCGGCGTAGCACCGTAAGGAAGAAAAATGCTTCATGATGGGGTAAAACTCTCTGAAAAGAACTCTCCTAAGCATATAAACAGATATGTAGGCCGTCTCTTGAGGTTAAACTTGTAGACACCCAAGATGTATACACCGATACTTTGTTAGCACATGGTTTTTAACGTGCGACCAGAGGCACAACTGATGTTATTGTGTAAGTGAGAAGAATAAAGTTATGATATTGAATCCAAGGCATAATACATTATGTATCATACTATTATTTGACCCATGCGGGAAGATTAAAGTCGTAGGCAATATCTATCCTAATGCATGATGTACACTCATTATGGAAAAAAACTCATCCTATATATTAAAATATATACGGGATTAATGGGCTTTTTTAGCCTTGATCTCTAAAAAGATAGTCCAACATTGCCTAGAACACCAAGATTGTTTTTTAATATAAGTTCATGCTTTGTATTGACATGTTCACATAGGGTGCGGTAGCCCATGTAGTTAAGATAGTGGGGTGGAAACATTTATGTTTTTTATTACTCAATTCTTTAGAATTTCATATAGAAGCTAAGCCCCAAAGAGGCTTAGCGACTCGGGCTTGGGCTTGGATGAAGGGCGTAAAGTGGTTCTTTGATGGTGCACTTTGCACTTCGCATATATGTATCGGGCGTAGGTGCAGGCGTGCTACATGAGCGTATGCACGGGCGTCTGTGTGGACGTATGCACGAGAATATATGTGGGACCTATAGACCCACACACAGGTTCACACCTCTAATTCACATACATAAATATAACCCAACTCGCACTATCACCTAATCATACTCACTAACACCAACACATCAACCCCTTCACAACACACACTAACATATCACATGAACCATGTATCAAACACTTGGTGTGCATCATTGTGTATCACTCTATGATACACCACTCCAAAGCCCATGAAACATCAAACACATATAATATCATATCCAAATAACTAGTATATATATATATATATATATATATATATAAATCTATTATTTAGTGAATAGTAACACTAATTGGGCAAAATCCCCAAATTTGAGGCACAAAATAATATTCCACAAGAAAAAATCATAGATCTAGATAAATGAAAGCTTCTAACACTTAGATCTATCCGAATAGAGTCAATTTTTCCTATGGAAGGGTTCTTATAGGTCCAATTGATATTTTTAACCATAATAGAGTAAAAAATAGAGAGTTACCTAGGTTTTGAGTGACCTCCTTGAAAAACTCTGAATTTGGATATGAGAAAGATGAAACAGACACGATCCTCAACACTTGGACCCCTCTTCAAGCTTCCTCTAGCAATGACAAGCTTCTTAGCCTCTTTGGAAAATGAAAATGAGACGGATCAGATTGGTTTGGAGGAATTTGGTGGAGGGTTGGAGGAATTTTGAGGATGAACTAAATGAGGAGGAAATAAATGAAGTGATAGGAGTTAATGAGGCTCCGTCCCTCTATTATAAGGCCGACCACCTTAGGGTTATGGTTCATTTAGTTCATAATGTCTAAAATGCCATTCCAAGTTGTCATGAAGAGTTTAGCAAATTAAGGAATTTACATAATAGAAGGTTCTAATAATTAATAAAGGAATTACTAGTCATTCTCTCTAATTTAACTAGTCAACCATGACTAAACTAATTGGTCATACTAATGGGTCATGACAAGTCCATTTGGGTTCACTTAGGTTCACTAGCAAGTCTAACTAAGGTTAACAACTAACCATTCAACTATAATATAATATAATATAATATAATATATATATATATATATAACAAAAATTCTAAATATTATGAAATAAAATTATAACAATAATAAATATATACAAAATGACAAAAATATCCCTCTCCAGGAAAGTGGTAGTTACAATCATACCCCCTAAAAAAATTTCATCCTCGAAATTTAAAGATGGTCGTACCCCCCTTCTAGGTCAAACCCCCAACTTGACTAAAATCATACAATCATAAAAATTAAAGAAATTACTACTTATGGTCAACATGTATGGTGTTGGTCTCTGTCTGTCATAATATTGCAGTCTCAATCAGGGTATGCTACTAACTACACTAACTATAGAACACAAGAAACTATAAGGTACTAAAGGAGCAATCAAATCAAATAGATAGGAAATGATTGGAAGAAGAACAGAACTTGCTAACCCATCACCTGTAGCATCGTCCTCCTCGACCGTCATCGCAAATCCTGTCCCGCTGGGGTGTATCCCTTTACTGGTGCGGGGCAATTATTGTGCCACATGTGGCCTAACTGAACCCCTCTATTCTTACTGTATGGCATACCTGCACTCATACTCTCCATAATACTCTCTTATATTTCCTACCTCACTTTCACACTAATATACTCACCTAATACTATCACACACAATACTTACTAATACTAAACTAACACACTTTACCTATTCTACACCACTCGTCCTACTCTTGATATACCGTGGACACTTGCACCCTCTAGGCACCCTTGGTATACTGTCGCTAACTCTATAACTATACATGCTTAATACTCTAGGATACCAGCTGTCAACTATACTCTAACACCTGTCTTAGAACTATTGCTACAATGGTACTACATTATGAGTTACTTCTAGGCTTATACACTGATACATAATATTCATATACCCAGCCAAGTACCACTCCCAGTCTCACAAACTACACTCCCAATAATCAACACTGATACTCAACTTAACACGAACATATCTGCAAGTTACCAAACTAATTCAATATCCAAGAAAACTGCCTCAGGAACTAATGTAGTTAAGGCTCTATAATGCACTAACTAGAGAAACTAAAAATATCTTTACCCTGAGCTAATAAGGTGATAGAATATAACTCAATGATAACATGGTTGAATGATAGAGATGATATGTTAAGAACCAATTTAAGATACAATCAGATAATCATAGACATCTAAAATCATGTTACCCAGAATCCTAGCCATGTCAGGGAGCATAGTTGCGATAAACTATAGAGTCCGTAACTAAGGTACATACTTCTAGAATCATGGTATCTAATTTTTTTTCCATGCTGCTAGCTTGGCTGCAAAAATATTAAATTCCATAACCAAGAGAAATGTATCCAAAATTAGGCTCTATGTCTTCACCATGCCAGCTAATATGGATGCGATAAACTCTAGACTCTATAACTAAGTCAGACGGTTACCTTTTCCATTGTTCGTATCTATTTACATTATCAGAATATACATCAACTTAGTCCATAAGATTCATCTCGATACAAGAATCAGATATAACAACGGACAAGTACAAAGGCGAAGGTGAAATGAAGCAAGTGGAGATAGATTCAAAATAAGATTCTCAAGGGTCATCCCAGGAATCTCTCAAGAAATTCTAATTTGTGATTGAGTATTCTCTTATCCTATATCCTATCAATCCTATTCTAATCGCAGGCTCGCAGTAGTAACAACTAAGTTGTTGCACTACCACGATATCGTACTAATTATGAAGCCTGGCCTGCATGGGCCACCACAAAAATATGTCATAACCCGTACCCGATATAGGGGTACAAGTGCGCGGGTATGTCCATCCTATGCCCCAGCATCGACAGTAGAACGCTGTCTAGGTCAACAATAATATCTAATTATCTTACACAATATATATATGAAAATTGTCAATGATATATCGACTCCATACAGAGGATAAGATGACAATATAATGATAATCAATACTCAATCACAAAATAGAGCTACAGAAAGATATGGCACGATATTGAATAACAAAAATAGAATATAAAGTCACAAAATACAATCCTATTCCAAGTCTAATAGTCTATCAACAACATAATTAATCGCAAAATATATATTCATTCCAAGAGTCTAAGCCCAATACAATGGTCTCAAATATAAGACATGCCATAATATCTAACTGTCAAATACCATAACATAAATGAGGACATCTAAGCCTTCCCGACTGCTGGCACTACTCAGCATATTCTTCGGTACTATCTCAACGGCCTCGCCATCCTATGGCCCGTAATAGGTGGGACACATCTCTTCTAACCAATCATCTGAAAAATATATCCAGACAAGATTGGAGCGAAGTACAAAACTCTGGAAGCAGTTCCAAATACATGATAGAGAATATATGATAAATAATAAAAAAGAATACAAGATAATTAGCAATAGGAAATAAAAATGAACTAGAGTAAACATGTGAAGTACTGGAATAAAAGAACATGCAATACGGAATAACTACAACTAATGAAAATAGATAACTAGCTAATGTGCCATAGAGTACAAGTTCGTTATGTAATCGGTTACAAATACAATATGGTAACTCTATTACATGTGTGATATATAATCAACATGTACACAAATATACTTGGGCTTTATCACATAACCAACTCCTACTCCCCCATCCCCAACTAATACTCATGGATCCAATCATGACACGTTACGAACACGAATATAAGCACACTGAACACGAGGAGTGTGTGAACATGAAGTAAACGATAATCAATACCCGATACACACGATAGAATATATGTGAAAGAGTACCCACTGAACACGGTAGGGGATAATATCTCATGATAAGATCCATTTAGTACCAATCTGTATAACCACTATGTCAGAATCAAGTAAACAGTTCTAGAATATGTGATATATACACTATCATAACAAAAACTAACAGATATATGTACTCTCCCAAGGTCCTGAGCAAATAAGGTAGAACAGTGTCCGAACTAGTGTCACACAGACCTATATATGAAATTTTATCTCATTTGGTGCATTGGAGTTCTAGGTCATTCCGGTAAGATACTAGCTCTATATAGTAATACCTATACCAATATATATATATATATATATATATATATATATATATATATATATATATATATATATATATATATATATATATATACACACACACACACACCTTGTCCTGTAGGTAATTACCCTTAATATCTTAGCCCAAAACCTTAACTATGAGTCAATATCTTAGCTCTAGAGTCAATACCTTGGCTTTAAGCCGAAACCTTATCCTGTATCACAATATTATCTATTACCCTACTCATTATCTTAACTTATAACGAACCACCTAGTCACTCTACTAATACCTTACCCCATAACTTAATACTTGGCAATTACCTTGACCCATATCCTATATCTGCTTATACCTCAATATACCAACACCTTGGTAACTAATCATTACCTTAATAACTGGCTCACATCCTAGACCAATACCTTAACCATATCCAATGTCTAATTCTAATACCCTTATATTATGTATGTATGTATGTATGTATGTATGTATGTATGTATGACACTAGCTTACAACCCTTAACCCTTGACAATACCCACATGCTATGATACACTAGTACCTCATGAATACTAAACTCAGCTCTACCCTAACTCAACACTCCTATGTTATCCCTGACATCCTCATGAACACACTCAACCCCAAAATCCCTGGTATCTAGAGACACCATCTATCTCATATCCACGACCTCCACACTAGGATACAACCTCTAATACCTTGCCTGGCCCTAAGATCCACGCATTAATCTCAAATATCCCCCGATAATCTTATCTAGCAACTGATACCTCACTGATACCTGTCACACCTAACTCAAAACTGAACACAGACCTATTTATTTGATTTTTATACTTGCATCTTTACTATACTACACTTCCTTGTAACCTTGGTACCTACACTAAGGTACCTATATTATATATATATATATATATATATATATATATATATATATATATATATATATATATATATATATGTATATATAAGGTACATGCCATAACTAATACACTCACATACCTTAGTAATCACCTAGTATTCTAATACAACACTTAACCTTACCAGAGCCACACTCATTGATGCCCTTGTAGACTCCATATGTTGTACTTTCATTTCCCCTGTCATCTAACTGCTACTGCAGTAAACTGGGTACTCAAGTTCCCCCCTCAACTAACTACTATATACCAGTGTATAACAATCCGAGTACCTAAATCCACCACTGCTATACAATGCAGGTGATTTCACTGTCTACAACAAATACAAGGGAAGATTGCACAACAATAGGGCTACCTGCATCCAGTCTCCTTTCCAATTTGGTGCACAATTGCATACACTAAAAACCCTTTACTCACTGATATTCCCCTTCACTACTACACATTGGCCTAAATCTAAGCACTGCTCCCCCAGGTACTGTTGATGTCACTAACTGGTTCAGCATCCTCACAACATGCACACAGTATACCCATTATCCCCTACTACACTCTCATCTCTCTCATAATAATTCTAGACACATACTTAGATATACACTGATTGGTACATATCCTCCCAAGCACGAATACCTAATCATTGTTACCCCTTACCATACATAATACACTGGTACCAGTTCCCTTAAAAACATGCCTACATATAATGCACATGGGTACAAACATCTCATCTCAATCTCACTTACTTGTGATACCAGACACCTACACTGATATGAAACCAACTCACACTGATACAAATACAATTTTAGAAATACCTATACAAGACCACTCCTCTCACACACTCACCACAAGGATACTCTCATGCTATCACTGTAAGCAACACACTAATACCTCACTCACCAACTGGATATACTATCTTCCAGTGCTTTGGCACTTGACACACAATTGCTACTCCTAATTGTAATACACACATGTACTGCAACTCGAGCCTAACCCCTCTCAAAATTGTAAGGTGATGATATCCCCTTCTTTGTTGAGCTTGGCAATGCAAGCCACAACTGAACCTAAAAAGGCTTGAATACCTGCATGCTCTCACATATTTAATTAGTATTTTCTCCGCCCCGACTGATACGATAGATCTAATCATGACACGTTACAAGCCAATGTATCCAATGTTTAACCTATAATATTCAATGTTATCCAATACCAACAAGGATCAGTATTCGATACCATCTCAATAATCAAGGTAATATCTCATGACTGACGATCCAATAATAATACCAATCCGTGTTCCAAAGTGTCAAAGAATCATAAGTAATATTTCTAAATACTTGAATTATAGTAGTAATCAAATAATAGAAACTATCAGAGAATGTACTCGCCTGTGGTCTAGAGCAAATAATGTGAAACGGTATCCGAACTGGTGTCACACAAACCTATATATAAAATATTGTATTAATACAAGGATTTGGAATGATAAAAAAAGAGGAGAGAGAGTCTCCACCCCCTTATGTAGTGGTCGACCCCTTTTTTTCATGTCCAAGAAATATGAAATATCCAAAATGTCCTTTAGGGCTTGTTATGAAAGAATTAATTAAGGAGGGAAGGTTATAGTCTAATTGGTTTAACTAATTAAATTATTCTCCTAATGAATTGGACTTGTGGATGGGCTCAAGTCTAACTAAAATAAATGTTGGTCCAAGAGTCAATTCTAAACTAGTTAGGTCCACTAACACAAGTCCAAAATATAAAGTAACATGCTAACAATATTTAAATACTACAATAAATAAATATATAACATGCACCATAAATAAATAATTATGATATACCACTCAATATAATAATTTTTGAAATACCAATATTATAATATTATCAATAATAGGAAAAGACAAAAATATCCCTCTTCCGGAAAGGGCAGTGACAAGTCTACCCTCCTTAGCAGAATTTTATCCTCGAAATTAAAACTCTCACCCCTCTCTCTTGGGCCAGTCATAACCTATTCATACAAATTTTACTATGGTCAAACCCCCATCAATCATAGTCTAAATAGTCCTATCATATAACATACAATCCTACCATTCTACTGAAAGAGAAACCATACTTGGATATAGTCTCTAACTATCATGAATTTCAGTCTCTGTCAAGATTTTCACATACCATAGCATAAATCACTAAGAAAACTATCATCCACAAGGTATCACACATATCAACTAGATAAAAAGAACAGAACCTGGTAACCCAACACCCGTAGCATTGGTCCTTTTGACCTCCATTGTAAAAAAAAAAAATCTGTCCTGCTGGGTTGTCTCCCTCTACTGGTGCGGAGTAATCTACTATGCCACCGGTGGCCTAGTTCATCTCACACTAAGCATTCACTAATCATCAACCTAGTCAAGTTATTTTTAATACTGAGGGTTACCAAATACTAGTGATATATTATAGTTCTAGGTCATGGACATACTTAACTCACTAGAACTTGCTACCTAGGATACTATGCAAAATACCGCTAAGATACTACCTCATTTATCTGTTTCAGTTCTTGTAATCACCAAAAATTTTCAACCATTCTCTTGCAAGGGACAGTTGTATACTTTTTCAATCATGTGTTCTATTAGCACACCCTTGTCTAACTTGAATACCCCCAATAGGATGCCTACTCAAATCTTATTACTGTCTACACGAGGCACCAGCTCTTATATGGCACTTTAGATGACATCCTCATACCAAGTTACTCACGTGTCTCCCGTATACTATTATACTAGTTACTAAAATGATTGTGCCTAAACTTTCATAATACTTAAGAGACTCTGGCTCTTGTTACTAGGGTACTCTTTCTATTTGATACTTGGTGCAACTCATACTCTAATACTTGTTAATCACCCTAAGGTTCTTATCTATACATTAGTATTACAATACATACACAATTACCTTCTAGCCATTACGACACCATTGTATCTTACTAGTATCCTTATACTCCTCGTACTATTCCCTGCTACATACGACCTCTATACTCAAAATTTGCAAGGTACTATACCTATTAAACTTACTTATATATATATATATATATATATATATATATATATATATATATATATATATATATATATATATTGTCTCTCTCCTCTACTGCTTGGATCACTTGTACTATTACTTCCAAATAATTTTCTATCCATATTAACTGATACACCAATCTAATATTATCACACAAGGTACTTACTGTTACTAGCACATTACTCAACTAATCCCTGATATAGAAACACTAGCACTCTTGATATAGTAACACTAGCTTCCTAACTACACAACATATGCACTTAATGTTCTAGGATACTAGCTCCTTAATACTTACAACAGTTTACCACAACACTACTACTATTATGGATACTAGCTTTATCATTAGATCACCTCATCACACTCACTAGAGCTCATGATCACTTGCATCCAATGCACTAGTTATTAACTTCTATAATATACATGTTTTACTTCACTCTCAAAGGTAGGCACATGGTTTCATATCTCTAATGATGTATATATATCTTCCCTTAAAACTTTTACAGACTGATACACTAATCAGTGATATACTATATATCTTTCATGACCAATCTTGATATTTTCCAACCTATGACACACTATTAAAATTTCTAATACTCAGGCTTCCACTTTCTGATACTCATGAACTTTCACACTGACACTCATCACCCACTGTACATTCTGCACAAAATTTCTAGGCACTTCTTCCACCTATTGCTTCCAACACATCACTAGTCTCAATACCAGGTGATATACCAATCACTAGTTATATATTGGTACACTCCTATCTACTCACATTAAGGCTCTACTTCTAAGCTAAAGAATGATGGGACAAAATCCTGTAATAACAGGAGTGGATAAGTATTGAGATGATACTTTAAGAACCAATTTAAGATACAACCTGATAATCATACACGTCTGTCCGAAATCATGACACTCAGAATCATCGCCACGCTAGTAAGCATAGCTGCGATAAACGATAGATTCCATAACTAAGGTATGCAAACCCTATAATCATGTCATCTAGAATTCTCACCACGCCAACCGATATGGCTACGAAAAACTCTAAATTTTATAACTAAGATATGTATATCCGAAGTCAGGTTTCTATGTTTCTGCCATGCCAGCTAATATGGATGCAATAAACTCTAGGCTCCATAACCAAAGCAGATATTTCACGTTTCTCACTGTCCTCATCAACATATGTCATCAGAAGATACCGTAATTCAGTCCATAAAATTTATCTCGATATAAAATTAAACTCAACAACGAACACTAATAATTAAATTCAACAACTGATTACCAAGAATCAAATTCAATAACAATAAGTGAGAGCAGACGCAAACAAGGAAAATTTTTTTAAATAGAATTTATAATAAGATTCTCAAGGGTCGTCCCAGAAATCTCTTAAGAAATCTTAAATTTGTGATTGAGTATCCTCTCATCCTAATATATTATATCCCATCCTAGGCTCGCAATGGTACAACTAAGTCATCGCAATACCATGACATCGTACAACTTACGAAGCCTAACCTGCATGGGCCCCAAAAAAAATATGTCATAACCCGCACCCGGTGAAGGGGCACGAGTACGTGGGTACATTCCGCCTACGCTGCAGCATCGACGGTAGAATGCTGTCTAGGTCAATTATATTATCTAATCATCTCACAATAATGTATAATCTGCCAATAATATCTCAACTCCAAGAAGGAGAGCAATATACTTAATGCAACACAATACTCAATCACAAATCTATAGTATGATAAGATATCAAAGAAGCCTAACATAACTATTCAGTCTAAATATATTAACAACAAAATAGAAACAATAACCAAGTCTCAAATATATGCCAAAAATAAATCCGGTACCAAAATGCTAAAGAAAACTAACTATGATAACTAGTAATTTCGGCTAAATCTTCCGGCAGTCACTCTAGAACTAGTAGGTCCATGTCTGCACTATCTATAGGTCGATGTCCATAGTACATTGAACACCAATCTCCTGGATCCTCTGAAAAATATTATCCAGTCAGGAATGGAGCAAAGTACAACCCAATAGCAGTTCTAATTAATTGACAAAAACTATAAAATAGTAAAATAGGGGATGCTATATATGATGATAATATAACTGATAATCTAAAAACAATGAAGGAACAGGCAAAATTAGCAACAAAAATATAAATCAATGTGTACAAGAATGAAGGAGATGAACTATAATGTCAGAAATAGAACAGGGTAATCTATGAACTGAATATAGAATCTATAATATACCATGTGTTTAAGATACTAACTAAATATGTGATTGGCTTGGGATATTCAATTATTACACTAAGGATCTAACTCAACTATACGTGAAGTATATAATTAGTTAGTAGCCAATGATTACACTACTAGCCGATAGTTCTTGATCACATATATAATTAGTATTTTCTCTGCCCCAATTGATACGATGGATCTAATCATGACATATTATTAGCCAATATATCCAATATTTAACCTATAATATTCAATGTTATACAATACCAATAAGGGGCAGTATTCGATACCATCTCAATAATCAAGGTAATATATCATGACTGACGATCATCCAATAACAATATCAATCCGTGTACCAAAGTGTCAAAGAATCATAAGTAACATTTCTAAATTCTTGAATTATAGTAGTAATCAAATAATGAAAACTATCAGAGAATATACTCGCCTGTGGTCCAGAGCAAATGATACAAAACGGTATCCGAACTGGTGTCACACAGACCTATATATGAAATATTATATTAATACAAGGATTTACAATAAAGAAAAAAGAGGAGAGAAAGAGAGAGTCTCCACCCCCTTATGTAGTGGTCGGTCCCTTTTTTTATGTCCAAGAAATATGAAATATCCAAAATGTCCTTTGGGGCTTGTCATAAAGGAATTAATTAAGAAGAAAATGTTCTAGTCTAATTGGTTTAACTAATTAAATTATTCTCCTAATGAATTGGGCTTATGGTTGGGCTCAAGTCTAACTAAAATAAATGTTGGTCCAAGAGTCAATTCTAAACTAGTTAGGTCCATTATCACAAGTCCAAAATATAAAGCAACATGCTAACAATATTTAAATACTACAATAAATAAATATATAACATGCACAATAAATAAATAATTATGATATACCATTCAATATAATAATTTTTGGAATACCAATATTACCAATAATAGAATAAGACAAAAATATTCCTCTTCCGGAAAGCGGTAGTGACATACACCACTCCAATGCCCATGAAACATCAATCACATATAATATCATATCTAAATAACTTTTATATATATATATATATATATATATATATATATATATATATATATATATATATTATTTAGTGAAGAGTGACAATAATTGAAAAAAAAACTCAAATTTGAGGCATAAAACAACATTCCACAACAACAAAAAATCCTAGAACTACATAAATAGAAGCTTCTAACACTTAGATCTAGCCGAATAGAGTCAATTCCACCTATGAGAGAGTTTCTATAGGTCCAATGTGTATTTTTAACCATAAATAGATTAAAAAATAGAGAGTTACCTAGGTTTTGAGTGACCTCCTTGAAGTACTCCAAATTTGGATACGAGAAAGACGAAGCGGACACGATCCTCAACACTTGGACTCTTCTTCAAGCTTCCTCTGGCAATGAAAAGATCCTTAGCCTCCTTGGAAAATAAAAATGAGAGTGATGAGATTGGTTTGGAGGAATTTAGTGGAGGATTGGAGGAATTTTGAGGATGAACAAAATAATGAGGAAATAAATGAAGTGATGGGACTTAATGAAGATCATCCCATCTTTATAGGGCTGGCCACCTTAGGGTTAGGGTTGGTTTGGTTCATAATGTATAAAATGACCTTCCAAGTTGTCATGAAGAGTTTAGCAAATTAAGGGGTTTACTTAATGGAAGGTTCCAATAATTAATAAAGGGATTACTAGTCATTCTCTCTAATTTAACTAGTCAACCATGACTAAACTAATTGGTCACACTAATGGGTCATGACAAGTCTATTTGGGTTCACTTAGGTTCACTAGCAATTAGTCTAACTAAGGTTAACAACTAACCATTCAACTATAACATATATATATATATATATATATATATATATATATATATATATATATATATATATATAACAATAATTCTAAATATTATGAAATAAAATTATAACAATAATAAATATATACAAAATGACAAAAATACTTCTCTCCAGGAAAGTGTTAGTTACAGTTCCTTACCGGTTCGTATCAGCCCTGATGCCTAGTGCACCGTCTGTAAGAACCATAAGCCTGTGCACAGGTTTTCCATGACTATTGACGATCTATACACTAAGTTTATATGCGAGGCATTTCAAGAAATAAAATGGGAACACATTGATTCATTATAGATCCATAGCAAAGTCTTTCTTATCAAACGATTCATTATAAGTTCACAGCATAGTATGCACATTCTAATCATCGAATTATCCCGCATGTTCTTTTTAATGCACAGTTAAGGTAATTTTTTTACTACTTATTGTAGCTTCTATTTTGGAAGTTGCCTTGGCGACCCAAAGGTCCCGATGTTGTTCCATGTTTCTATTACTTGGCTCAAAAATAACTATTTTGATAGTCATCATGCCTCAGGTTGGTGAAGTATGTTCTGTGTTATGCTTCTATACCGTGGCATTAACTCTATGATTAATATTGCATATAAGATAGATAGCATAAGGATATCAACTCGACTTGTTCTAGAAAATAAAACAGAGTCTACTTGCATAGAGCTAAGGTAGCATGCGAGGGTCTAACTATAAGCCAAGTTTTATTTCCATATTCTAATACAAGCAATACAAGATGGGATTATTCCTTTAGCTAGGTGCGTTATATTCTTATTAGCATCAAACTGGTGATTCATCAAGCGACTAGCATGTATTGTCCGTATTTTTAAGTGTACAGGCTAAGCAAAGACAGGTTCATAGTAGCCACCCACCTTAGCGATGATCCACCTCGACTAAGCGATACTCCGAGCGCATCTTTGAAAGTCTAAGTTTGAGCTCCTGAAGGGACAAGTCTGAATTTCTTTGCCTCAAGTGAGTCTTCTCGCAGAGCAAGGCGTGTCGAGTCGTCAAACTTGTGTCATTTGAATCAGCTATCCGCATTGATACAAAATGGGTCGTTATATTATACACCACTCAGAATAAGTCTCGTCCTCGAGATTTCTTGAGCGAAAACCATTTTATCGTGCTCTATTGAATCTAACTCAAGTATATTTTTCTGTATCCTTAGACCCATTTCGAATACAATTTCCTACTCGTTTTCCTCACTCAGTGTTGCGTGTATGCTGGGTCTGTTTCAATGAATGATACTATCATTCAATTTAAGCTCTTGATTCAATCTCTAGTGTGCCTTAGTACGAAACTTATATCGCTTAACGTGGGTTACTTTATAATCCACCGCTTAACGCGGGTTGCGTGTGTGCTAGGCCAACTTATCCAAATTGCTATACTCATCCATGCGAATCTAATATATTTACTTGCACTAGTATTCGAGATTAATATATCGTGGGTCTGGATTATGCACATATTCAAGATGTCCCCCAAACATATACATGTCAACCAACTTAGTGATAGCGAAGTCTTTGTACTCGAGTTCAACATATCACCGAGTCTTGGATCTTGTAAATATTCAAGGCGTCCCTCAAACATATGCATTCAACCAGACTCAATGATAGCAAATTCGGATAAGCTACTATTACAAGTCTTAAGGGTTCTAGTTTATGAATCATAATGATACCTCAAACAGGGTCAATCAAAATATAAGTCATTTCCAATCCCACTCAAATCAAGCATTGTATAATTGTCATGCCCGATCTATCCGACCAACCGACTAGCGTCCAAGTCCTATCATCTCGTCCATTCGTATTAAACATCAACTTCTAGCACACACTTATCATTCCAAGTCTAATTTTAAGTCTTGATGTCCCAGTTCTATGGTTCATCATGTTATCTTGTTACATGATACTCGCCCTAATTTCTAAGGTCAATCCATTGTTCTTTCGTACGGGGTATTCTACCCATGCTCATTTTACTCATATTTCTAAATATCGAGCACATATCATCCTATCCAAATCAACACATTAGTTGCACAGAATCTGAGTCCATTTAGCAAAGCAGTTCCTAAGACATGTTGGTTCAGCCGAATCCATGATATATCTAATCTTTACTAAGTCTAGACCACCAATCATGATTAAATTTTTAATCATCGATCTCAATCATAAATTTTAAGTCGTCCAACATGATTCACGTATACGTTTACGAAACCATCCATCCCCCCTCTAGAGTTGCCATACACGGTCCTTCAAGAGCCTCATACTCATACTGCGTGGCTCTAATTTTGTCCATCAACTAGAAATATATCTGCAATCCCCATATCCGAATTTCGATACCAGAAACTAGCACCTTAATTCCCAAGCTCTCAAGATCGACCAACAAGTTGTCGTCAAGTACATAGCCATCAGATACCTGCTCAAGGCATCGTCGACTACGTTGGCCTTTCCTGGGTGGTACTGTAATAAAATATTAAAGTCCTTTATCAACTCCAACCGTTTTCTCTGTCTCATGTTCAGTTCTTTCTGTGTAAACACATACTTTAAGCTTTTGTGGTTTGTGAAGATCTCCATACGCTCTCCGTACAGATAGTATTTCCACAGCTTTAGAGCAAAGATGACCACTGCCAACTCCAAATCGTGGGTGGGGTAATTCTTCTCATGATGATGTAATTGCCTAGAAGCATAGGCAATCACCTTCCCATGTTGCTGAAGAACGTAACCCAAACCCTTTCCTGAAGCATCACTATAGATAGTGAATCTACTTCTCCCCGATGGCAATGTCAAAACTGGAGCTGTCGTTAATCTCTTCTTCAGTTTATCAAATACGGTCTGACAATCCTCCGTGGTCTGACAATCCTCTGTCCAGACAAAATCTATATCCTTCCTGGTCAGCCTAGTCATCGGCTCTGCAATCCTGGAGATGTCTTATATAAACCTCCTATAGTAACCTGCTAGTTTGAGGAAACTCCTGATCTCAGCCACCGAACTGGGAGTAGTCCATGACTCTACTGCCACGATCTTTTTCGGGTTAACTGAGATCTCGTTACCCGTTACCGTATGCCCAAGAAATTCAACATTTTCAAGGAAAAACTCATACTTCGAAAGCTTCCCGTAAAGCTCCTCCTTTTTGAGATTCTTCTTAACCATCCTTAGGTGCTCCTCATGCTCCTCCGGGGTCTTTGAATACACAAGAATTTTATCGATGAACACCACCACGAACTTATCAAGGTACTGGTGTAACACCCTGTTTATCAAGTTCATAAATACCGCTGGTGCATTAGTCAACCCAAACAACATCACCATAAACTCAAACTGGCCATATTGAGTCTGAAAAGCTGTATTCAAAATTTTTTCTTTCTTCACTTTCACCTTGTGGTAGCCTGACCTCAAGTATATATTCGATAATACCTTTGCTCCGCTCAACTGATCGAATAAATCATCCATCCTCGGTAGCGGGTATTTATTCTTGATAGTGAGGTTGTTCAGGGCTTTATAGTCGATACACATGTGTACCGACCCATCCTTCTTCGGTACAAACAATACTGGAGCACTCCACAGTGATGAACTAGATTTGATGAAGCCCTTATCTTGCAACTCATCAATCTGCTTCTTCAGTTTTGCCAGTTCAATGTTGTTGACCCTATAGACGTGCTGTGATATTGGCTCTGCGCCTAACACCAAGTCTATATAGAACTCGACATCTCTGTCTGGAGACAATCCTAGCAACTCCTTTGGAAATATATCCAGGAACTCCGCTAACAAAGGATGTGGAAACTCCTTCTCTTCTACCCTGGCTCCACAAAAGATGTCCCTGCTCTGCTACTCCTCTGGCGACCTCGAACTCTGACTCTCCTGGTGGTCGAAATATTACTCTGCCTCCACGACAATCTATAGTAGCATGATGCCTACTCAACCAATCCATCCCGATTATAATATTGTATCTCGGAAGTGGCATTACGGGCATGCACACACTCAACTCTTGGCCTCCCAGTAAAACTCTTCGGTCCTTATAAAAAACATTCACTAGGATAATGCCTCCCTCATTCATGACCTTGCAAGTCATATATAATGGTTTTGCCTCTAAATGATGCTTAAGAGCATAAGATACAGATATGAAACTATGGGAAGCACCAGAATCGAATAATAAAAATGCTGGAATAGAATATGGAAGAACTGAACCAGATATCATGTCTCATGCTGGCTTGGCCTCCTCGACCGTCATGGCATATGCTCGTCTCTGGGGTGCACCTCTCTGTTGATGCTGGTTATGGGCAAACCTCTACTACTATGGAGGGAGTGGAGGTCCTCTCTGCTAGCCTCATGGTGTAGTAGGTACTCTAGAAGGTCCCCTCTGAGAGGCTGCTCTACCCTGACCTGGACGAGTCTGAATAGACGGACAATCTCTTAACTGGTGCACTGATGATCCACAAGACAAACATGTACCCAGCCTCTTCCTGC
This sequence comes from Iris macrosiphon, assembly GCA_036927795.1. Lineage (NCBI taxonomy): Eukaryota > Viridiplantae > Streptophyta > Magnoliopsida > Asparagales > Iridaceae > Iris > Iris macrosiphon. The sequence continues at coordinate 63,099,535 of JAYESA010000013.1, forward strand.
AGATATCTCTCGTGTGTCCTACCTTCCCGTAGTACACACACTAGACAGCGGGCTGGGTCTGCCTCTGCGGTTGCTGCTGGATATATCCTCGAGCTGGTGCATGGTGCTGCTGGTGTTGATACGGTCTCTATTGCTGTTGAAATTGGGGATGCTTGGCAGGTCCCGTACTACCACTCATTCCTCCAAAAATATTGTATCCTCTCTTGGGCCTAAGGTGCAGATCATCCTCAGTAATCTGGGAATCCATCATAATGCCCTCAAAGGTGGCAGTGCGACATCCAAAAGTACACGACTTGATCTCTCTAATCAGCCCCTTTCTAAACTTTTAGGCTTAGTCTTCTGGGTCCCGAATCATTGACGGTGCGAAATGACTCAACCGGCAAAACTCTACGGCGTACTCATTGACAACATGTTCCCTTAGACCAAGTTATGGAACTGACTCTCCAAGGATCCCAGGGCTACGTCAAAAAAGAAATTCTCCTTAAAAAGCTCATTAAAAGCCTCCCATGTAAGTCCTCTAACAGTAAGTCTCGACTCCATACGATACCAAGTCAGTACGATATCGAACATTTGGCTGCCGGCGACCTTGATCAGCAGACTCTCTGGAATCTGAGCCAAACGTAAGTTTCTTTCTATGTCCTCCAACCAGTCGTCAGGGTAGAGTATCCCCTCAATATCCTTAAACTCCCGAGGTATCATCCTCTTGAAGTCCACTATAGTGCCTGGCCTCTACTAGTACGTCTGGCCAGGGTGCTGCTGTGCGACTCTCTCCACTGCCTGGAGAGCCACCTGATGAGCATTTTTATGCTTTCCTTCATCATCTCAGTCTTCGCTTAGTTTGCCTCTGCCTGCAACCTCTGTGCCTCAGCCTGAACTCACTGAACCTCTGCCGACATCCTCTGAGCATCCACCATGCCCTGGATCAATACGAATATTTGTGCCTCGTCTGCGAGTATACCTCCTGGAAACAGAATCTGTGGGGGTGGAAGGTCCTTCGTAACAGCCGGGACAACCCTCTAGACAGGTGGGGGAGGAGGACCCCTGAAGGCTGCAAAAACTCCTACATGAACAGGTAAAGTAGGATGAGCAACTCCAGCTGTCTAGGTGGCAGGTCGAGAGATGGCAGACCTCTCAGAAGTTGTGGGTCTCGATCTTTGTGATCTAGTCTTTGGCGGCATCCTGAAGATAAATCGAAACAAAAAGAAATTAATTAAGGAAAAATATACAATATCATCAAAGAAGGACAGTAAATTTTAAAGGAAGCAATTATTCAGAATAGCAAAAATAAATTTAAAATTTTTCTAGTTGTGATTGAGCATACTCTCATCCTATACCCAATCTCATGCTCATAATAGTAATCTAAGTCTGAGCACTACTCTGATACTGTACTAGTTGTGACTTAATCTTACTCTTCTAGACCTGTATGGGCCACCACTAAAATGTGTCAAGATCTGTACCCAAAAATTAGGCATGAGTCGTGGGTACGTCCTGACTACGCTGCAGCATCTGCGGTAGAACGGTGTCTAGGTCCAACATAGATATTTATCAATGATATTAAACCTGTCAACATGTCACAACTCCAAACAGAAGACAAGAATATACATATAATCATCAACTCACAATATACTTAATCACAATAACTATAAGGAAGGTAAATGGCACGATCACGATATAAAGAAACACGAGAGGCAAAATAATATATTTCTAATAAAACAGAGTCTAAGAGTCTAGCTATCTCAACACAATATAATTCTCAACATAATAAAACCAAAGTCTCAAAGTTTGGAATAATCCAATACATAAATAAACTAGGCTAAGTGTTGTTCTAAACAACTGCGAGTGGTGTCTCCTCAAGATGGAGTGGCTCCTCTGGAATCTCTGGGATGTAATCGCCATCCACTCTTGGGCCATAATGGGTAGGACAGAAGTCCTCAAGATCCTCTGAAAAATATTATCCAGTCAGGATTGGAGCGAAGCGCAAACACTAACATCGATTCCAATTATATTGATAAAAACTATAAAGCAGTGAGTAAGAAATATACATTATAGAATAAAATACTAGAATATAAGAAAGACTAGGGAGACATGTAATTATCATATGGAAATAACTAGCAGTGAACAAATATATGTGAATGCTAGAAATAAATGTACTGGAGCAAGAATAGAAATACAGGCTAAGTACCATAAAATATCAGTTTACTATGTGATCGACTTGGGACTAGATCGGGCTTGCAATATATGATTGGCTATGATACATGTAAGGTCAGGATAACTATCTGGTTAGCTATGATATAAGCAAAAATTAGGCTAATTATATATAACAGGCTATGAGACATATAAATGGTCAGGCTACACCATACGTGATGTGTGGGATGAGCTATGATGCATGTAAGGTGGGGTATGATCACATAATTTGCTAATATGTTTTCGTCCCCAGCTAGTAAGATTCCAATCATGACTCCTCATGACAGGTATCTATGATACTAGTCCGTGTATCCACTGTGTCAGAATCAAGAATACACTGCAACTAGAATCATAGTAATGCTCAAAATAATAAAAACTGTCAGAGAATGTACTTGCCTATGGTCTTGAGCAATGTGTGAGGATCGATATCCAAGATGGAGTCACTCTGACCTAAATATCAAATATTAAAGTCAATTGGTGATCTTGATTGATAAATAAGTCAAACTAGATAAACACGTGTCCAACTATGTTGACTAGGTCAATACCTTACTACTCTAAGTCAGTCTAGTCAATAATAGCTTAATACTAACTAGATGGTCATTTTAAAAATAAAAAGCTTACACATGTTGATACCTTAACTAATAATTTAATACTATTATAATACCTAGAACATTACTTCAATTCTGTAGCTATACAAGTACTTAATGATACAACAAACCCTTTACCTTATTGCTACAGGTAGTTACCTTACTCGTTTGGACATCAACTGCCAATATAACTGAACTGAACTCAACAATTTGACTATACATACAATTTCTAGCTGATACATCAATTGAAACTCCATACACTTACCATCCAATCCCTCACATAAACACACACATGAGGGACACTAACTGACATACACTAAAGGAGCTACTTAATACTTTATAGTCACCTACACTCACTTGATGCACTACTTCCACTGATACCTTAGTCTCAGTTACTCCTATACCTAATACATACCCATCTACCTTTATGTGCAAACACCTACATGGACAACAAGTCCATGTGCTTGCAGTTCACATGCCCGTGCACTGACTTGCTCACTCCTGCATGGAGCACTGATACGTGTACACACCCCAATTCTACTTACCGATACTATTATTGTTGATTGTACTGCTCAAGCTACTGTTACCATGATGTTTCTCATGTTCACAGTCTAAGCTACCTGCTATTACTATTTATATTAACCCGACTCCTTAATACTCACACCCATTGACCCAACCTGATACTTACATACAAAGGTAACTGAAGTTACCCCTCCCCCCTCACTGCTAATTGAAACCACAACCTGTCACGACCCGCACCCGGATTTTGGGGTACGAGTACGTGGGTACGTCCATCCTACGCCACAACATTGGCGGTAGAACATTGTCTAGGTCATAATACTATCTAAACAATCTCACACGAGCATCCAAATCCATAAGGAGTCACAGATATCACAATATAATATGAACAATACTCAATCACATAGCTAAAGCACGATAAGATATCGAAGAAAAAATAAATCAAAATGTAACACAAGTCTAAAATAGAAATAATCTAACTCAACAATAATATCCAAGTCTCAAAGTATGTCGGAAATAAATCCGGTACCATAAACTGCTAAAAGAAACTAACTAAATAACTAGTGATCCAGGCTAGACCTCCCGGAATCACAACTGAACTACAAGATCCAAGGCCGCAGCTACTCTCCCTGTGGTCCATAATATGTCGGACACTAGTCCTCTAAGTCGCAGTCTGAAAAAAATATTTCCAGTCAGGATGATGCAAAGTACATCTCAAATAACAGTTCCAATTAATTGATAAGGACTATAAAACAATAAATAGATGATGCTATATACTGAGAGAAGACAATAAATAAATGCAATGGCAAAATAAAAAGAACAAGCAATATGGGCAATATGGTACAGTCAGTGCATATATAAAATAAAGAGAATGAGGTACAATATCATATACGGGTGATGTAGTATATGAACTAAAATAGAGAATTGTAACTATTCTAAGTATTTAAAATCGTAGTTTTAAAATATGATCAGCTTAAGAACTTGTACGATAGCTACATAGCCTGGCTAATCATACATGAGGTGTATGATTAACACTTAACGATATATACACTTGTACGATAGGTATTTGATCACATCTCTCACTAGCAATTTTCTCGCCCCCAACTAGTACTGTGGATCCAACCATGACACGTCATGATACACGATCAATGTCCAATATATCATGTACAATGTCTAATATCAATGTATAATATCAATGCCGTGTACAATATCAATACGATAACCAATGTAATATCTCATGACTGCATATCCAATCTATATACTAGTCCGTGTAGCACAGTGTCAAGAATCAGATGTAACATTTCTAAATACTGGAATTATAGAATTTATCAAATAATAAAAATTATCAAAGAATGTACTTGCCTGGGGTCCTTAGCTGGCAATACCAATGTCCTTCTCCTCTCACAGAATAATCCAATGGTCCTATATACATATAATATAATATAATATAGCATCAGCCATTATACTAGCATATGCACAAACACAATATACTGAACTCAGCAGCTACACTAGAGTGACACTGGTCAACTAGGGTCAAGTGTGCGTCTAGTTGTACGGGTGTCACGTCTGTAATTGCTGTGCAAAACCGACAGTCAAAATAATACGGGTCTCGCAAGTACGTCAGTGTACATAATGGCAGTCTACTAAGATAATACATGGTCACAGGTCATTGTAACTATGGGGTATCTGTAGTTACACTCGGGTCACCTAGTACATATATAAATATACATATTATTAACTAGCATATACATTAATACTTATATTATATATATGTATACCAATTAATTACATATATAATATATATATATATATATGTATATACACTAAATAGAATTTAGACTGTATGTATATATATTAAACATATACTAGGGAATATATATATATATATATATATATATATATATATATATATATACTAATATATATTTAAACATATACTAATACATATGCTAATACGTACGTACCAATTATATATATCCATGTACCATCATATACTAAATACACAATACACGTATCTTAAACATAGCTAAAATATACGTATGCATACAATGATAAAATATGCGTATGCACGTACGTGTACATGTACGCAAGAGGGAGAACTCAAACCTGTGTATGCGGAATAAGGCGTTCGTGTCGAGGTCGTCGTGAAGAAACTTCAGGTGAAGTCGAGCGGGACAGCGGGTTCCGACGATCAGCGGGTTGGCGAGCACAGTCTGGAAAGCGGGTTCCTCCGGGGGTCGGCTCCGGTCTTTGACAACGGCTCAGTGCAGACGTTTAGTCGTGCTCCGGTCATCAGCAGCTCGGTTCAGGCGAACTCCGGTCGGGTTCCATGCAGTCGGGGTCGGCTTCAGCGGGGGTAGCAGGTCGGGGAGATGGTTCAGGCGAGGAGTAGGAGGAGGAGAGGACTGAGGTGGTAGTATTAATGGTGATGGTGGTGACGTAGATTCGGGGAGATGAAGGTCGGGATAGTCGATGAGGGGGGGTCATGTACTCTTAAAATAAATTAAATGGGGGCACATGGGGGCACATGGGGTCTCAATTTGGAGTGACACAAGGGTATCCCCAATTTAATTAAAATAAATTATCATGTACTCTTAAATTAAATAGGGGCACATGGGTTCTCAATTTAGAGTGACACAAGGGTCATAGAAGGTGTAGGCTTGGTGTCAGTCTTGGACCCTTTAATTGGTCCGGCTAAACGGATTGAGTTGGTATCTCAAAATTGATGACAACGATACAGGTGCGCGACACAGGAATAAATAATAGATTTTAGATACGGGAAGTGTGCAATTAAATTAGAGCAAAAAAGATTATGATTTTGAGTAACGAAAATGTCCAACGCCTAAGTTGGCGTGTCAAGTCTAGAATGCAACAACTTGTTGGAAATTATGAGCTAATGTTTGGCTCCGAATATTTCAACAACGGTAGGGTGTAACAATTAAATAAAATCACAATAATAATTATAATCCTCAACATTTAGTCCCGAATAATTATAAATTAAATCTATAACACTATGTTTCGGTCAGGACTCCATCTAGTGGGCATCTAGGTATAGTCTACTAACTCATGCATTAATGAACACTATATATAATACACACACATATATATATATATACACATATCATGCAATTATTTTAAAATAAATACACACAATACCTATAATATATAAAATAACAAAATACCCCTATTTTCAGGATGTGGTAGTGACAAGTCTACCCTCCTTAAAAGAATTCGTTCTCGAAATTTAAGATCCTCAATAATTGTATTTATTTATTTATTTACTTTACCATCAAAATTTAAATTCATCAAGCCATATAATCATGAAGTAAATCCATATTGTTATTTCACAAAATTTCTCAAAATTCTATAAATATTATATTCCTGAAAAATCCTCAAATTTAAAATCAAATTCAATTCTTATCACAATCTCCTTCAAAATTTTAAGTTAAACTAAATTCAAAATTTAATATCCAATCCTCTAATTTAAATTCAATCAATGTATATTATAAAATTGAATCTCATCCCAAAATTTGAATTCAGCACTAATCCATTTGTGTTCTTATTCCTTGATTTTTTTTCCACACAAAACTCAAACAATGTAATAGTTACGAAGTCTTCAAATATAATATTTAGAATATAATTCTTAAATTTATATCTTGCAGTCAAATAAATATAATGATAATATTATTAAATTCCTCCAAATTTAATGACAAATTCAATCATATCATAATCTTCCTAAAATCAATAAATTATAAATTCTGCCATATTAAATTCTTAACTCTTTATTTAAATTAATATTTATCCTCAAAATTTAAGGCACATTGTCTCTCTCTGTCCAGTCATAACCTATTCATTAATCTTCACTACGGTCAAACCCCCAACAATCAAGGTCCAAGAAAATCCTACCTACAATCATACAACATGCAATCTAAGGAAAACATGTATGGTTATGGTCACTTTTGTCATGGTATTTCAGTGTCTGTCAAGAAAATTACTGACACAAACTACGGTACTAAGGAATGAATCAATCAATCAAATAGAAAGGAATAGAAGGAAAGAAAGAACAGAACCTGCTAACACATTACCTGCAGTATCGGTCTCCTAGACCGTCATCGCAAATGCCCCGCCCTGCTTGGGTGGCTCCCTTCGTGGGTGTTGAGTAATCTGCGGTTCCACAGGTGGCCTAACTGAATCTCTATGATTTGGAGCTGCTCGCTGGCCGGGAAGATAAGGAGCTAGAAGACAATCCCTCACTTGATGTCCCGCAGTGCCATAGTGCAAACAAAGTCCTAGCCTCGTTCTACAGCTCTCCCAAAGGTGACCTGGCTTCTTACAGAAATGACAAGTCTGTTGTGTCTCTCTCGGAGGCTGCTGCTGATCCTGCTGAACATGAACCGGTGCCTGGCACTGTTGTTGATACTAAAAGGTCCTCGGATGTTGTTGAATATGGGAAGGCTTGGTCGGTCCTGCGCTACCATTCGTATCTTCAGAAATATTATGACTCCTCTTAGGCCTGAGATCCAGATCCTCTTTGCAATCTGGGCATCCATCAAGATATCCTCAAAGGTAGCGATACGACGACCAGAAGTGCACGACCTAATCTCTCTCGTCAGCCCCTTTCTAAATTTTTGGGCTCGATCTCCTGAGTCCCGAATCATAGACGATGCAAAATGGCTCAATCGACAGAATTCTGCGACGTACTCGTCGACCGACATATTTTCTTGGACCAAGTCATGAAATTGACTTTCCAAAGCTCCCAAGGCCACGTCGGGAAAGAACTTCTCCTTGAAAATTTCCTTGAAGGTCTCCTAAGTAAGTCCTTGTGCAGTGAGTCTTGGCTCCGTACGATACCACGTGAGTGCGATATCGAACATCTGACTGCCAGCGGCCTCGATCTAAAGAATCTCCGAAATCTGTGCCAAAGGTAAGTTTCTCTCTATATCCTCTAACCAGTCGTCAGCGTAGAGTATCCCTTCGGTGCCTTTGAACTCTCGAGGCATCATCCTTTTGAAATCAACTATGGTGCCTGGTCTCTGCTATTGCTGCTGACTAGGGTACTGCTAGGCAACTCTCTCAACTACCTGTAGAGCTACCTGATGAGCGTTCTCCATGCTCTCTCTCATCAGCTTTGTTTGTGCCTGGTGCACCTCGGCTTACACCCTCTGAGCCTCAGTTTGAACTCGCTGAGCGTCTGCCGTCACTCTCTGGGCATCTACCATGCCCTGGATTAAAGTAAACATCTGTGTTCCGTCAACGGGCATACCTTCGGAAAGTGGAGTTGGTGTAGGAGGGAGGTTCTCCGTCATAGCTGGGGCAACACTCAGAATAGGTGGGAGAGGAGGAACTCCAAATGTCTGTCCGTCAGGTGGAGAGGTGGCAGACCCCTCTAAAGTTGATGCTCCCACTCTCATAGATCTTATGTTCAGCAACATCCTGAAGACAAACCAAAAAGAATCAATTAAGGCAATAGATACGATATCATCAAGGAGGGACAATAAAATTCTAAAGTAAGAAATATTCAGAAGGAATAAGGATAACAAGATAGATAGATTGGAGAGTTTCCTAGTTGTGATTGAGTATTCTCTCTCATCCTAGTATCCTATGTCATATATTCTATTGCAGGCACGCAGTAGTACAAATAAGACGTCACACTACCACGACATCGCACAACTTGCGAAGTCTGATCTGCATGGGCCACCACTAAAATCCTAAAGCAATGATCACTTAATGACTGCACCTCATAACAAAAATTTCCCAACTCTGCTACTATATCTCAATTTTAACTGATACCACTACAACTGAACTCTTCCTCTGATACTCAACATTAGATACTAATTACATAATATGGATGTTGGTATCAGGCCCAGCCAGAATTTAGTGATGCTAAGTTCATTGACACCTACAACTATCTATATACACCTCATGACCTGGGTACACCCTCACCTCTCTAGCATTCATACACATACTCGTGTGTGCCACCTACTACTTTTTGACACCCCATCAATAGTTTGTAACTTCTATCATTGTTCCTCTGCTACTGATGCTTATTCCTTGCTCATGCGGGCTACACATAGGCTGCATGCTAACAAAATACTGCCACAGGTGCTGGTCTAGTATTTTGTTGCCAAAATAACAGCCTCTCCCTTTACCCTTGTCGTGCACGCAAGTTGTAGCTGTTCACATGTGCACTGTAGTTCAGACTTAATCTAGTCCCCTCCTATCATATGCACATCACATCCTCGTATTGCACCCAGTCCCCTCAAGCACACACAACACTTATACACAAACACCAATACAACACTAATACCCTGTCATAGTCTATACACCAAATGCAACACAATACCTACACAAACATCAGTGCACACTAGGGACTGCTGCACATAGGGAACCCGACCCCTCATAATTTTTGTGCACTGTCACACTACACTGTCAATGTGCACTATCACTCCTCTCTCTTGCTTGTATGTGCATAAACACACACATACCACACATTATAATACATACCTTAAATACGTATAGATATGTTTATACATCTAATACTATACATACACACACAATATCATACTATGGATAGGTGCGCACCCTATTGGTCATTTTATCAAGTACCTTGAGTGCACAAATGTGATACTCTATGATACACCACCAATCTTTATGACAACCCCCCAATACTCTATTAATAATACTAATACATATTAAATACATCTATTTATAACTATTATGATTAGTTATAATAAAGAATAGAGAAAATATACCCATGAACACAAAAATCCCAAATATGTACACAACACATAAAAACCAATAGAGAGTCATTCTCTCCCCTTGTGGACATTCCTAAACCATGGGTGGGCTCCTAATGGTCCACAAAATAATAAAAATAGAATTTAAAAGAACGATTTTAGAATTTTACCTCTTGGGAGATGGATTCCCAATACAAAACCAAGGGTTCTCTAGCCAAGCTTCTTATTCTCCAATGCTTCTTGAGATATATGCTTCTAGGCTTCCTAGATGAGGGAAATAAGAGAAATTTTGGACTATTTTTCTAAAATTTGGTTGAGAAATGAGGGTGGTTTAGGGAAAAACTCAATCTAGGGTTTCATGAACATTAAATGAAGCTTGAGGGAGGCTCTCTCCTCTTCCTTATAGGGCCGGCCAAGTGAGCCCTAGATTTAGCTAATGTACAATGTCTAATATGCCCTCTATGGTTGTCATGAAGAGTTGTTTAATTAGTAGGGTTTTCATATTCTAATGAGAGTTTTAACTAGTTTCTAATTAATGAAGGAAAATGACTAGTTGGTCCAAAATAACTAGTTAAGGTTGAGTCTAATGGTCTCATCAAGTCTAGCCAACTAACCCATATTATTAATAATAATAATATATATACCATACATATTATATAAATCATAAACAATATATATACAACTATTGCAAATGATAAAAATGCTCCTACCTTAAAAATGTGGTAGTGACAAAATTATGGTTGTCATCACTTTGAGCAATATGTACTTGTCGTAGGTAAAAGCTCATGTCTAATTTTCTACTCCACCACCAAGAGGGGTTCCGAAAATCATACTCTAGGTCTCAAGCCAAGCTCCTAACAAAAGCTCCAAGCTTCTTGAGGAAGAGGAAAGAAGAGTGGAGGAAGAGAAAAAAGAAAAGAAAGAGAGTGGAATAAGAGGAGAGAGAAAATAGAAAGGGTTATAAGTGAAGTAGGATTCAATCACATCCTTAATCCTGCCACCCCATCCATCCATGGCCCTCCAAGCCATCTCAAACGTCAACGAAACATATGGGTTCATAGGACAATAGAGTGAATCGAATAATCACTCATATCAAAATAAAATCCAACCATGAAAATACGACAAACATAATACACACAAAAATACAGAACACAATATAAGTAAATTTTCAGCAAACAGTTTTAAATACCAATAATTTAGAAATAAAAAATATGGAAACAAACGTGACACCTCTACCATCCTAAGAAAATTTATGTACTCAAAATTTTACTAAAGCTAGTCGAGCTTGACACTAATACTAGAAAAAGCTTAAGAAAATACGACTATCTCAATATCAAAACAAAATATGGCATATAGACAGATAATGAAAGCAACAGTAATATAAATAAATTCGTAAGAAATAACACAACCAGAAAAGAGAAGGGTATAGAAGCATAGAAAATGTGCATCCATGCGATCGACGTCCATGTGCCCCAAAATAAAACTCAATAGATATTGGACCGCATGTACACCATGTGGCCCAGGAAAGGGACACCCATGCGGTCCAAACGAGCGTCCTGACAACTGGCCGCAGGTCGACCTGACATGACATCCTAACAACAAATATGGCGCCTGACACAGAATCCTGACAAGAAGGATTTCCTGATCGCCTCGAAGGACGAGAACACACTAAAAGACAGAAGTCCCACGGATAGTGCAAAGCCACATAAAAAATATGACAAAAAGATTCCATGCGGCTCAAGCCCATGCGTCCCAGACTCCATGCGGTCCATGTGTCTCTGGCACATGCATCCCATACTGTCACTACCATATTTCTAGAATAGGGGCCTTGTTGTCATTTACCATATTTATTTATTATGTTAAATTATTTGATATATAATATATATATATATATATATATATATATATATATATATATATATATATATATATATATATATATATATATATATATATATATATATTATATGGTATTCGTGAATAACCTAGGTTAATAAACTAGACTTGATGTGACCGAGGGCTTTGCAGTAGACTTGACCTAAAACCCACTGTCAAATCACTAATCTATTAATTAGCATTTAGTGAAAACCCTCACATGACTAAACCCCTCACTAATTAGTTCTTCATGATAAGCCATGAAGGGCAAATTAGACTTTATGCATTAGTAACCCTAACCCTAATCCTAGCCTATAAAACAAGAGAGAGCCTCCCTCAAGCCACTCATCATTCATGAGGAAAAATCCTAAAAATAGCCTCCAAGAAGAAACCCTCTTTCCTTCCACAAAATTTTAGAATTTCTAGCCCTAGATCCCTCATTCTTTCCTCATTAAAGGAGACCTAGAAGCTTGGGCACAAGGAGACTTGGAGAAGGAGAAGCTACATTGAAAATCCATCTCCCAATAGGTAAAAATCTAGAAACCCTCATTTTAATTCTGTTTTAATTAATTGTTTGGCCATTAGGAGCCCACACATTGATTTAGGGATGACTTCTTAGGGAGAGCATGAGACTCTTTTGGTTGCATGATGATTTCCCATGGTGTCATAGGTGTATTTGGGTTTTTGTGACCAAGGATGCATTTTTTCCCAAATTTTGTATCATTAATCATGCATATATGTATATGTGTATATTTATGGATTATACGTAAAGCTTTAATTGCATTGGGGGAATTTATGCACGAGGATTTGTAATGTATCATGAAATTCTCAGATTTACCCACTAGGTGTTTGTAGAAATGCTTAATAGGAAGAATACCTATTTATATGACCTATTTCTTATGCATTAGTATATATATATATATATATATATATATATATATATATATATATATATATATATGTATATGAATGTGTATACATGTATGTATATGTATTATGTAAATATTTTGATGAGGGTTATCACTTGAGAGAGTCGGATTCATCAGCCATGTTGTGTCAGTGCAGTGGTGTATTTGCATTTTGGGAGGGGGAATCAGGTTCCTCAAGGTGTGCATTCAAGGGAGATTCGAGTGTGTGTGTCAGTTTTCACTATGAGGTGTATGCGTGTCGATCGAGTATCTGTGTGTTTATGTATCAGTGAGCCTAGCTAGGTGTCTATGTGTGCATAGTATATAAGTGGTTGTGTGTATCAATTAGTGTCAGAGCATGTGTAGTCTAGTAAGCAGTGAGCCTAGTGTGCTCAGTATAATGTGAGGTGACTGTGTATCAGTGTAGATGGGGATCCGGTTCCTGAGATGCACCTGTGTATGTGAGTTACTATATGCCTGTGCACTGAGTGTCAGTGTATCAGTGTGAATGAGTGTGTGAGTGTATCAGTGAGTATCGTGCGTGTGAGAGTGCCAATGAGTGAACTATGTATCAGTTCAGTAAGTTCCTTGTATTGTGTGTGCATTGAGATTCTACGCACCATAAAGTGCAAGGGTTTGCAAGCTCGGGTCTGGGGTATTGCAGTTAGTGATGAGATGTTGGGTTAGTTAGAATATTAGTATTAGTATTTGCTATATGGGTATCATATGATAAACATATACCAGGGAGTTTCTATGAGGTATCAGAGGATTCCTGAGAATTACTGTGCAGTGTCGGGTTTTTTTTAGCATCCCTATGTATCAGTATCAGTGAGAGGGAGTTGTGTGGAGTTACACAGCAGCTCGGGTCCCTACAGATTTTGCAGTAGGTAGAGGGGGAACAAATCCTGAACTGTATTTAGAGCACAGTTGATGTACTGTTGTTTCTGTGCAGTGCATTGCTAGTACTACACAACAGAGTTGCAAAGGCAAGAAGTTGGCAACTATTGTTGTTTGTTTGCAGGAGCAGGTAATTGGGTAGTTGAGCTCGGGTTCAGCTCTTGCTAACTACAGTAGAGGAATTCGGTTGTGCACTCCTACCTGTCAACAGCAGATCTTGTGTTCAGGCATGGAAAGTACAGTGCACTCTTATACACTACAGGGAAGTGAACTACAGGTATTCTAACTGGGTTCAATTGTGGTTTTTTGTGTGCAGTAAGGTAGTTTTGGACCAGTGTATACTGTAGGTTATAGGGGAAAGCTTTGCATAGGGGTTGTACCCAGACCACAACAGTAGTTGTGTAATCCCTGTAAGTTGTATGGAGTAGGGGATGGGTATCAGTCTTTTAGTGTATCAGGGGTAAGGAATCTAAGTTTTTGTGTGTCTTAGATGTGCATGAGGGTGTTGGCAGTAGTGAGTAGGTGTGGAGCAACATCAAGGAGAAGCAGACACTCCAAGCAAGTACAACCTGTGTAGGTGCAGTGATACACATGTGCACCATGAGTGTTTGTGCAAGTGTTGGATTGTAGGTAGAGTCCAGATGCAAGTGTCTATGCTAGAGTTAATATTGAAATGATTTGAGGGTAAGCTAAATAGGTGGTCATAAGTACCCAGGGTGTCATGGGTTTGGGTATCATGATACCATGAGGGTACTAAGTTATATTTTGATAGCTAAATTATATTGTATACAGATGTATACCATATACATATATAAGGTAATGATGCTATATTATGCTAGTATAGGGTAATACATATATATTAACTTAGTATTAGTAAGTATTGTCTAATGTTAGCGAGCTATTAACTAGTATACCTTGCTATGACTTAGAGAAACCTAGAGTACCAAGGTAATGACCCAGTTTGGACCTAAAAAATACTTTTTACCTAATTTGACTTAATTATCATTCAAGGACATTATTTTGACACTGATATTTCATAATTAGGTCTTTGTGATCCCACCTTGGACATCGATCCTCTTTCCTTGCTCAGGACCACATGCGGGTACATTCTTTGACAGTTTTTAATATGTTGATTATTTCTATGATTCTAGTTGTATAGTATACCTGATTCTGACACTGTGGATACACGGGTTAGCATCATAATATCTGTCGTGAGGAGTCGTGATTGGAATCTATTGTGCTAGCTGGGGACGGAAAAATATTAACTGATTATGTAATCATACCCCACTTTACATGCATCATAGCTCACCCCACACATCATGTAGGATGTAGACTGACCATTTACATGCCTCATAGCCTATTATATATGATTATCTTGACTATTGTTCGCATCATAGCTAACCAGATGGTTAGCCTGACCTCATATGTAACATAGCCAATCATATATAACAGGCCTGATCTCTTCCCAAGCCGATCACATAATACATTAATATTTCAAGCACTTAGCTAGATATTCTATTTCTTTATTTTTAGTTTACTTTTCTAGCATTCACATATTTCTATTCATTACTAGTTTGTACTATTAGTGATTACATATTCTCCAGTATTATATATTTCTAGTATTTTATTCATCTTGTATTTTCTTACACTGCATTAAAGTTTTTGTCAATATAAATGAAACTGCTATTTAGTGCTTATGCTTCGCTCAAATTCTGACTGGATAATATTTTTCAGAGGACCTTGAGGACTTCTGTCCTACTCACTATAGCCCAGTTGTAGAGGGAGACTACGTACCATAGGTTCTAGAGGAGTCATTCTCCTTAGAGGAGATGCCATCTGCAGTCGTGTAGACAGTCCTATCTATGTATTATTTTATTCTAAAATCTGAGACTTGGATTGTATTTTTGTTAAGACTATTGTTGAGACTATTTATGTTGGATAGCTAGACTCTATATTACTGTTGTATTTTTGAGTTGTGGTGCTTGACTTATGTCAGTACTTCCTTATTTTTATATCTATTTGTGCCAGTTACTTCCTATAGTTTTTGTGATTGAGTATATTATGAATTATTGATCAATGTATTATTTATTGTCCTCCTTATGGAGTTGAGGTCATTGATAGGTTATGAGTTATGTTTGGTATTTTTGAGACTTATACAGCGTTCTAACGCCGATGCTACGGCGTAGGCTGGACCTACCCACGGCTCATGCCCAATTTTTGGGTACAGGTCATGATACATTTTAGTGGTAGCCTATGCAGGTCCTGAATCGCAATTAGAGCGATGTTGTAGTGGTGCTCACTTAGAGTATCACTACGAGCCTGCTTTAGGAAATAAGATTTAGGATGAGAGTATGCTCTCACAACTAGAAAATCTTAAATTTTATAATATTATTTTGAATAATTTCTTTCTTTAAAATTTTACTGTCCTTCCTTGATGATATCATATCTATTGTCTTAATTAATTTTTTGGTCTGTCTTCAGAATGCCGCCGAAGACTAGGTCTTTGAGATTGGGACCATCAGCTTCAGAGAGGTCTGCCACCTCACGATCTGATGGACAAACGTATGGAGTTCCTTTTACATCTCTTGTTCATGTAGGAGTATCTACAGTTTTCGAGGATCCTTCTCCCCCGCATATTTCGGGGGTTGCCCCAGCTGTCACGGAGCACCTTCCTCCACCACCGACTCCGTTTCCTAGAGGTATGCTCGTTGATGGGGCACAAATGTTTGCGTTAATCCAGGACATGGTAGATGCTCAGAGGACATCAACGAAGGCTCAGCGAGTCTAGGCTGAGGCTCAGAGGGTGTAGGCGGAGGCACACCAGGCACAAATAGAGATTATGAGAGAGAGCATGAAGAATGCTCATCAGGTGACTTTCTATGCTATGGAAAGAGTTGCACACCACCAGCAGCATCCTGGCCAGTAGTACCAGACACCGGGTACTATAGTGGAATTTAAGAGGATGATGCCTCGGGAGTTCAAGGGCACCGAGGGGATACTCTACGCCGACGACTGGGTAGAGGATATAGAGAGAAACTTGCGCTTGGCACAGATTCCAAATATTCTACAGATCGAGGCCGCCAACAGTCAAATGTTTGACATCGGGTTGACATGGTATCGTACGGAGCCGAGACTCACTGTTGGGGGACTTACTTGGGAGGCCTTCAAGGAGCTTTTCAAGAAGAAGTTCTTCCCCGACGTATCCCTGGGAGCCTTGGAGAGTCAGTTACATGACTTGGTCCAAGGAAGCATATTAGTTAACGAGTATGCCTCAGAGTTTTGCTGTTTGAGTCGATTTAGCAATCGATGATTCGGGACTCAGGAGGCAGAGCCCAAAAATTCAAGAAGGGGTTGACAAGAGAGATCAAGTCTTATACTTTGGGACATCGTACTGCTATATTTGAGAGTATTCTGATAGATGTCCAGATTGCTGAGGATGACTTGGACCTCAGGCCCAAGAGAGGATGCGATACTTCTGAAGGAGTGAGTGGTAGTGTGGGACCGGCCAAGCATCCACACTTTTAGTAGCAATAAAGGTCGTACCAGCATTAGCATCAACAGCACCAGGCACCAGCTCGGGGACACACTCAACAGCAGCAGCCTCAGAGGCAGACTCAAGCCACTATCCAGTGTGCGTACTGTGGGAAGGCAGGACACACGAGGGATATCTGTAGGAAGAGGTTGGGTACATGCTTGTCCTGTGGATCATCAGCACATTAATTGAGGGACTGTCCATCTATTCAGACTAGTCTAGGTCAGGGAGGAGCAACTGCTCAGAGGGGACCAGCCAGGGTACCTACTGTACCAGGAGGCCAACAGAGGGGACCTCCACTTTTGCCATAGCTGCAGAGGTTTGCTCAGTACTAACAACAACAGAGAGGTGCACCCTAGGTACAAGCATATGCCATGACGATCGAGGAGGTCGTGCCAGCCGAAGACGTGATTTCAGGTTCAGTTCTTCTCGATTCTATTCCAGTACTTACATTATTCAATTTTGGTTCTTCCATAGTTTCGTGTCTGTATCTTATGCTCTTAAGCATCATTTAGAGGCGGAACCCTTAGATAGGACTTGCAAGATTATGACTGGTGGAGACATTATCCTAGTCCGTGATTATTACAAGGACCAGAGAGTATCATTGTGAGGCCGAGAGTTGAGCGTATGCTTACTCGTCATGCCACTTTCGAGATACGATATTGTACTTCGAATGGACTGGTTGAGTAGGTACCGTGCTACTATAGATTGTCACGGAGGCAGAGTGATATTTCGACCGCCAAGAGAGCCAGAGTTTGAGGTCACCAGAGGAGCAGCAAAATAGAGCAAGGGCACTTTTTACGGAGCCAGGATGGAAGAAGAGGAGTTGCCACATCCTATGATAGCAGAGTTCCTGGATGTCTTTTCAGAGGAGTTGCCAGGTTTGCCACTAGACAGAGATATTGAATTCTCTATAGACTTGGTGCCAGGAGTGGAGCCCATTTTATAACACGTCTATAGAGTCAACAATAACGAGATGGCAGAACTGAAGAAGCAAGTTGAGGAGCTACAGGACAAAGGCTTCATCAAATCCAGTTCATCACCATGGGGAGCTCCGGTATTGTTCGTACCGAAGAAGGATAGCACGGTACGCATGTGCATCGATTATAGAGCTCTGAACAACCTCACTATCAAGAACAAATACCCGTTGCCGAGGATAGATGATCTTTTTGATCAGTTGAGCGGAGAGAAGGTGTTTTCAAAGATAGACTTGAGGTCTGGCTATCACCAGGTGAAGGTGAAGAGAGAAGACATATTGAAGACAGCTTTTCAGACCAGATATGGCCAGTTTGAGTTTATGGTAATGCCGTTTGCTTTAACCAATGAACCGACAGTATTCATGAACTTAATGAACAAGATGTTCCACCAGTACCTTGATAAGTTCATGATGGTGTTCACCGATGACATTCTTGTGTGTTCGAAGACCCCAGAGGAGCACGAAGAGCACATGAGGATGATCTTAGAGACTCTCAGGAAGGAGGAGCTGTACGTGAAGCTTTCAAAGTGCAAGTTCTTCCTTGACAAGGTTGAATTCCTTGGGCATGTGGTGATGGGTGACGGAATCTTAGTTAACCCAAAGAAGATCGAGGCAGTGGAGTCATGGGCTACTCCCAGTTTGATAGCTGAGATCAGGAGTTATCTCGGGCTAGCATGATACTACATGAGGTTTATACAAGACTTCTCCAGGATTGCAGAGCTAATGACTAGGCTGACCAAGAAAGATGTAGATTTTTTCTGGACGGAGGATTGTCAGGCCGTATTTGATAAGCTAAAAAAGAGATTGACGACAGCTCTAATATTGACATTGCCATCGGGGACAGGTGGATTCACTATCTACAGTGATGCTTCAGAGAAGGGTTGTGTTGCGTTCTTCAGCAGCACGGAAAGGTAATTGCCTATGCTTCCAGACAATTATGTCTTCATGAAAATAACTACCCCACCCATGATTTGGAGTTGGCAGCGGTTATCTTCGCTCTAAAGCTGTAGAAATACTACATGTACGGAGAGCGTATGGAGACCTTTACAGACCATAAGAGCTTGAAGTATGTATTTACACAGAAGAAGCTGAATATGAGGCAGAGGAGGTGGTTGGAGTTGATAAAAGATTTCGATATCTCATTATAGTACCACCCAGGAAAGGCCAACGTAGTCGCCGATGCCTTGAGCAGGTATTCGATGGCTATGTACTTGACAACAGATAGACATTTATTGGACGATCTTGAGAGCTTGGGAATTAAGGTACTAGTTCCCGATATTGAGATTTAGATGTGGGAATTGCAGATACAGTCTGAGCTGATGGACAGAATCAAAGCTACGCAGTATGATGCTGAGGCTCTAAGGAGTATCAGGGTACAGGTTCGGACAGGATTGTCAGACGACATCACTATTGCTGATAATGGGTCTTTATAATACGATACGAGGATATGTGTGCCGAGCGGGGAGCTGCACGAGGAGGTTTTGCATGAGGCACATTGCTCTCAGTACTCGATATATCCCGGTGCCAACAATATGTATCAAGACCTGAGAGAGCATAAATGGTGGTAGAAGAGCGAGGTAGCACGCTTTGTAACTCGGTGTTTAGTGTGCCAGCAGGTAAAGGCGGATCGATAGAGGCCAGGTGGATTGCTTCATCCTTTACCTATCCCAGAGAGGAAGTGGGAGCACATGACTATGGATTTCGTTTCAGGGCTTTCGCGTTCTCCAGGAGGAAAGGATGTGATTTGGGTTATCGTGGATAGGTTGATCAAATTAGCCCACTTCTTACCATTCAAAATGGGTACATCGACGGAGAGGCTTGCAGAGATGTATGTGCGATATATTATCATATTACATAGGGTTCCTATGAGCATCATCTCGGATCATGATAGTTATTTCACTTTCCACTTCTAGAGGAGTTTGCAGGCTAGCTTGGGCACCCAGCTCAAGTTCAGTACCGCATATCACCCCCAAATAGACGGGCAGTCTGAAAGGGCTATTCAGAATCTCAAGGATATGTTGCATACTTGTGTTCTAGATCTTGGAGGTTCTTGGGAGGATCATCTACACCTGGTAGACTTTTCTTACAACAACAGCTACCAGACCAGTATTGAGATGTCACCATTCGAGGCTCTATATGGACGGAGGTGTCGCACACCGTTATTTTGGGATAATATCGGAGAGAGAGCCTTGTTAGGACCAGAATGGTCATGGATGCAGCAAAAAAGGTAAAACTCATCAGAGACAGACTTTGGGTGGCGCAGGACAGACATCGGTATTGGGCTGATAGCCACCGTAGACCCCTAGAGTTTCAGGTATAGGTTTTATTTTTATTGGCTTGTGATTGTTTTATTTTAGATTGTGTGTTAAGACTGTTTTGTTCTAGGTTGGCGATCTGGTGTTCCTACAAATTTCTTTGACACGGGACACGATTTATTTTGGTGGAGGCGAGAAGCTTAGTCCACGTTATATCGGACCTTTCGATATTCTTGCGGGGGTCGGTGTAGTGGCCTATAGACTAGACTTGCCGCCTGCACTAGAGGGAGTACATGACGTGTTCCATGTGTCACAGCTGAGACGGTACATGGCAAATCCTAGTCACGTACTAGATCACTCAGAGATCGAGGTTGGTCCAACTCTCAGCTATCCTGAGCAGCCCGTAGAGATCTTGGATCGCAAAAAGAAGGTATTGCGGAACCAGACTATTCCTTTGGTTCGTGTTTTATGGAGACATTACTCACCAAGCGAGTTAACATGGAAGAGAGAGGATGAAATGCTCGAGCAATATTCGTATATCTTTGAGACTTAAGGTATAATTCTTTGTTCTGATTGTATATTCTTGAGCTAGTTTAATTCAATTTCGAGGACAAAATTTTTTTAGGGGGGTAGACTTGTCACTACCGTATTTCAAGAATAGGGGCCTT
This sequence comes from Iris macrosiphon, assembly GCA_036927795.1. Lineage (NCBI taxonomy): Eukaryota > Viridiplantae > Streptophyta > Magnoliopsida > Asparagales > Iridaceae > Iris > Iris macrosiphon. The sequence goes on from JAYESA010000013.1 coordinate 63,120,673, forward strand.
GTTGTCATTTACCATATTTATTTATTATATTAAATTGCATAATATGTAACACATCTATATATTATATGGTGTTCATGAATAACCTAGGTTAATAAACTAGACTTGATGTGACCAAGGGCTTTACAGTAGACTAGACCTAAAATCCACTATCAAATCCCTAATCTATTAATTAGCATTTAGTGAAAACCCTCACATGACTAAACCCCTTACTAATTAGTTCTTCATGACAAGCCATGAAGGGCAAATTAGACTTTATGCATTAGTAGCCTTAGCCTATAAAACAAGAGGGACCTCCCTCAAGCCACTCATCATTCATGAGAAAAAACCCTAAAAATAGCCTCCAAGAAGAAACCCTCTTTCCTTCCATAAAATTTTAGAATTTCTAGCCCTAGATCCCTTATTCTTCCCTTATTCAAGGAGACCTAAAAGCTTGGGCACAAGAAAACTTGGAGAAGGAGAAGCTACATTGGAAATCCATCTCCCAATAGGTAAAAATCTAGAAACCCTTATTTTAATTTCGTTTTAATTAATTATTTGGCCATTAGGAGCCCACCCATTGATTTAGGGATGACTTTTTAGGGAGAGCATGAGACTCTTTTGGTTGCATGATAATTTTCCATGGTGTCATAGGTATATTTGGGTTTTTATGATCCAAGGATGCATTTTCTCCAAATTTTTGTATCATTAATCATGCATATATGTATATGTGTATATTTATGGATTACACGTAAAGGTTTAATTGCATTGGGGGAATTTATGCATAAGAATTTGTAATGTATCATGAAATCCCAGATTTGCCTGCTAGGTGTTTGTAGAAATGCTTAATAGAAAGAATACCTATTTATATGACCAATTTCTTATGCATTAGTATGCATATATATATATGAATGTGTATAGATGTACGTATATGTATTATGTATATGTTTTGATGAGGGTTATCACTTGAGAGAGTCGGGTTCATCAGCCATGTTGTGTCAGTGCAGTGGTGTATCTGCATTGGGAAGGGGAATCGGGTTCCTCAAGGTGTGCATTCAAAGAAGATTCGAGTGTGTGTTAGTTTTCACTGTGAGGTATGTGTGTGTATCGATCGAGTATTTGTGTGTTTATGTGTCAGTAAGCCTAGCTAGGTGTCTATGTGTGCATAGTATATGAGTGGTTGTGTGTATCAATTAGTGTCAGATCCTGTGTAGTCTAGTGAGCAGTAAGCCTAGTGTGCTCAGTATAATATGAGGTGAGTGTATATCAGTGTAGATGGGGATCGGGTTCCTGAGATACACCTGTGTAGGTGAGTTACTATGTGCCTTTGCACTGAGTGTCAGTGTATCAGTGTGAATGAGTGTGTGATTGTCTCAGTGAGTGTCATGTGTGTGAGAGTGCCAGTGAGTGAACTGTGTATCAGTTCAGTGAGTTTTCCGTATTGTGTGTGCATTGAGGTTCTAGGCACCACAAAGTGCAAAGGTTTTCAAGCTCGGGTCTGGTGTGTTGCAGTTAGTGATGAGATATTGGGTTAGTTAGAATGTTAGTATTAGTGTTTGTTATATGGGTATTATATGATAAACATATACCAGGGAGTTTCTATGAGGTATCAGAGGATTCCTGAGAATTACTGTGCAGTGTCGGGTTTTTTTTAGCATCTTTGTGTATCAGTATCAGTGAGAGGGAGTTGTGTGGAGTTACACAGCAGCTCGGGTCCCTACAGATTTTACAGTAGGTAGAGGGGGAACGGACCCTAAACTGTATTCAGAGCACAGTAGATGTGCTGTTATTTCTGTGTAGTGCATTGCTAGCACTACACAACAGAGTTACAAAGGCAAGCAGTTGGCAGCTATTGTTGTTTGCTTGTATGAGGAGGTAATTTGGTAGTTGAGCTCGGGTTCAACTCTTGCTAACTACAGTGGAGGAATTCGGTTGTGCACTCCTACCTGTCAACAGCAGATCCTGTGTTCAGGCATGGAAAGTGTAGTGCACTCTTATGCACTGCAGGAAAGTAAACTATAGGTATTCTAACTGGGCTCAGTTATGGTTTTCTGTGTGCAGTAAGGTAGTTTTGGACCTGTGTATACTGCAGGTTATGGGGGAAAACTTTGCATAGGGGGTGTACCCAGACCGTAGCAGTAGCTGTATACTCCCTGTAAGTTGTGTGGAGTAGGGGATGGGTATCAGTCTTTCAGTGTATCAGGGGTAAGGAATCTAAGTTTCTGTGTATCCTAGATGTGCATGAGGGTGTTTGCAGTAGTGAGTAGGTGTGGAGCAACATCAAGGAGAAGTAGAGAGTCCAAGCAAGTACAACCTGTGTTGGTGCAGTGATACACATGTGCACCATGAGTGTTTGTGCATGTGTTGGAGTGTAGGTAGAGTCTAGATGCAAGTGTCTATGTTAGAGTTAATGTTGAGATGATTTGAGGGTAAGCTAAATAGGTGGTCATGAGTACCCAGGGTGTCATGGGTTTGGGTATCATGATACCATGATGGTACTAAGTTATATTTTGATAGATAAATTATATTACATGCAGATGTATACCTTATATATATATATATATATATATATATATATATATATATATATATATAAGGTAATGATGATATATTATACTAATATAAGGTAATACATATATATTAACTTAGTATTAGTAAGTATTTTCTAATGTTAGCGAGGTATTAACTAGTATACCTTGTTATGACTTAGAGAAACCTATAGTACCAAGGTAATGACCCAGTTTGGACCTAGAAAATACTTTTTACCTCATTTGACTTAATTATCCTTCAAGGAAATTATTTTGACACTGATATTTCATAATTAGGTCATTGTGATCCCACCTTGGACATCGATCCTCTTTTCTTGCTCAGGACCACAGGCGAGTACATTCTCTGACAGTTTTTATTATGTTGATTATTTCTATGATTCTAATTGTATAGTATACCTGATTCTGGTACTGTGGATACACGGGTTAGCATCATAGATACCTGTTATGAGGAGTCGTGATTGAAATCCATCGTGCTAGCTAGGAACGAAGAAATATTAGCAGATTATGTGATCTTACCCCATATTACATGCATCATAGCTCACTCCACACATCACGTAGGGTGTAGCCTGACCATTTACATGCCTCATTGCCTGTTATATATGATTAGCCTGACTATTGTTCGTATCATAGCTAACTAGATAGTTAGCCTGACCTCACATGTATCATAGCCAATCATATATGACAAGCCTGATCTCGTCCCAAGCCGATCACATAATAAACTTATATTTCAAACACTTAGCTAGATATTATATTTCTTTATTTCCAGTTCACTTTTCTAGCATTCACATATTTTTATTCATTGCTAGTTTGTACTATTGCTGATTACATATTCTCCAGTATTATATATTTTAGTATTTTCTTTATTTTATATTTCCTTACACTGTATTATAGTTTTTGTCAATATAAATGAAACTGATGTTTAGTACTTGTGCTTCACTCCAATCTTGACTGGATAATATTTTTCAGAGGATCTTGAGGACTTTTGTCCTACTCACTATGGCCCAAGTGTAGAGGGAGACTACGTACCAGAGGTTCTAGAGGAGTCACTCTCCTTAGAGGAGATGCCACCTGCAGTCGTGTAGACAGCCCTATTTATGTATTATTTTATTCTAAAACCTGAGACTTGGATTGTATTTTTGTTGAGACTATTGTTGAGACTATTTATGTTGGACCGCTAGACTCTAGATTACTGTTGTATTTTTGAGTTATGGTGCTTGACTTATGTTAGTACTTCCTTATTTCTATATCTATTTATGCCAGTTACTTCCTATAATGTTTGTGATTGAGTATATTATGAATTATTGATCAATGTATTATTTATTGTCCTCCTTTTGGAGTTGAGATCATTGACAGGTTATGAGTCATGTTTGGTAGTCTTGAGACATAGACATCATTCTACTGCCGATGCTGCGGCGTAGGCTGAACGTACCCACGGCTAATGCCTAATTTCTGGGTGCAGGTCATAACACATACTCCATGCGTCCCTTGCGACTCTGGCCCATAAGTTCCAGACTCCATACGGTCTATGTATAATGACCTGTTCCGCTCAAGCGGACTGCCGATTCAAACGACAAAAGTGTAACGTCCCGACTTGCTTTGCTTTAGCGAGAAGACTTATTTAAGGCAAAGGATATCCAGACTTGTCCCTTTGGAGTTCTGGCTTAGGCTTTCAGAGGCTCGCTCAGATTATCGCTCGACCGAGGCGAATCATCGCTAAGATGGGTGGCTACAATGAACTTGTCTTTGCTTAGCCAACACACTTAAAATATGGATGTTTCATGCTAGTCGCTAGGTGAATCACCCCATGCATGCTAATAAGAATCCAACGTACCTTGCTAAGGGAATAATCCCAACCTGCATTAATTATGTTAGAATATGAAAATAAAACATTGCTTATAATCAGACCCTCGCATGCTACCTTTGCCTTGTGCAACTAGACCCGCTATGCCTCGAGTAGAAGGATATAAACATTATACTTTTCGTAGTACACTTCTTTACTTTCTACACAATACGACCCTAGATTGTATCGCTCGGTATGTTCCTTTACGGTTTTACTCCTCGACTTACCTTCGGGCCCGAGCCGACATATAATTGTAATGCTTGCCTGCTTATATGTTAACTTATAATGTTGTCTCAATTCAATGCTTGTCGTATAAACTATGCCTTAACCGTGTAGCACTGTGCATTTTATGCATTCATCTAGTTCTCCTCGGAAGACTATCTAATAGTCGTTCCGTGCAAGTATGAATCTGAAAGTATCCGGGACCGTTAGGTCACCAAGGCAATTCCCGAACTAGGGGATTGCATCATGTCAAGTAAATAAAGAATCATAGCATTTGAATCAAGACTCATTCAAGTATTCAGATCCTTAGCAGTCTCTCTCGAGCGGGCGAGAGGGTGTAGGCGCTCTTATTGCTTCACCCATCTCTGTCCAAGAGACTATGCATCATCCAATGGCTAAGTGAATCAAGAACTAACGTGCTATTCATGAATCCAGTAAATCTGAAACCCAAGATTTCATGCCACGGACAACTTGGAAACAGGTTATAGTTCCGTGGACGATCACCGGGGCACTGGAACCGATCCGATCTGGACAAAACTTTATGTTAGTCTCTCGAGCGGGCGGGTTGGCATGCTTCACCTCGAGATCCTAGTGTTGCATACCACTCTCGTCCAAGACTATAACTCGTCCTTTATGGCTATACCAATGACTCATGTTCATATAGATAAGTCATCCTCGCTTAGCGGCTATCCACGTGCGAGTCATTGTGTCGTATAGAGAATAATCAGAAATACCTGAACGATCATGGATATAAGATACTTGTATATATGGAATACTTTAACATCTTCTGTATTACACCTTATATTTCGTGTCACTCGTGCACCCGATATATAATCTCGCATTGAAACACTTGAGTTTGTATATGTTATTGCCTTAGTTTTCATAATAAATGTGCTCATGCTTGTATTAACTTGGTTTGCCTTGGACAGGAAAGTACAAATGGTAAGTTGGTAAGTCTTGCCGTGTTTCCTCTTATATCGCACGATGCACTGCCACACGAGTTAGGCTATTTCAACATTGCCATAAAACTGATCCTAGGCAAAACTAGAAAGATAACTTAATAGATAGTGCACGTAACCTATTAAACATGTTTGGTTATGTCGAGCGGGCGAGTAGCCTCCCCACTAGTGCATTGATGTACTAATAATGTACTAGATTGCTTGCAGGGTGCGGGAGAACCTCATTCGGTACGGATGCCTCCTTCGTGTGTGCTAAAGCATGGAGTTCACTCTGAAGCCTTGGAGCATTGAGTCCGGAACTGAAGCACATATATAAGACATAATGTTGGAACATCGCCTATACATTATTCCACAAATGTAGCCACTTGGCATGCTTTTACTGTTTCAGAGAGAGAGGCTTGAGTGATTAATCTCGGCTATATGCTTCCTGTAACACTTGTTCAATATCAATAAAGAGTTTGCTTTAATTCTATACTTGTGTTATTCAATTCTTCCACTAATAACGACTCAGTAAACTTGTTACCAATCGCCTATGCATTTATAATTCTGCTGTACTCTGACAATCTGTGCAACTTTGTAGCTTAGATCTCTTACCGCCAGCATAGACCACGGCCTTGCACGGACGCTGCTCATGCTCGTGCGATATCATGCCCAAATGGGTCAAGTAATCGTCCCGTGGGAGCACTGGCACGGTGATTCTCACCTAGCGGGGATGGTTGATTAGCCTGCGGAAGATCGGGGTGTAACGGATTGGTATCATAGCGTGGCTATACTACTTTGGACTTTATTTCGATTTTCTCAGTTTTGAAAGCTCGTTCGTGGATTATGTGCACACTCTCTCTCAATGTCCCAGCAGAATATTCTAAATAATAAGCCTAAATACTTTCAAAAAAGTGCATGTGAATGATGTGATTGCTTGTAGGAAATCAGAATATGATTGGCCTTTGTGCCGACCTGTGTTAGACCCTTTGGGAATAGACTCATGCTAGAATTATGACTTATGTGCAAGCCCGAATACCTATACATGATTTCCCAATTAGTTAGTGTACAAATCGAATATCGCCCTAATGGTTAGCTATGCACACAGCCTTTCGGCTAAGTTGTGTAGAGTATCGTGCGCCAAGACCCTTTTGTGCAAGTTAAGTTACAAACGAGATGGGATATCATTCAGGAATAAGGCAAGTCAGACCTAGATTGCTAACTGATATCAACCTTATTAGATCATGCTTAGGAGAACATAGAGAACCGTGCTTGGGATTTTGAGAAATAGCTCGAACGGTATTTCGTGTCGGAAGATACAAATCGATTGAGGAATTGATTGGATGACTCAATTTCGAGTGGTGTATGGATTATTTAGAAATATTCTAACGGATTCATAGGTCTCGTGCGATAGTCGGATTGAACGATTGGAGAATGTCTTGAACAAACAAAAAGGCTTATATTAAACTGGGATTCACATAAATGGAAATTAATATCTTGGTTAAGGAAACGTGTTAGAAAATTGAGGATTGTGTAAGCGATTTTGGATTGAAAAAAATGGATAGAACTTGAATACAATATCACTCGAATAGAAGTTAGCCCGAAATGAATATCTTGATTCGATGAAAGAGATGAATGATAATGGATTTGGCTTGGAGTTCGGAAGAATGATCTTGAAATCAAGTTTGAATCGATTATATTCGAAATTAGTCCCAACAGGAACGATTATCCAGCGGAAGCACCGGCGTGGTGATTTCACATACGGCAAGGATGATTGAACTCATGGAAACATGTTCGATGATTATTCCAAATGAACTCGATGAATGAAACATTTCAAAATAGATAAATTTAAGCTTGAATATTTGAAACATAGTTACTTGAGGAATGAAAAAAGTAGACTATGGATTTACAGAACGATAACATTGAAGTTGAGTGATTTTGCTAGACGAATTATAATCATCACATGAATGGACTTGACTCGATGGATGTATATAACTTGGTTGGAGTAAAGGAAAATAATAAGATATCTTAATCATTTCAAAGATAACCATAACGTTCAAACGTTCTTGTCTTGTGCGAGCGTAACTCTATGCCCGTACATGCGTCATGCCTGGATTAGGACGATTATCCAGCGGAAGAGTTGGCGTGGTAATCTTACGTCCAACGAGGGTGATCGAACTTGTGGGAGACCGGAGTGTGACAATTAATAGATCGTCTTGACTTTTGCTTCGACACGATAAGACGAATTTGGAATACAAGTGAATCAAAAATGTTTCGAGGATAAGTTAGCCTAGAACCTGAAATAAATCACGCTTGATAGTTTCGTGAGCGAATACATGAATTAGGTTGGATGACTTAGAATTATAAATAAAGGTTTAGAATCAAATCTTGGCTTGGTGGTCTAGACTTGGAAGAATTCTATCAAAACATACTTGAAGAGATAGACTATGCAAATCACTAGGCTTATCCTACAACTTGGATATATCTTGGATTTAACTGAATAAACTCGAACCCCGTACAAACGAATGTGTTATTGTGTGTAGGATGATCCATGCTCGATATTTAGAAATCTAAGTAAAACGAGCTTGGGTAGAATACCCGTGCAAATGAATAATGGTTTGACCCTAGGAATTGGGGCAAGCATCGTATGAAGAATTTGTACGATATATCGTGTGCTTGAACTTGTACCTATGACCTTGTGAGCTGACCTAGTAATTAGACAGATGACCCTGTGCCGAGTGAATGGACCTGTGTGACCAACTTTAGCATATTCCTTGAATAAAGCTACAAAATTGGGACAACAAGACTTAGAGTTAGACTTGGAATGATAACGTGTGCTATGTTTGACCAGAACGGATGAACGCTAGTCGTTAAATCGAATAGATCATGCTTAACGGTAGTACAAATATTTAATTTTGAGTTAGAATAAAAAATGATATAGAATTGGATTGACCCTATCGGAAGTATCCTAGTGAATCATAAAATGAGACCCTTGAGATTTTTGAGGGATGCCTTAAATGTATGCATGATCCAAGACTCAATGATATGTGAAACACAAGTGCTAAGACTTCGCTATCGCCGAGTTGGTTGACATGTATATGTTTGAGCGGCACTTCGAATATCTCTTATGCTAGTGCAAGTGAATATCCGCATGAACAAGTATAACGACTTGTATAAGTTTGCCTCAACCTTAGATTATCATTCACGATAGATTATAACGGACCCGCATTAAGCAACATGTTCTGCGCTAAGGCGTAATGATACCGACTCAGCGTACACGCGATATGGCGTAAGGATCGAGTAGAAAATTATGAACAAAATCAGATCTAGTGTTACCGATTGCTATGCTTGGGATAGATTCGATAGTGCGATCGAACAACCTGCGCTCAGTAAGTCTCAAGGACGAGACTTTTTCTGAGTGGTGTATAATATAATAATCTTTTCCGCTCAAGCGGACTGCCGATTCAAACGGCAAAAGTACAACTTCCCGATCCGCTTTGCTTTAGCGAGAAGACTCATTTGAGGCAAAGGATATCCAGACTTGTCCCTTTGGAGTTCCGTCTTAGGCTTTCAGAGACTCGCTCGGAGTATCGCTTGATTGAGGCAAATCATCGCTAAGGTGAGTGGCTACGAAGAACTTGTCTTTGCTTAGCCAGCACACTTAAAATATGGATGTTTCATGCTAGTCTCTAGGTAAATAACCCCCTGCATGATAATAAGAATCTAACGCACCTAGCTAGGGGAATAATCCTAACTTGTATTGCTTGTATTAGTACATGGAAATTAAATATTGCTTATAATCAGACCCTCGCATATTATATTTGCCTTGTGCAATTAGACACGCTATGCCTCGAGTAGAATAATATGAATATTACACTTTTTGTAGTACACTTCTTTACTTGCTTCAAAGTACGACCCTAGATTGTGTCGTTCGGTATGTTCCTTTATGGTTTTACTCCTCCGCTTACCTTCGGGCCCGAGCTAACATAAATGCAATGCTTTCCTGCTTATATGTTAACTTATAATATTGCCTCGATTCAATGGTTGTCGCATAAACTATGCCTCAACCGTGTAGCACTGTGCATTTCATTCATTTATCTAGTTCTTCTCGAAAGACTATCTAATAGTCGTTTCGTGCAAGTATAAACCTGCAAGTATGAACCTGAAAGTATCCGGGACCGTTAGGTCGCCAAGGCAATTCCTGAACTAGGGGATTGCATCATGTCAAGTAAAGAAAGAATCATAGCTCATGAAGCAAGACTTATTCAGGTATTCGAATCCTTAGCAGTCTCTCTCGAGCAGGCGAGAGGGTGTAGGTGCTCTTATTGCTACACCCATCTCTGCCCACGAGACTGCATTATCCATTGGCTAAGTAAATTAAAAAATAATGTGCTATTCATAAATCCAGTGAATCTGAAACCCAAGATTTTATGTCACGGACAACTTGGAAACAGGGTACAGTTCTGCGGACGATCACCGGGGCACAGTGAATCTGAAACCCAAGATTTTATCCGTTGCATACCACTCTCGCCCAAGACTATAACTCGTCCTTTATGGCTATGCCAGTGACTCATGCATATAGATAAGTCATCCTCGCTTAGCGGCTATCCGCGTGCGAGTCATTGCTTCGCATTGAGAATAATCGGAAACACCTGAACGATAATGGATATAAGATACTTGTATATATGGAACACTTCAATATCTTCTGTATCATACCTGATATTTTGTGTCACTCGTGCACTCGATATATAATCTCGTAATAAAACACTTGAGTTTGCATATGATATTGCCTTGGTTTTCATAAAAATGTGCTCGTACTTGTATTAACTTGGTTTGCCTTGGACATGGAAGGACAAATGGTAAGTTGTTAAGTCTTGTCGTATTTCCTCTTATATCGTACGGTGTACTGCCATACGAGTTAGGCTATTTCAACATTGCCATAAAACTGATCCTAGGCAAAACTAGAAAGATAACTTAATAAATAGTGCACGAAACCTATTGAACGTGTTTGGATTTGTCGAGCGGGCGAGTAGCCTCTCCACCAGTGCATTCATGTACTGATAACCTACTAGATTGCTTACAGGGTACGGGAGAACCTCGTTCGATGCGTATACCTCCTTCTTGCGTGCTAAGGCGTGGAGTTCACTCTGAAGCCTTGGAGCATTGCGTCCGAAACTGAAGCACATATACAAGACATAATATTGGAATATCGCTTATACATTATTCCATAAATCTAGCCACTTGGCACACTTTTACTATTTTAGAGAGAGAGGCTTGAGCGACTTGTAATCTCGGCTATATGCCGCATGTAATACTTGTTCAATATCAATAAAGAATTTTTTTTAATTCTATACTTGTGTTATTCAATGCTTCCACTATTGACGACTCAGTGAACTTGTTACCAATCGTCTATGTGTTTATAATTTCGCTGCACTCGGATAATCTGTGTGACTTTGTAGCTTAGATATCTTACCACCAGCATGGACCACGACCTTGCACAGGTGCTGCTCATATCGACCAAATCTTGATGTTACAACTGAGTGATTCTTTCCAACCAAATAGCGGCCACGTATCCATTTGATCAAGTCACGCCTACAACAGATGAGAACCATCCAGAAATTCAGCAATAAGAGAATCTTAATGAATGTTCACGTGACAGTTGAACCCCGAATTCTTGTGCACAGTTGTAACTCATTTCTGTTAGGAGAAGATGTCACGCCCCGATCTCCTGCAGGCAAATCGGCCGTTCCCGCTAGGCGGGAATCACCCTCGCCAGCGCTCCCGTGGAACGATCGCTTGACCCATCCGGGCGTGATGCCGCACGAGCGTGAACCGCGCCCGTGCAAGGCCGTGATTCATTGGCTGGCGATAAGAGTTCTGAGCCACAGAGTCGCACAGATTGTCCGAGTGCAGCGGAGTCATGAACGCATAGCGATTCGGTAACAAGTTCTCTGAGTTGACAAATATAGCGGAAGCATCGAAACAAGTAAAGTAATCTCTTTATTGATATGAAACATGTATTACAGGCGGCGTATAGCCGAGATTACAAGTCGCTCAAGCCTCTCTCTCTGAAACAGTAAAAGCGTGCCAAGTGGCTACAACTGTGGAATGAATGTACAGGCGATGGTCAGGCGATGTTCACAACTTATGTCTTGTATATGTGCTTCAGTCCCGGACGCACCGTTGCAAGGCTTCAGAGGGAACTCCTGGCCTTAGCACGCACGAAGGAGGCGTCCGCACCGCACGAGGTTCTCCCGCTCCCTACATATCAAACTGGTGGATTATCAGTACATTGAATGCACTGGTGGGGAAGCTACTCGCCCGCTCGACAAATCCAAACACGTAATACAGGTTCCGTGCACAACTATTAAGTTGTCTTTCTAGTTGCCTTAGGATCAGTTTCATGCAAACATTGAATAGCCTAACGTGTCGGGCAGTGCGCCGTGCGACATGAGAAGAAATACGGCGAGACTTACCAACTTACCATCTCTTCCCTGTCTAAGGCAACCATTTAGGCAAACAGTATAAATTCGAGCAGAGGCATATATAAACATTCAGGAGGCAAGCATATGCAAACAGGAGGGTCATTTTAACATGATCGTTTAGGTATTTAGTTGTTCTTGATGCGATGCAGTGACTCGCACGCGGATAGCCGCTAAGCGAGTATGACTTATCTATATGAACAGGAGTCGCTGGCATAGCCATAAAGGATGATAGTCACTGGCGGTAATGGTATGCAGCAAAGTACAAGGGGCGCTATATGCCATCCCGTCCAGCACAATGGACTATACAATACGGTTCAGTCACTGGAGAGAATGGATCTCGTCCAGCACAATGGACTGTATAATACGGTTCAGTCACTGGAGAGAATGGTATGCAACGAAAGAACAAGGAACGCTGCATGCCATCTCGTCCAGCATAATGGACTGTACTATAACGTGAGTTCCATCCGGATCGGATCGGTCCCAGTACCCCGGTGACCGTCCGTAGAACTATACCTCATTTCCGAGTTGTCCGCGACATGCACTTTCTTTTGGGTCAATCAATTATCATGAGATACACGAGAACAAGAGTGCACTAGAACAAGAGAACACGAGTGCACACAAGAACACGAGTACAAGAGATACTTGAATCTGTACAGTGAATAACTTGCTTGATGCATTCCCCTAGTTCGGGGCTGCCAGGTGACCTAACGGTCCAGGATGCTTGCAGGGTCAAACATGCACGGAACGACTACTTAGTAGTCTCCCAGAGTTGAATGAAAACAAGGCAACATTCAAGCAGACAAACATGCATTTCTAAGGAACATAAGCAGGCACGTTGCTCGGACCCGAAGGTAAGCCGAGAGTTGAAACCGTTAAGGGACTTAGCATGCGAGGGTCTGAATACAAGCAATATTTCCTTTTTCCATGTTCTAGCAAGCAATATGAGTTGGGATTATTCCCTTAGCTAGGTGCGTTGGATTTATTAGCATGCAGGGGGTGATTCACCTAGCGACTAGCATAAACATTCCAGATTTTATGTGTGCTGGCTAAGCAAAGACAAGTTCACCGTAGCCACCCACCTTAGCGATGATTCACCTCGGTAGAGCGATACGTCTGAGCGAGCCTCTGAAAGCCCAAGCCGGACTCTTGTAGGGACAAGTCTGGATATCCTTTGCTTCTCCTTTGAGGCAAAGCAGGTCGGGACAGCTGCACGATTGCCGTTTGAGACGGCAGTCCGCTTGAGCGAAACAGGGTGTTACATCCTACCCAACTTAGAAAAAGTCTCGTCCTCGAGACTTACTAAGGACAAACAGTAATCTAGGGTTGAGGCAATCCTAGACAAGTCGTTTGTACTTGTTTATTTGGATATTCACTTGCACAAGCGTCGAAATTAGCATATCGCTTAGACTGGATCGTGCGCACTTTCGAAGTGCACTTCTAGCGTGAATACGTCAACCAGCTCAGTGATAGCGAAGTCTTAGCACTCAAGTTTCACCTTTTCTTAAGTCTTGGATGGTGCACTAGTTCAAGGCATCCCTCGAATAGATACATTCAACCAAACTTAGGGTTAGTAAAAATCGGACAAGCTACTAGCGATACACTCGATGAGTCCGCACAGGTTGGCACAAAGGCCACTCGCAGCATACAACCAGACAGGCAATCATATCAATCAAAACGTATTTTGAAAGTATTTAGACTTATTGTTGGAACATCCCATCGAGGCATTGAGAGAGAGCGTGCACATAACCCACGAACGAGCTTTCAAAACAGAGATATCGAATTGAGGACAAAGGCGTAGAAGCCAGGCTTTGATACCAACATGTCACGCCCCGATCTCCCGCAGGCAAATCAGCCGTTCCCGCTAGGCGGGAATCACCCTCGCCAGCGCTCCCGCGGAATGATCGCTTGACCCATCCGGGCGTGATGCCGCACGAGCGTGAACCGCACCCGTGCAAGGCCGTGATTCATTGGCTGGCGATAAGAGTTCTGAGCCACAGAGTCGCACAGATTGTCTGAGTGCAGCGGAGTCATGAACGCATAGCGATTCGGTAACAAGTTCTCTGAGTTGACAAATATAGCAGAAGTATCGAAACAAGTAAAGTAATCTCTTTATTGATATGAAACATGTATTACAGGCGGCGTATAGCCGAGATTACAAGTCGCTCAAGCCTCTCTCTCTGAAACAGTAAAAGCGTGCCAAGTGGCTACAACTGTGGAATGAATGTACAGGCGATGGTCAGGCGATGTTCACAACTTATGTCTTGTATATGTGCTTCAGTCCCGGACGCACCGTTGCAAGGCTTCAGAGGGAACTCCTGGCCTTAGCACGCACGAAGGAGGCGTCCGCACCGCACGAGGTTCTCCCGCTCCCTACATATCAAACTGGTGGATTATCAGTACATTGAATGCACTGGTGGGGAAGCTACTCGCCCGCTCGACAAATCCAAACACGTAATACAGGTTCCGTGCACAACTATTAAGTTGTCTTTCTAGTTGCCTTAGGATCAGTTTCATGCAAACATTGAATAGCCTAACGTGTCGGGCAGTGCGTCGTGCGACATGAGAGGAAACACGGCGAGACTTACCAACTTACCATCTCTTCCCTGTCCAAGGCAACCATTTAGGCAAACAGTATAAATTCGAGCAGAGGCATATATAAACATTCAGGAGGCAAGCATATGCAAACAGGAGGGTCATTTTAACATGATCGTTCAGGTGTTTAGTTGTTCTTGATGCGATATAGTGACTCGCACGCGGATAGCCGCTAAGCGAGGATGACTTATCTATATGAACAGGAGTCGCTGGCATAGCCATAAAGGACGATAGTCACTGGCGGTAATGGTATGCAGCAAAGTACAAGGGGCACTACATGCCATCCCGTCCAGAATAATGGACTATACAATACGGTTCAGTCACTGGAGAGAATGGATCTCGTCCAGCACAATGGACTGTACAATACGGTTCAGTCACTGGAGAGAATGGTATGCAAAGAAAAAACAAGGAGCGCTGTATGCCATCTCGTCCAGCACAATGGACTGTACTATAACGTGAGTTCCATCCGGATCGGATCGGTCCCAGTGCCCCGGTGACCGTCCATGGAACTATACCTCATTTCCGAGTTGTCCGCGACATGCACTTTCTTTTGGGTCAATCAATTATCACGAGATACACGAGAACAAGAGTGCACTAGAACAAGAGAACACGAGTGCACACAAGAACACGAGTACAAGAGATACTTGAATCTGTACAGTGAATAACTTGCTTGATGCATTCCCCTGGTTCGGGGCTGCCAGGTGACCTAACGGTCCAGGATGCTTGCAGGGTCAAACATGCACGGAACGACTACTTAGTAGTCTCCCGGAGTTGGATGAAAACAAGGCAACATTCAAGCAGACAAGCATGCATTTCTAAGGAACATAAGCAGGCACGTTGCTCGGACCCGAAGGTAAGCCGAGAGTTGAAACCGTTAAGGGACTTAGCATGCGAGGGTCTGAATACAAGCATTATTTCCTTTTTCCATGTTCTAGCAAGCAATATGAGTTAGGATTATTCCCTTAGCTAGGTGCGTTGGATTTATTTGCATGCAGGGGGTGATTCACCTAGCGACTAGCATAAACATTCCAGATTTTATGTGTGCTGGCTAAGCAAAGACAAGTACACCTTAGCCACCCACCTTAGCGATGATTCGCCTCGGTAGAGCGATACGTCTGAGCGAGCCTCTGAAAGCCCAAGCCGGACTCTTGTAGGGACAAGTCTGGATATCCTTTGCTTCTCCTTTGAGGCAAAGCAGGTCGGGATAGCTGCACGATTGCCGTTTGAGACGGCAGTCCGCTTGAGCGGAACAGGGTGTTACAGAAGACACGTGGCAACTCCCAATATCTATGTGGCCCAAAATCCATGCGGCCATTGAACAACTATAAATAACAGGATATTACCCTCATATAAAGGCTGGCTATCTGCAGATTTACATTGGAGCAAAAGAGAAGACCTTCTGCAATGGATCGTCCATGGAGTAAAGAGAGTTGCTATACTCCCAACCCTCCATTGTTACCCCCAAGAAAACAACTTTGTACTTAGATTGTCTTCTAGGACTTTTCTTTGTACTTTCTTTAGTTTATTCAATTGAATCAAGTTATTTCCAACTTTTGTATTTAATGGCAAACAAAGGGCTGGAGGCATATGAATAAATTTGTCTCCTGATTTAGCTGGATAGGAATCTGTCCTCATTGGCCTATGCTGAATCTTAAAAGGGTTAAATCTTAAGGTAAGTCGGTACCAATGACTTATTCAAATACATGACTCTGCCCAGGATGTACCGACATAGTCGGGACACATGATAGATTTCATGTATCATGAGATATGAAGGTAGAAGAGTGGGATGAGAAACTCACCTATACTCGCCGAATATGCAAAACCCAAAGAAATAATAAGACTGAAGGAAGCTCAAGAAATACCTAAAATATGACTGCCCTTGGACAACATATGTTCTAACATACCAAACTTTTCATGTCCATGCCTCAGGACTGCTGTACCGACCTGCTGCTGACCCTGCCAGAATATATCAGCAATCATCAATAATGGACGCTGAGATACTGGCCCGACTACTAGTGCTGGCCCTCGATATTGAACTGCTCCTAGAGGTGGCAATGCCAAAAACTGCTGAACTGGCCCTTATTGTCTCTATATCTGCGGGAAAGTACCTATCAGGTGGTCTGAAGCCCTCCTTCCATAATAACTCAAGTACTGCCCATTCGCTGCCCTGCACATATCTCGTTTGTGACCTCTCTCGCCATAATAGGTAACAACCCACTAGTACCCCCGGCACGATTGTTGATGCCTCGGCTAATGCTGCCAAGATGGTGTCGTCACAACTGGTGCTGCTGGCTCCCACAGTGTTGAATCATGAATATGAATGCCATACGGTGGTACTGAAATTCGAGGTACTGCTCCTCCGCCTGCACTCTGGGCATGAGACCTATTCTGGCCTCCAGTCCTCATCGAAAACCTCTGAATAGTAAACTTGTACCTCCTGGCCGTAGTCAAAACTGAATCAAAAGTCTGATAGGCATGCCCCTTTACCAGCTACAAAATCTCCAGATAAAGCCCCTGCCAAAATCTCATAGCCCTATCTGGCTCCGTATCTACTATCATAGGAGAAAACCTGCTCAGCCTGCAGAACTCTACTGCATATCTGTCCACTATCTTGCCAGCCTGCTTGAGGCCAATGAATCTCTGTTGTAGCTCATATTTAACCACTATCCCAAAATGCATGGTCCTAAACTGGTCTTAAAGTCATCCCAAAGGATATAATATCTCAATACAAACTCCATAGATGCTTACCAATCATAGACAAGGTCCTAAAGCTGCAACCAGACCTAATCTATCTGCTCCTCAGTTTGAGCCTTGGCTGCCACCAAGATATCCTATATATCCTAGAGCCAATCGTCCGTCGTGATAGCATTATTTCTGCCTTAAAAATACCTCGGTTGAATATGAAAAATCAAACCGACGCACCCGAGTCTATCCTCTCGCCCCTCTTCAAGGCTACCTGCAATCCCTGGTTCAGCAGGACATTCTGCTCCTGATGCAAGACTATCATCCGATGTTGCTGAACTACCATATGGTACTGCTAGATAGCCAATAATCCCCTAATAATCTCTAATAATGTTGAGGTTTCAAGTATTACTGGCACTATTGGCATCACTCGGAGTACCTAAATATAGGCAACTACTGCCCAACTTGCCCAACCACTGGCGCTACTGCTCCAACATGCTTATCGAATATGAATGATAGATTAATTCATTAAGAGGAGAGGGGAGTATATTATATATGAGAGGCTAACCTCTCTCCCTATTAGTCTACCCGATGTGGGACTAAACTCAACTTAACACATAACTCAACACCCTCCCTCAAGCTAGAGTATAAATGTCAATCATGCCTAGCTTACTACAAAGAAATTAAACCCCAGGACCTAGTAGAAATTTTATAAATATATCAGCTATCTGATCGTCGGTCCTCATATTTTAAAACTTTATTATCCCTTTCTGATACTCATCACGGACAAAGTGAATATCGATTTTAATGTGCTTTATCCATTCATAAATTACTGGGTTAGTAGCAATATGAATAGAAGGCTAATTATCACACCATATATATGCTGCTTTATATCCTGCTTCTTCTTCCAGTTCTTGTAGAAGATGCTGCAGATATTGCACATCTGATGTGCTATAAGCAATTTCTTGATATTCTGCTTACGAGCTTGATCGTGCAATCACACTCTGCTTCTTGCTCTTCTATGATACCAAGTTTCGGTTAATGAAGACCAAGTAGCCTGATATAGACCGTCTATCCGTAAGACTGGCACCCTAGTCAGCATTAATAAAGCACTCAACATAAGTATGCCCCTTATTTTCTATCCGAATTCTTTTTCCCGGATTCTGAACTAGATAGTGCATAATTCTGAGAACTGCCTTCCAATGTGGAACTCATGGTGAAGACATGAATCTACTTGCAATACTAATAACAAAGGAAATACCTGGACGAGTCATAACGGCCAAGTAGTTGAGTTTTCCAACTACTCGACGATATTGATCTGGATCGGCCATCAGTGTCCCCTCGTCGGGAAGTAACTTTATCCCTGGGTCCATGGGCGAGGTTGCTCCCTTAGCTTGCATCATTCCTGCATCATTTAGGATATCAAGTACATATTTTCTTTGAGATATTACAATGTCCCTCTTACCCCGTGTAACTTTTATGCCAAAAAAATAGCTCAACGATCCCAAATCCTTGGTTTTAAATTGTTCTCCTAGAAACTTTTTTAGTTCTACAATACCCTGACTGTCGTCTTATATGATCATAATATTGTCCACATAGACATCGAGTAGTATCCTCCCAGCTATTGTCTGATGGTAAACTACCGAATGATCCTTCTTTGGTTGGCAAATGCCAAACTGAGTAACCATATTTGTGAAAGGATCAAATCATGCATGAGCGGATTATTTGAGACCATAAAGGGCCTTCCACAGATGACACACTTTACCCTCCCTTGCAACAAACCTGGGAGGTTGCACTACATATACTTCTTCATCAAGATCTCCAAGAAAAAATGCATTCTTGATATTCAACTATAGCCACGGCCAGTCATAGCGAACAACTAAGGCTAAGAGGATATGCACAAATGTCATTCGAGCAACTGGAAAGAATGTCTCAAAATAATCCTCAACATAGGTCTGAGAATAATCTTTTGCCACCAGACGAGCCTTCAGGCGATCAAGAGTGCCAACCGATTTTACCTTAATATTGAACACCCATTTGCAACCCACTGCCTTCTTACCATGAGGTCAATCAACCAAGTTCTATGTATGGTTCTCCCAAATTTCTTGTATTTCCTCTTCCATAGTAGCACGCCAGCCGTGATGTTTAAGACCCTCCTCTGTAGAATTAGAAATCTGAATCTCATCAATAGTCGCCACCAATGAGTATGTGTGGCTGACAAGCCCTTTATAATTGTGAATGTATAATAGATGATCACGATATGTACGACGAGGTCGAGCTGGAAGATCAGGCAGAAGCAAATTAGTGGAGCTAGAGGAGGATGAAGGCGTTGTGTCCTCAGACACTATCGGCAAAACTCATTCTGGCGATACTGGTACCGACGGAGCCGGTGTATACGGACCATCGTACCGAAAGATTGGCTCGGTAGGGGAGGGCACCCTTACGAGGGAATGTTGTGTTTGAACAGGAAACAACAAAAAAACCTCTTCTGGGTAAACTTATGGAGCCGGATCAGTAGTTTATAGAAGTAAAGGAAACTCAGTTTCAACAAAGGTAACGTCCCGAGAGAAAAATATCGATTTAAGACTGGAAAAAAATACCGATACCCTTTCTGATCTTAGAATATCCAAGAAAAATATATTGGATAGCCTTTGGATCTAGTTTAGAAAGAGTTGGCCGGGTATCCCTAACATAACACAAGTTACCAAAAATTCGAAGAGATAAAGAAAACGGCTCTCGTTTGGGGTAAAATCGAGAGAAGGGAGTACCGCCATTGAGAAGAGATGATGGCATGAGATTAATTAAATAGCAAGCCGTGAGAACGGTATCCGACCAAAATCTTTTTGGAGTACGTGCTTGGAACATAAGAGCACATATTATTTCTAAGAGGTGATGATTCTTGCGTTCAGCCACACCATTCTGTTGTGGTGTGTAAGGACATAAAGTTGATGGATGATGTTATTCTGAGACAGATGTGAAACAAACTCATGAGACATACTCACGACCATTGTCACTGTGAACACATTTAATCGGAACAACAAATTGTGTTTTGATTTTCGCATAAAAAGTGCACTAAATATTAAATAATTCGGAGCAATTTTTATGATATAAACAAAAGTGACATGAGAGTAGTCAACAATAAAGGTAATAAAGTACTTGAATCCCATCACAGATTCAACCAGACAAGGTTCCCATATATCGGAATGCACCAACTCAAAAGGAACGGAAACAACTTTATTTTGAGTTACCAAATAGGAAACATGGTAATTCTTAGCAAAATTACAGGACTCACAATAAAAATAACATGAAGCATCTAAAGATGGATACATTTTCTGGAGTTCTTGGATAGAAGGATGTCCTAACTGGAAGTATAACTCAAAAGGATCAAGTTTTACACCAGCATAGACAACAGAGGAAGGTTCCTCAAATAGGTACAAGCCTCCAGCCACATGCCCCTTACCGATAGTCTTTTCAGTCTTTAGGTCCTGAAAAATACAACTATCATAAAAAAATGTTACCGAACAATGCATATCACGAGTAATCCGACTAATTGAGAGTAAGATGGATGAGTTTCCAGGTGTATGTAATACAGAATATAGTGACAGTCCCAAAGAAAGATGGACAAATCCTTTTCCATGGGCTGTCAGCGAACAACCGTTGGCACATATAATATTAGACATACGACCAACTATTATATAATTTTGTATCATACCTGTGTCGCTTGTCAAGCGAGCAAATATACCAGAATCAAGGACCCACTATTTTGACTGTACCACACATGTCACTGATTACCCTACGGTGGACCCAGAAGTAGAATCTTTACCTCGATATTGAGCTCGAAACTCAATAAAGTATGTATATGCTTCATCAGTATTTTGTACGAATTGGCTGCCAAGATCAGGAATATCTGAGGTGACATTGGCGGTAGAAGTTTTAGTACACTGCCACTGAAAAATGACCATATAGACCACAGATGAAGCAGGTGCGCAGTCGACCTCCATAACGACCACCAATGTCTCATCCACCATCATGGCTAATATTTCGGCCACCATGTCGTCCACCACGACCACTAAGAAATTCAGTACGAGCGGCTCCCAGAGCAGATCAATCGGCGAAAGCATTACTTGGAGAGGTCTCGAAGACCTTTGTTGCCCGTAGGACACGAAAATGAGCTTCCATTAGAGATGGAACCTCAGCTCCAACAATGATCAAAGAGTGGGATAATTTTGTATCAGGACGGAGAGAGGCAAGATATGACAAGATATGAAGCTGCTCTCGTTGATCCCTTGCTTCATTGATATTCGTCGTCAGAGAGAATACATAGTCAACTTCTTCGACCATGGCCTTAAAGGCCCGAAAGTGATCCTTAGAAGACTTGTTGTCCTGTTCCGCCCGGTAGATACCGACGACCGAGTCGTAGATACGAGACAAGTCATATTTTTCATCAAACTACAACGATAGGACCTCCAATAACTTTTTCGTGTTCTGAACCTTGTCCTATACCGATGGTTCTATTGAGTTCATCAACAGTGTAAATAGTCGACTATTATTTGTCTCCCACTGCTTAAATATGGGTTCAGTCATCTTCAGAGGGTTGTCAGTCAGATGCTTCGATAATTGTATTCCCCGAAGTATTTTCTCAACCTTCTTCCGCCATGTTGAGTAGCCATCTGGTCCGTCCAACCGTCGATCGATGAGTCAAATTGAAGAAATTGTCGTGCCAGTGCCCGTTGGTCTCGCCAATACATTTTTGACACCGGTAGTAGTAACACTGCTAGTTGCATCAGTGTTATTCATCATGCACTTGATTCAACTATTGTTGGATCCTTCCAACCCCAATAATCATATTAACTTTACCGATGGGCTATCAATTTGGCCAGAACCGGCACGCGTATGGAAAGTAGAGTTCGTATGGGGATATTGGGGTAGGACAAAAATAAAGATCCATGTAAACAAGTAACTTGTCTACTCTTTGTTAACTCCTGGAGCCGTAATCTAGGAACAGAGGTTGTACAAACAAATTATTGTCTACTCTCTGGCTTCGATATATGCTCCTGAATTCATAATCTAAGAATTGTGCAAAAAAAATTATTGTCTACCCTCTGGCTTCGATATACGACCCATCTCTCTATTATATTCTACTCGAATTTTTTAGAAATTAGGGTTCAGACAAAAATGAGGGGCGGAGGCTGAGGATTAGGGTTTAGGATTTTTGGGCTGCATGGTGGGGTCAAGGGCATCGAAGGGGGGCTGGCATCTAGAGGGAGCATGGGGAACAACGGGCAGGAGGGGGGCAGCAGGGAGGCGGGGGGCTGGCGGCAGGGAGACAGGGGGCACCAGGGAAGCGGACAGGGGGGCAGGTGGTATGGGGCGGGGGGCTGAAGGCGGTTGGGGTTGGCTGCTAGGGTTTGCGGTAGAGTTTTTTTAAGAGAGAGAGAGATGGATGGATTATGGCTCTGATACCATGTAGAATATGAATGATAGATTGATTCATTAAGATGAGAGGGAGTACATTATATATGAGAGGCTAACCCCTCTCCCTATTTGTTTACCCGATGTGGGAGTAAACTCAACTTAATATATAACTCAACAATGCTCAACAACTGATTCTGTGATTCCCACTGGCTCCACCAAAATTCGACCAAGAGAAAATGCCCCATAAAAATCTGTCCAGCTGGCTGTTCTTTCATACCTGCTGCTCCGATAGCCGAGGATGCACTGTCCCTGAAGGAAAATAAGGAAAGACATCAAGTACAAGAAAAGAAGAAACAAGTATACTATAAGCCCCCTCATTTTAGAATAGTAATTTTTATTTATAATTTTTTAAAAGAATTAATTCCTAAAAGTTATTGTATATATAGAGACATATTGACATGGCTTAGATACTTTGATCGTTGCACAACCACTACCAAAATATGATAAAATAGCAATATTTTTAGCAACGTCATAATAAAACGTCGCTAATATTAAAGATTTCAGCAACTCCAAAAATAAACGTCGCTATACGTCGCTGTTGGCGACATATAGTGACGTTTACGACAGTAATTAAGTTTTTCTAAAGAATAGTCGCTATAAGCTTCTTTAAGGTCGCTAAATGTCGCTGAGTTTTTTTAATTTAGCGACGTATTTAGCGACATTTTTTTTAGCGACATTTTTAGTGATGTTTATAACGTTGCAAGGTATTTTTATTAGCGATATCATAAGTTAATGTCGCTAAACGTTGCTAAAATTTTAATATAGGTTTCGATTCTCCCCTTCTATCGAAGA
Source organism: Iris macrosiphon (assembly GCA_036927795.1). Lineage (NCBI taxonomy): Eukaryota > Viridiplantae > Streptophyta > Magnoliopsida > Asparagales > Iridaceae > Iris > Iris macrosiphon. Next base: position 63,144,224 of record JAYESA010000013.1, read on the forward strand.
CTTCTCCCAAATTTTCAAAAACTTCCCTCTTCCCCCCCACCTCTCCTGCGAAGTGCACCCTCCGGTGCCACCTACTCCGGTGTCCTCCTCATCTTTCTTCTCCTCTAGGTAAACCCTAACTCTCTCTCTATATCTCTCTCTCTCTCACACACAGATGCACACGACATGACACTAACACAGATACGACACACAGACACTGACATAGACACGACACAGACTGTGAAAGAGGGTGTAAACCCTAAACCTAACCCTAACCCTAACCCGAATCTCTCTCTCTCTCTCTCTCACACACACACACACACACACACACACACACACACACACACACACACACACACACACACATGCACATGACATGATACTGACACAGACACGACACAGACCGTCACAGAGGGTGTAAATCCTAACCCTAACCCTAACCCGATCTCTCTCTCTCTCTCTCTCTCTCTCTCTCTCTCTCTCTCGTGTGCGCTCTCTTTCTCTCTCACAGATGCAGACACGACATGACACTGACACTGATACGACACACACACACACTAACACATACACGATACAGACACTGTCACAGAGGGTATAAACCCTAACCCTAACCCTAAACGTCTCTCTCTCTCTCTCTGACATATGTTTAATAATATACAATTAGTAGATAACTTATACTATCATGACATACTAATTTATAATAACTGCTACTAACTTAATATAACTGATACCAACTTAATATCAGTACTAATGTTAGATGATACTAGACTAACTAGAAAAACTTAGCCTACTCTAACCGATGTCTAATATTCTAACTTGATATCTAACTCAAATAACTAAAATATAAACTTTACCCTAGCTGATAATTACTAACTAGCATTCACTAATAATGCATCTAACTGATACATTCATCAGTCAGTGATATACACATAGTAGTACATATACACGGTAGACTGAAAACTAATGCCACCACTACTGATATTTCCTATAATATATACATCAATACCTTCCTACTGAAGGCACTAACCGAAGGCCCATCAGTGTACTACTGACACCAAACTAGACTGACATCAAGCCCTTAGTTGTAGTATGATCAACAAAGTGAATCTTACTCACAACTTATACCTATATCCATTCCTCACCTACACAGAACCACAGTTGATACACATAAGATACACAGAGAATCCCCCAATCTTCTAATGCCTGTTGTGATACTCAAGCTTAAAATGCAACTTCAAATTGCTGCAGCCTAATGTCGCACCATGCTTTGTACGATAGTGTGCACAAACCCTTCGAAGTCTGCCGTAACACTCATATGCACATCAAATGTGTACTGTCAGATCTGTGCAGATGGTGTGTGCAATAGCCTCTCCCCATCTCACTTCTCACTGTATTGCTCCCTAGATCTGCTGTCAATATGACATATACTCGTATGGACAGGAACTCCCTACAACCAGATGACTAATATTTAAAGCAGTGCACAAACCCTAACCCTAACCCTAATCCAAATTTGATCAGTTGACACTAACTGATATATTGCAATATGAGTATCCAGGATACAAAGTTGAATAAATATGTATCAGTGCTAGGACTAGGTGTATCAGTACATGAACTGTATTCCTGAGTATTCTTATGCGTGTGTAGACGAGTAGGTGTATAACGTAATTGGGTATTCCTGTGTATATATGCTAGGATGAGCAGATGTACTTTTATTGTGTAGTCTAAATCTACAAGTTTATCCCATGAAGTCAGTGAATATAGTTACTACTGTATGCAGTCAAATCTTAAACCACATCAAAGAAGTTACAAGTAGTGGTACAATTGTCAAGTAAAACCACATTTAAAGAACATTATTAAATTTTCTTAACCCCCTTTGACTAATTTACTAATCTTGTTTTATACCGCATTGCTTAATTTAGTAATCTCTATTAATTTTTTTTAATGCAATTGTCAAGTAATTATGAAATTAATGTTGTAAGGTTAGGAAAGATATTGTGAATTTGGTTATCTAGAGACAAAGCACTTGACGATGTCTTCTCCTCTATGTCATTAATTATTAATAAAAAATATTTAGAAAAAAGAAAGAAATAGGAGAAGTAGTAAAAAAGAGTAAACTTATCAATACTTTTGCTTAAGAGAAGACTTTTCTACTTTATTATATTTTGTAAATATAGCCTTCTCACCTAGGAAAGATATTATCTTGTACCTCATGTCATATAGGAATAATAATGTATTATAATCATATTACATTACAAGACTAGACTCTCACAATCCTCCATTTAAACTAGAACTCCATTATGATAAAAAAAAATAAAAAATAAAACCCTAACCCTATATGTCCTCATTCCCAACTCTAAGCTATTCACCCTTCTTCTTCCATGTTATGCCAACATTATCTGAATACCATTTCTATGCTATCACACAATCTTCTAATACGGGAAGAAACATATAACTGATTTTCAGCTTAGAATCACCATAAGTAGTGACAAAGTACGGATTGGGACAAATTTGTGTATCATATACAAATTTATGTGAGATATACAATATTTAGAATTATGATATTTCTATTTAGGAACTAAATTCATTTCACAGTAATTACAGTAATCACGATATCCAACAACATAATAAAAGCATGTTATAGGATCAGTAGTATAAATTGAATATATAAAAAATATTATATATCACTTATTAGCGATTCTTACCAACAATCCACTTTTTGTATCCCTGCAAAACAAGGATTAGCCTTGACATACACAATATGAATAGTATCTGCCAATGATCAATCAAACATACATAACTGTTCTAGTTAGCATACAACGTAACTATATTAGGATCATTGCAACAAGAAAACGCTATCTATGAGTACAATAACATGAACATATAACAACTGAAAGGGCGACATAAAATTACACCTGTAGAATTCCTTAATTATATGGAAATTTTAAAAATATAATTTTTCACAAAAAGAAAAAAGTGTATCATATAACTTATATTTTATGTTTAGAAACATGAATATTAGTAGCACAAGAAAACTATGGATCACAAAATGGTCCATAAGACACAAAGTTCACCATACAAGCAAACTTAGCAAAACCCATAGAAGCCAGAACCATTAGGCAGTGAAGCAGTACAAGTCCCCATGTAGATGGACTACACCTAAGCAACCATCCATGAATTATGTACTACTTTCCATTAACTACAAATTTTCACCAATGATGCACATTTTTATATAGTCCTTGGCTACCTCAATATGCAACATGCTTATGGAGTGATGCTAAATTAAGTTGGGTTTGCAGTATCGATAAATAAGTATTTGCAATTTTGTATTTAGATAGTTTATAAAATATTTAGTATTTCCCAAATTAAGGAATTAGTTAAGAAATTTTGTACTGTATTTTTAATGTGGAATATAACATCTATTTTAACTATATGGATACATATATTTATATATGTTATCAATTATATTCTTTGTTTATATCTATCTTACCAGATTGCACCCATGACCCGAGCACGTGTACGTCGCTTGAGAGAGGCACCTCCTACTGTTAAGGAGGAAGTGATACCTCCTACAGTTAAGGAGAAAGTGAATATTAAGGAGGAAGAGGCACATCCTACTGTTAAGGAGGAAGTGATACCTCCAACTATTAAGGAGGAAGTGAATGTTAAGGAGGAAGAGATATCTCCTACTGTTAAATTAGGAGTGGTTGTTAAGGAGGAAGTGGCAACTTCTACTGTTAAGGAGGAAGTGGTGCCTCCAACTATTGGGCAAACACCAGCTGAGAGTGGGAGTTCCAGTTACCCAGCACCTATAGTGAAGATTGATGGAGTAGACGCTGCTTATGCGAAGTATCTGAGGGACTAGGTTCTTCCCCCAGCGTATTGGATTTTCTTGAGAGATTGAAAAATTGGATAAGAATTATGGTGTAACCGTGATACTTTTATTGTGGTTATTATGTGACTGTGATACTTTTATATTGTGCTTTTTGTGTGACTATGATACTTTTAGTTTGTGTTTATTGTGTGACTGTGATATTTTATATACTTTTGTGATATTTCGTACGCAAAAAATTTAACGGAGGGTTGCTCCGGATCTGTCTATTTTTATGAACTATTATAAGTCTGTGTTTTTATTTTATTTATATTAAATGTATGTTAATTTACCGGTGTTGAATGTTCCACAGAAGGGGTCGGCGAACCCAGAGAATTCAACGGATGGTTGCTCCAGGTCTATTTATATAAATTAGGAATTCATAAACTACAGAAAGATTGGTTTGGAAACCATTTTATATTTTTTTCACTAAAAATTTAGCGATATTTAGCGACATTTATATACGTCGCTAAATACGTCGCTGAATACGTTGTTGAATGTCGCTAATTTGCTGTCATGGCAGTATTTGCCAGGCCAATAAAATATCGCTAAATGTGTTACAAAATGTCGCTAAAAAGAAAAAAATTACGACATTTAGCGACAAAAAATATGTCGCTAAATTAGCGACGTTGAGTCGTTAAACGTCGCTAATAAGAAAAATATTAGCGACGCAAATACGTCACTAAAAAACGTTGCTATAGCGATATTTTATGACATTTTTTCTGTCAGCGACTAGCTTAAATGTGACTTCATTAAAATGTCGCTAATTACGTCGCTATTTTTTTAGCGACATTTTTAGGCCATTTAGTGACATTTCCAGGCGTCACTAATTTGAATTATTCTGGTAGTGAACACTAGCTTCTCTTCCAATAAAATTTATATTTATGTCCTGGACAAGTTAGTCTACCACTATGACCTTTGTATCACTCTCAAACTCACACTCTTGTACTCTATTTTAGTTATGCAATATTCATGACACTTTGACTAGACCAAATTGACCCATTAGCACCGACATGACTCAAACCTTCAAAACACCAAACACCCACCTATAAATTCCAAACACTAATCACTCTTTTTTCTCACACCAATACATTATTTTTAGTATTTGGAGAATAAAATTCAGACAACTAAAGTTTGTAACACCAAAACTCTTCCCCTCCCCACTAAAACTAAAGTTTGTAACTCCCAAACATTTTACCTCCCCACTAGACTAGCCATAACCTCTCTCTTTTTACCTCCTCCATTCAAACCACCTGAATAATATTTCTTCCTAACCCTCTCCCCTAAAAATTTTCTTCACAAAATACTTCCCAAAACCTTCTCCATCTCCCTCTACACCTCCATCTATCCAACCCTACCCAGGTTGAATCCGAATTCAGCTAGTCTCCACTAATCCGGCCATAAGTCCCTCCACACTAAGTATATTTCTCTCAAATTTCATAAAATTCTTCCTCTCCCTGTCCTCAATACTTTTTATTCAAAAATCTTCCATAAAATCTCACTCTAACTTTCTCAAAATAGTCCCTCCACCAGAAGAGTCCAGGCTGAATATAAATTTAACCTATCCCATTTCCAGGCCACTCTACCACCTCCAGAGCCCCCAAACTCCACCAAAACAACAATAAAGAATCCACCTTTGTCATCAAACCCATCAGAACTCTATTTTCATCATCTTCAACCGATTAAGCAAGGAGTTGCAAGTCAAGCACAAGCAAGGAGGTGTGTTTCTTGGACAAGAAGAGACACCACCATCCAAACCTTCAAAAGCTTTCGGTAAAGATTCAAACTTTTCTTCTCAAATTAACATGACATGAATTCTCTTAAATTTATATAAATCTATTATTCTATAACCCATGCTTGCCATCTTTTTTTTATTTAAAAATTTATGTAGATTGCATGTTAGATTGGTGATAAATTGGATTACGGTAGGACTAGTTTGAGACTTTACGATACGATTACTTGAGGGTTTGATATTAATTTTTAAAACTAAATTTATTTCATTATTGTAAATAAATAATTTTAAACTTATATTGATTATATTTTATGTCAAAACTGAACCCTAAAGTATGGGCCAATAGACTAGGTTCTCAGGTGAATTTATGGCATAGTTTGGCTCATAAATAGGGGCTAATTTTGGTATTTTCAAAGGATATTATTTGTTGAGTTTTAATCAGTTTTTAATATGATTTTATATAGTATTTCATAGAAACAGGTCATAACTATGGAATGTTAATATTTCAGACAAGTTTCATATAAGACTAGTAGGCCTAATATAGCCATAACCATAAAATATGCTTAAAATTCCAAATATGGAATTCAGAGGTTAAAATTAGTATAAATCATGTTTGAATTATGATTCTATGATCTTCTTATGATTTATATTTGTGTCCTTCAATTGGGGACTTAACCTTAAATTTTGGAGGTCGAAAACCATAAAACTAGGTCCCGATATCTCGTAAAAACATGTGAGTTATTGTATTAAGAATTCATATGTTATGAGTGATATTTGATTTGGTTATATATGATTAATAATAATTTAGAAAATTAAGTTGTGTTTACAAGATTCTTGATTTTTAGGTCAATTAGATTTTGGAGGAGTAAACGCGGGATCATCTTTACAACTACATATTGCAAAATCAGGCAAGTGTTCCTTGTCAATATTTCCAGTATTTTGATGCTTTGTGATATTTACTAGTGCTTGATTATACTTATATTTTAGCATATATTATATTGTGACCCATGGACTGTATACGATACTTAGCGTCCGAATTGTATTCGGGTGCCGACATCTGTCAGCGGAGTCGTGTATCGGCTAGTAGCATTATCGACTTATTACCTTGCTCGTGCTAACTCTTGCACGATATACCTTAGAAAACTGTACACGACTTTCATGTACAAAGTCTTACTTGAGATATTTGAGGTTTCTGACTTCTGTGTCAGAATAGGACCCGAGAGATGTGAAAGTTGACATAATTATATCTACACCTTGACTCGAGACATAGTTAGAGATTATCTTGCATATTATGGACATGAGACGTAAGATACATGGAGATTGGGTAGAACATACCCGTTCTGTTGGGCAGCCACTTATTTTGTGTTACCGTTGCCTGCGCTTCGGATATTATAGTATTGCGGGTACCTATAATGGGACATGTACACTCCCTCCACATGCCTTAGTTATTGCTGTGTCTATTGAGACCTTTAGACCAGTGGTATAGCGGACGAGGGTGTTCTAAGATGCATTCACATAGATGGTTATGTTAGTTATCCTTGAGCACTTGACATATTTTTTACTGTTTACTTTGGCATGTTGTTTCTTGTACCTTGTTACGTCCCTCTGAGGACCAGGTCCCTTCCCAGCTTTCCATCATAGACGGTTGTGGATTTTTTGAGCTGCTGATATGTATTGTCTCGTCATGCATGCATTGGACTCAGGTACTATTATCATTTCTATCACAATTATGTTTATTATTTCTCGTTACTATTTTGTTGCTATAGCTTAGTTTTATAGACTCTTGTTATTTCTTTTAGTCTATTTGGACAAGTATTGATTGGGGTGCACACCAGGATATATGTTATTAATTATTGTATTTTGGTTCATTATGGATTGAGACTTAGAAGTTTATTATATTATTTAGATAATACAGCTTAAGTGCACTCTAATGGGTCCATTAAATTAGATTTTCCCATTGGAGTTGTGTTGTTGGTCATTGCCACGTACTTTGGTCCTACGTATTTTGGGACTTGGGCATGACATAGTTTTTGTAGTGGCCTATGCAGGTTCTATTTAAATTATTTCAGTTATGTTACTGTGCCGAACGTGCCTGCGTTAGGATATGTTTTTTAGGATCTCAATCCATAATTGCTATTAGAATTTTCTTTGATTCTAATATCGTCCTTGAACCTCAAAATTGTATTCATTTATACTTTCTTTGAACTCGTATTCATTGATTCTCGTCTTTTCCTATCTCGGAGAGACGAACACTTATGCACGATTCTCCATGAGAAGATTCTCTCAAGACGAAGAAGGCATACTTGATAGAATAGTTTCAAGTAGATGGTTACCTAAGTAGGAAAGATTATGGTAGATATTTTAGATACAGGAGTTAGAATAGACAAAGATATAAGAATTGACGTTAGTAGTAGGAACTTAAAACCAGGTAAACTCTACTAATTACTAGAAATGAGGGTTACTATTAGTAGATCAGAATGATGTATGGAAAGCCTAGCAAGACGTTTAGGATTAGTTATAGCCCATGATGCTACAAGGAACTATATTATGAACTTGAGAAAAATGGAACTTTAGGCTTCTACCATGGAAAGATTATTAGGTACAAGAATTCTAAGTAAACTCGTGCTGACGATCTGGAAAAAGTTCTTGTACGAACCCTAGATCAGGGAGCAAAAATAATACCCACGCACCCGTGCTCACGAAAAGGGTGCAAAGGTGAGTCAGCCCTCGCTTGACTTGCGCAATATGATCAATCACAAGCGCAAGGCGAGGGAGGCAGCTATGGAATGTGAAGTATTCTCCCGATGACATTACTGTACCAAATTCATCATCAATTATTGCTGCAACAAAGTGACAGTACCTACAAGCAGGAAGTCGACATTCTAATGACTGCACCCGAAGGCACCTATCCAGCAATAATCCAAAGATCAGGTACAAATACCAGAAAAGGAGGAGCTGCATTTTGCCTCATGTTACTCAGCTCGGAAGGTCCCTTCTACCACAGGAGGAAGGAAGTCCGGCACATCCAGTTTATCACTCTCAATTAGCACATTAAGAAGGCGATTAACAGGAGAACCAGTAGCAGGACCTGCGGAAGAAGTTTTCTAGGGCACCCGCTCGAAGAAGACTCTATCAGCAGCTGGGGGTAGTTTTTTCTCAGAACCCCTGGGGGTTACAAAAGCTGGGGGTAGTAATCCCCCGGACCTATACGATAATCCGACATTCCGAGGAGATGATGATTCCCAAGGAACGAATAATGAAGTCCCTAGAGGTAGCCACCCTCGAAAAAAAGAAGTTGCCTCCTATGCTAGGGGTAGTACTCCCTCTGAGTTTGAAAAGGGCGCGATACTGCCAACCTTCCCTGACAACTATTTGTTGCAAGAATCTGAAGTAGAAAGTGCTATGTCTACTATCCTTTCCATCTCTCTTCATATAAGAACAACATACATGGCGAGGGACGAGCATGAAGGCCCTAGTGATCGGTAGTGCCTTAAGGTCCTCGAGGCCATGATACAGACCATGAGCGAATCAATGCAAGCCTTGACCCAAGCAGTTCTATACATCAAGGCAAGTGTAGACTTCCAGCCACCAAGGGACTCAGGTTAAACAAATCAGGACCATGGGACCAATGGGGACTCGAATGCAACCGCTCCATCTGCGAGTGGCTGTCATGCCCTACCAGGATTGTCTGCTCCTTCTATGTCAGATGAAGCCTGAGAAGCAATAAGGGAAGTTCGAGAACTCCATACTCGTCTGGACTTACTGGGCAATAGGGACACACTACGCGAGCTCGGGATACGACAACCATACCCCCCTGAGTAGAAAGATGTGTCATATCCACCTAAGTATAAACCCTTCAATATGAATCCATATGACGGGAAGACCTTCCCCCGTCAGTACATGAGTTATTTTGAGATGACAATGGGGCACCTACCTTGCAGTAATCCTCTTCTCACCAAGCTCTTTACGGAGGCACAATCCGGAGTAGCATTTGACTGGTTTTGTAGTCTGCCAGATAACTATATCTCGTCATTTGATGATCTCAAGGGTATTTTTCTCAAAAGATTCTATGATGGAGGAAGCGACATGACTATGTCCTCCCTGATGGATGTTACTCAAGGGGAAAGGGAACTCGTCCAAAATTATATTAAGATTTTCTGAAAAGCAGCACTGAGGCTTCCTCCAGGCAATCCTGAGTCAACATTGATGGACATGTGCTATCGAAACTTACTTCTAACAGTCAGCCTCCGGATGGGCGACGGTCAGTTCAAAGACTGGACGACATTCATCATAAGCGATGTTAGCGCTGAGAAGAAGGTGAAGGACGCCCGACTCTTGGGAATCCAAATCATGTCTCCGATGATAGGGGAAAGCATCCCAAAAACAACAACAGTGGCAATAGCAACTACGAGGGAAAAAGGAAAACAAGCCCTGGTGGCCAACTTGACCAAGAAGCCCGAGCAAAAGTCGATTGAGGTTCCAAAGCCCCATGAGACTTACTCCTTCAAAGACGATGATGTCATGCCCATCTTTGACGTACTGATGAAGGGTAGTAAGCTTCGGCTCCACGGTGTCAAGCGCCCTGTAGAGGCAGCCGAGATGAACAACCTGAAGTACTATAACTTTTATCGGTACGTCTGCCATGTGACGCAGGATTGATATATACTCAAACGGTACATCCAGCGCCTGCTTGACACCAGTCCCTTACCTTTGACTTTGAAGATAAGACAGTCGCTGCCAACATGGTGTCCCTCTAGTTTGGTAACTTTTCTATGACGGAAGCCCAGGACGGAGTTATTCCGATCCCGAGGGCAACAATGGAGGTAGTCAATCTTCCACCATCTTGCGACCAAGCAGCCGGGCTAATACCTCTTTCTATACCTCAGGGCGAGATCATGTGGGTCTATCCAGATCTTGTCCCAGACTTGATGCAGGAAGCAGTTCCTTCTGTCGTCAAGTCTAAAGTACGAAAAACTAAGTCCTACCACATGGTTTCTTCTACCGCTGAGGAGGCCTGGGCAGGGGCAACCAGGTCGGGCCTTACCTACCAGCGAGATTATAAGGCTCCCGACGTTAATGCACCTCCAACTACTATACCTGTTATATCTGATCTGGGTCCATCTCAACCCACAATAGCGGACAAGTCCAAACAAAAATAGGGTCACTTCGATAAGCGGTTGCATAAAAAAATGGCTCAGGGACTGGAAAATCCCTACAACTTTGATATGTTGGCTCAACTCGCCAATACCCCAGCAAAGTTGTCACTGTTTGAGCTTTTACGACTCTCCAGAGACACCCATAATACTTTGAGTGAGGCATTATAAAAATGCCGACACCTACCTGGCGCAAGTCAAGATGTCAGTAGAGGATCCTACCGTATTCCACTACTGTAACAATATGACGAAAGCGGTACCCAACATCACATTTTTGCAACAGGACATGTTACTAAAAAATAATCGGCATAATTGTCCCATGTATTACATAGGGTACATTGGTGCCATCAAGGTGGACTGGATGCACATCGATTCTGATTCATCAATTAGCTTCATCCTGTGGAGTCTGCTTCAGACCTTGGGCATTCCGATGCATCGCCTGGCAGCCATGAATACTAAGATCACTGGCTTCAACGCAGGAAGAAGCTACCCTTTGGGCAAGATCCGCCTGAAATATCAAATTGGTAACTTGAAAACTGAGGTCACTTGCTACGTCATTAACGTGGATGTATCCTACAATATCCTGTTGGGACGGCCATGGATACACGAATACATGATCGTGCCATCAACCATACACCAATGTCTAAAGTACGTGAATAATCATGGCACGGTCAATACAGAGTTCTCGGATGTCAATCCTTTCAAAGAGGTCGAGGCCTATTACTCTGATGCACTCTTGTATAAGTAAGTCAACCAAGATAAAGGTGACAATAATGCTGACTATGGGGAAGAGGCCGGGACAACACCATATGAACCCTTGAGAGTACATCTAAAGGCGCGTGCTCCTGACACAACCTCTTTCTTTATCATAAAATTGCACAGGAAGGCAACTGACCCTCTGGTCGTTCATCTTTATAGGCCAAGTCGATCGCCAAAAGAAGATTCAGCACCATCCACTACACTCGAACCGCTGGTCGTTCACCTTCATAGGCCGATTCGACCGCTGAATGATGCTCTGTTACCTCTTATCGTGTCTGAACCTCTGGCAGTAAAGCTGCATAGAAAACCTCCAAAGTCGTCGCTCGTACTGGGGTAGATCTCGGAAAGGACGAGCTGGAGGAGTACGTAGCTGCTCAAGCAAACGTTCCTTCTCTTGACGATATAATTCCTGGAGAAAAGATACCATATTTTATGAATAAATGGATATCTTTGAACCACTCTGAAGTTATACACATAAGCACACTATACTCAATGGAGCACGGTCTAGGCCTGCACTGCAGACACAGGTGACTACCACCCATGCTGTAAACCGGATTCTCTCCAGCCAAAACCCTCACTTCCTAGTCCCAGCTCAGAAGAGGGGAGACAAACTATCATCTTCAGCAGAGTAGAATACCATCGACCCTTTCTCCCCAAAGAACTAGATCTAGAGCCCGATAGCGACAAAATATCACTCCACTAGTATATCTCTCAAGCCAAGCACCTTATCCAGAAGATGGGGTACTATCTGAAGGCCACTATGGGCTTAAACTACAGCAAAGGTCGAATGCTGCCATTGCATCTTCCTGCTCTTGCAGGCAAATTCGAGGACTGGTACCATAAGACCAAGCATAGCTTAGGGTATGTAATTCCTCCCATAACCCCCGAGGGTTCAGATGAAGGAGATGAGGTGCACTTTCACTAATCGTAATCTTCTGCTTGGAACTCCGATATCAGTGTCGGGGAGATGCTCAAGCAAATATTATCTGCCAATATGGTGTCAGCTGACCCTAAGAAATACGACGAGAATCTACCAAAACTTTTTGAAGTAGAACCGTAGGCCTAATGCCTAGACTCACAATGGGTGATGAGGTTCGAACAATTAGAACTTTCTATCGAGGATGAAGTCGTACAAGTCAATCTGGGCGACGAATCCTCTCATAAACCTATCTTTGTCAGCAAAAGTCTGACTGATGAGGATCGGGAATTCCTTCTATAGTTCGTCAGGGAATACATTAATGTCTTTACCTGGAGCTACGAAGATATGCCAGGACTGGACCCCCAAATCACGGTCTACAGGCCCAACATCTCGTCGAACGCTAAGCTTGTCAAATAGCAGCAACGACAGTTTTGGTCGGACATCATGAACACCATCGAAGCTGATGTCAACAAACTGATAGCCAGTGGCTTCATCCGCGAAGAAAATCATCCAAACTGGGTAGCCAACATCGTATCTGTTGTCAAAAAGAATGGAAAGATCCGGATCTGTATTAACTTCTGTGATCTAAATACAGCATATCCCAAAGACGAATTCCCTCTTCCAATCACAGACATAATGATCGACAACATTTACGGCTTCGAGCGCATGTCCTTCATGGACGAATTCTCAGGCTATAATCAGATCAAGATATCCCCTAACGATCATAAGCATACATCATTCCGAACGTCGATAGGAGTGTACTACACAATTATATCCATCGGTCTGAAGAACGCAGGTGCTCCATACTAGCGAACTATGAGCACTATCTTCTATGAGCATCTACCCAAGACGGTCGAGTGTTATATCGATGATAACGATGTCAAAAGATACTCCAAAGGTGATCACATCAGGGACTTGAAGACTGTGTTTGACCTCATACGTACGTACCAGCTAAAGATGAACCCCACAAAATCCTTCATGGGAGTCTTTAGCGGCAAATTCCTGGGCTTTATCATCACTTCTTAAGGTATTCACATAGACCCCGACAAAACTAAAGCAATCCTTGAGATGAACCCATCGAGGAACCTCTGAAAACTTTGCAGCCTTCAAGGAAGGCTGGCATACATCAGAAGGTTCATATCAAAGCTCTCTGGGCATTGTCGGTCGTTCACCCAGCTCATTAAGAAAGGTATCTCCTTTGTCTAGAATAAAGAATGCCAACTCGCGTTCGATGATATGAAGGGATACCTATAAAACCCTCCCGTGCTGGTAGCCCCGATCTTGGGGAAGCCTTTTATGCTTTATGTACACATGATGGATCACTCCCTCGGTGTTCTATTAGGATAGAATAGTGATGCAAGCCACGAGCAGGCCATCTATTACCTCAGTCGGATGATGGTTGGCACAGAGCATAGGTACACCCCCGTCGAGAAGGAATATCTTGCTCTAGTATTTAATTTCCAAAAGACCCAGCATTATGTGACTGGATAGACCATTCATGTGATCTCGCAAGTCAATCCTCTCAGAGTTCTCATGACTAAACTGGGGGCGCTCAGTTCCCTCCTAGCTACCTAGGCGATATTATTGTCTCCATACGACATAGTGTTTGTAAACCTCCTCACCCAAAATTAGGCCTACTTGGCATAGATAGAGAAACTAGGGCTAGTTTGTATCCAGTTGAAAGTAGGACACGATATTTTATTTAATTATACAAGATTTATATCACTTAGTGCACCTTACCGTTGCTTCGAGAATTGGAGCACTACACTGGCCATTGCCTTCCTACAAATTTTACACCCTTGTCCTAGACGTGTCCGCCTTCTATTCTGACCTCGGTGTAACTTATAATTATGCTCTCTTGTGCTATATTTTAGTCACACAATATTCGTCGATGACGTTTATATTTAATTCTATAATAATTCCAACTTTGTATCCTTGTGCATTCCAATCAAAATTGGAGACACAATCTTGACCCATTTAGTGCAACCCAAATTACGATAATATTCTACTCTGAGTTCTCTTCATTCATGACACTTGTGTCCCACCTAATTTTAGTTCCATGTACTTCTAATTAATTCAAGAACACCTTGTACATTACTTTTAATTAATTTAATCTAATTTCCATCTTTATGCAATTTTCCCAATTGTTGGGCACTTTTATGCAAAAGTGTATTGAGGTGTCCACACCATTAGACAATACATGAAGAAACCCATTTTTTTCTTTACATAAATTTTCCCCATAATTTTTGGAATACGCAAATGGACAACATTGCCCCCTCATTTAAATCTATTATTGTATTTAAACAATACAAATATAGCCCACCAAACACCCCCATATAAGGCCAAGGCCAATCCCAAGAGTTGACCAAGCCCAAATTTTCCTAGGTCAACCCCAAACCTAAAAATCCTACATGTATAAATATCACTTTCCTTTATTATTTTCCTAAAACTCAAAACCCATCCCTAAACCTAAACCTAGTTGACCATCCCTTCCCCCCCCCTCTCCTGTGCCCGACCCTCCTCGGCCAACCGTCGGTCGGAGCTGCCCCTAACCGCCGGACCCGACCTGAACCACCTCCTCCCTGTTCTCTACTTCCCCGCCTCGATCTTCCTCGACCGGAGCCCGCCGAACCACCATCACCGGAGCCACCACTGCATCTTCTTCTTCGATTTTCTCCGCTCCTCGACCTCCGCCACTCACCACCCGAGCCGTCATCTCCCCCTCGCCTGAATGTTGCCGGCACCACGACCATACCACCAGCACATCACCACCACCATTCCCTGAACTCCTTCTTCCTTCCATCGACCTCCACCTCCCCTTTCCTGAACCCGAGCCTCCTCCTCCCTGCTATACCACCTCCCCTGGTTGGACCTCCCCACCGGACTCCGGTCAGCAGCTCATCACCAGCATCGTCATCATCATCAACACCAATCATCATCATCATCAATATTACCCCATCAACACAATCATCCTAGTTATCACCATTATCCATATCATCATCCTAGTCATCACCATCATCCATATCATCATCCTCGTTATACCATTATCCCCATCATCAACCACATCATCACCATTATCATCATTTCCATCATCATTACCATCATTATACCCATTATAATCATTATCTCTATTATAATAATTATTACCATGATCACCCTAATCATTGACCTAATTCCCACCCTAACCATAATGATCATCATCATTATCACCTTAACCTAATCATCTTATCGTCATCACCCTCGTCATCGTGTTCATCATGGACCTGTCACCCTTGCCAGACAACCCGCAGCAGTCACCCCCGATTCCTGTGCATATGCACGCTGACCCCGAGTATATTGGATTGGTTCTACGCGACTACCGGAGCAGGATATTGGGACTACATAGCTTTCTTGCCAGGCAAGTATACCTTGCCTTGTCGTACTGTTTAAATTCAGTTATTATTTTAGTTGCATATTTATTGTTTTAGATTATATAACTGTGCGCGTCCGAGAGAGATTCGGGTGCAGTCAACAAAGGCGTTAACGTTAGGACTTGTGTCTGACCTAGTGTCTAGTAGACCCACCTAAAGTTGTAGAGTTATCGGTATGACTCCCCAGGCCTTGACACGTATTATTTTATGTCACAGAGTGAGTTCATGTAGGGATGCGTGCCTCATACTCGATTGGCCATCGGTGTGAGCAACACGTGTAACGGTATTTCGCTTAGTTATTTATTTTTATATAGACTTACATTATAGTACGTGATGTTCACGTCGTGTTCGCGACTTATACATTTGCATTGGGCGGGAAGGACGACTAGTAGGCGTATGGGACACCCACCTCCTTTATACAGATACCACGTTCTTCGGAGCGATACGGACGTATATATATTACAGATACCTCATTCTTCTGAATTATGGACGTTACATGTACGGATACCACGTTCCTTAGAGTGTGGACGTTACTTGGTGATTTTACAGATACCACACTCTAGAGAACTTTGGACGTTATGCCTACGCCTACCCATATATACCAACGTTGTCCTCATATTGCATTTACTTAGATGGTTAGCACATCCCTTTATTTATTCAGTATTTACTTTATGGCATGCTTCAATGTATCTTATTATATCCCTCTGAGGACCTGGTGCCTTTCCAGGTGTAGATGTGAATGAGTATTCGCAGGAACGCAGATCCGGACTTGCTACGTATATTTCGAGGAGGTCTTCTCTTCGAGCCTGTGGTTGTTAGTTGATATTCTTATTGTGTTTGTTGTGTTGCACTTATATATTCTAGTTTAGTAGTAGATTTATTTCCATCCAACTATCATCTTTAGACACTTTATTTTGAGATCTAATTTTATAGATATTGGTTATCTAATTTTATTGATTTATGTAGATGAGATTTTAGTTATGTCCTGTGACTTGTGATAAATATATACCACTTATGAATTATGGTTCATGATACAGCGTACGCATGTGTTATGTTTCCATATATTGGATTTGCCATATATATGCGGCTGGCATGCTTACGTGTCCTAGTCCTAAGTATTTTGGGACTGGGGCGTGTTAGTGTTTGTCCCACAGAAAGTCGTCAAGGGTCAAGCACTGGCCGACTTTATGGCAGCACATTCGACGCAAGAAACCTCGAAACTCTACGACGAGATTCCATACGTAGTGGCAAACTCAAATGTAAACTCATGCCAGGCTGTTTGGTGAATGTTCTTCAATGGTGCTTCGAGAAGAGGCCCAAGGGCGATATCATTGTGGGGATCGGGATAGTGCTAATCTTTCCATACGGTCTGGTCATCAACCTTTCCTACTTCCTCATAAATCTATGCTCCAATAATATGGTAGAGTATAACACCTTGGTCATTAGGCTCCAACTCGCCAAACAAGTAGAAGTAGAGTATCTGGAGACCTACGGCGACTCCAAATTAATAGTTAGTCAAGTCTGGGGTGAGTACAAAGTCTGGCACAAAGACCCGGTTCCTTACCACCAAGCTGCGCTTGGCATTATCTCAACCTTCGAGGGGTTCTTTATTAAGTACGTCCCTCGGCTGCAGATCATTGAGGCTGACGGCCTCGCTGCCTCCTTAGCAGTTTTAGATAACACCCATCAGCTAATCACAGTGATCGGTCGAGAGCTGGTCTGCCCAAAGAATAACCTATGCCTGTGTCTGAGCTACGCGATGGAAGTACACACTGATGTCCAGAACTGGAGGCTTTAGTTCATTGACTACATGGTCTATGGAATTCTTTCCAAGAATCCAAAGGAAGCCACATCGATCAAAAGACGTTCCCTCTGGTTCTATTACGATATAACTACTAAAATGTTGTATCGTCGGTCCTACGACGGCCTTCTGTTATAATGTCTATCGAATACAGAAGTAAAACAGGCCCTTCGTGAAGCTCATGATGGTGTCTACGGCACACACCAACCCGGCCCAAAGCTAAAGGACTATCTTCGAAGAATGGGTTATTACTGGCCGACGATGGTAGCAGAGGCCATTGAGTATGCGAGAAAATGCCAGACGTTCCAAATCCACGCAGACTTCATCCACCAGCCCTCAAAATTCTTGCACCCAACGGTCGCATCTTGGCAATTTGAAGCGTGGGGGATGAACATTATCAGACCAATCATTCTACCTTCTTTTAAAGGGCATTGATTCATCCTGGCTATAACCGATTACTTCTTCAAATAGGCGAAAGTTGTTCTACTCCCTGAAGTAAAGATATCAAACATAATTAGCTTCATTAAGAACCATCTCATATACCATTTTGGCTTGCCACGAAGGATCGTCAATGACAACGGTCCACAATTTGTAAGTCACGTGTTCCACTAGTTTTGCGATAAAAACTGAATTTAGAATGTAGCATCAACTACCTATAACCCGACAGTTAATGGTCTGGCAGAAGCCTTCAACAAGACCATCATAAAGCTACTCAAAAAGTTTGTGTCTTCCAATAAGCGCGACTGAAACGAGAAGCTAGGTGAATGTTTTTGGGCCTACCGCATAATAGTTCGGACAGCTACTGATAACATGACTTTCTCTCTGGTGTACGAAAGCGAAGCAATCCTTCCGCTCAAGATGCAAATCCCTTCACTCTGAGTAGCTCTCTCAAACCAATTAACCGTCGACAAAAATTACCGTCGACGGCTACAAGAGTTAGAAGTACTCGATAAAAAATATCTCTTAGCTCAGCAACGCATTATGCTATACCAAGCACGTCTCTCGGGAGCCTTCAATGGACGGGTCAAGAAGAGAACTTTCCAAGTGGGAGACCTCGTCCTGACCGTAAGAAGACGGATAGTCATGACCTGCAAGACGGCCGGCAAATTCTAGCCTAAATGGGAGGGCCCGTTCATCGTAGAGTCTGTATTTTCCAACTGCGCCTACCGGCTAGTGAAACCCAATGGCGACTTGTTTATGATGCCTATCAACGACAAGTTCCTAAAAAAGTACTATGTCTAATCTATACTTGTACTCCTCTTATCCCCAACGGAACAAACTAGATGTACAGTGTTCTCACTTTTGATTCTTCAGCGGGTGCATATGTACGGTATTTCCATTTCTATATAAAGCATCCTGAAAGTCATTTATCTGTATTCTGGAATCCTAAGTACACAACAGGTAATGAATCCTCAAAAGTTCTCTAGCGGAGCAGTCCTCAGGTCCATTTGCATACTCCCGTATGGACCACCAAAAAAAACTAGTCTCGTTAGACGCTAGTTCAACTTTGAGCTATCATCCTAACGATCTCCCTAGCGAAGCAATTCTCAGGTCTGTCATCATTTTCTGATAGACCACACCCAGCAAATCACTCATCAGTGAGTTTTTCGGATATTTGTTCACGTCCATATTACCTCTGAACTATTGTCCTAACATTTCTCCCCAGCTATGTTTGCCATGTCCATATTACCTCTGAACAAACATCCCGGGTCTTGGCTATCGATCATCACATCCATATTATCTCTGATATCGGTTGTCATCCCCACTTATCACCCGTACTCACTAAGGTACACCAGTGGTGTTAAGTTCACAAAAACTGCCAAATTTATATCATATTTGGCAGGGCTTATCTCAAACCTATTACTTGTACTAACATGCACAAAAAGTAGTGGGTCCACAAAAACTGCCATGTCCATATCACCTCTGGCAGGGCTTGTCTCAAACATATTACTTGTACTAACATGCGCAAAAAGTAATGGGTCCACAAAACCTATCACGTCAATATTACCTCTGATAAGGATTATTTTTGAACTTATTACTTGCACCCTAGTGCGCAAAAAAGTAATAAGTCCACCAAAAGTCCTCTAGTAGGATATCCTCAATGGAAGCAAACAGCCACATCCATATTACCTCTGGCTCGTTTTCTTTTTTCTTCCACCAAAAATACCGGGATAGTGCCTAACTTCTCGATACGACTATCGATCGGCTCATGTCTACGTCACCTCTGGGCTATCGTTCCTACCTCCCCTAGTAGGGTTTTCCATGCCCTTCGCACCTCTGAGAAAACCTTCTAGGTTTGGCTATCGATCATCACGTCCATATTACCTCTGATATCGATCGTTATCTAAACTTATCACCTGTACTTAAATTTAAGTACGCCAATGGTGTTAAGTCTACCAAACTTGCTACATCCATATCACCTCTGGCAAGGTCTATTTCGAGCTTATTACTTGCACTCTCATGCTTAATAAGTAATAAGTCCACCAAAGATCCCCCAGCAGGATATCCTTAAAAGTCTACAGTATTGTACTAAGTCAATATTACCTCTAGTACGATACCTAAAGCTAACACAAATGAATTGCAAAACAAATAGGATAACTTTTATTTTTCTCCACAAAGAGAGATTAAAAGAAAAACTATATTTTGGGGGATTGTCAGGATCCCAAGCCCGAAGGCAAAACAAAGACACAAAAAGGTAGAAAAGAGCTACTGGTGCGATTAGTCGGAGCATAACTTCGTTATTCGCTCATGGAGGCGGGCTACACGGCCATCCAAGCGCATCTAGTCCCGGCGCTAAACTTCTTTGGCCATGACTTTGGGATATTCGTAGCGAGCAAAGGACTCGTAGTTGTCCTCGAGTTTTTGTACCACAACCTCGATACTAGCTGTGTTCTTCGCCACTTGGCTTGTCTCATCACGGATTGCCTCTTCTTCCTGTTGGGTCTCCTGCAGCCTATTCTCCAGCACCGCAAGATCGACCTACAACCTCATAATGGTCTCAGTCAGGTCCCTCCGTCGGGAGAGACACCCTTCCATGAGATCGCTCAGCCGATCGCGCTTCTCTTGCAAATCCAGGAGGTCGCTGTAAAGTTTCCATAGAGGAAGCAAAAGAGTCTATCTCCATCTCCACCTTCTTTGAGAACTTGTTATACTCATTGGATATTAACATTCCCATATCTGCCTATCAGTACTGCTGCAGATCCATCAGGCATTATGCCGTCTCCACCAACCTTTGGCCCAGAAGGTCAACAATTGGCTCAAAACCGGGGAGACTCCTCAAGGAGTGGACCTAGCCCTCGGCAAAGTGCTTGGCCCATGCGAAGGAATTGTTGTGCTCCAGCACTCCCTCGACCCCTTGTTTCATGAACTTATAGAAGCTCCGAACCGAGAGCCCAACGTTCTCGTAAGCCCTTCCAGGGTAGCCAGAGTCAAAGGCAGCTAGAATGAGCAAGAGACCACTAGCTTGACAGCTCATGTAGGGACGCTCGAAGATACTGACGACGAAGCTACAATCGAGGAACGACCAACGATCCTGTTCGTAACCTAAATAGATGAGTAGGATGCCAGAGTGTCTGGTAACTGAGTTACAGATGTCAGAATAGCACCGCGAATCATAATAGGAATACCAGAGTGCCCTGCTGCTTCAGCTCTCGCCTATAGGCCAACCCCAGACTTTGCTGCTACAGGCTCAGAAGATGATCCAGCAACCGCAGTACAGAGAACATCGAGGACAACCTTCTCACAACGGCTTGCCACCCCAATATCTAGAGAGGCTTCAGCTGTCGATCCTCCGACAACAATAATGGGGAAAGCAGTCCTGTACCAGAAGGACCCGCAGTAGTAGTAATATCGTCCACTGCGGCCTCCATAGAGGGCAATGCAGGATGCCCGTCACCAGAACTAGAAAGAGACATTGATGCCTTCCTAACAAGTTCACTGCCCCCCTTTTCCAGAATATCCTCCTCAACGGCCACGTCCACGGTCCTCAAGGGAGAGACAGGGCCAACAAAACCAGAACAACAAGTAATTAACTTCACCAAGAGAATTAAAAGATAAAGCCAAAAAAAATTTGATCTTGTGAAGTTAAGAAATGACCTACTGGGGGGAGACAACATGTGTTGCAGCTCATCAAGTATTATCATAGCCTCCCCCATGGCCTCCATGTCTTCTACAGATATATGCTCCAATGGGGTATAAGGCTACTACGGGAAAGTTACACCCAAGCCCTGAGCTCCCGAGGTCTCAAGTACCGTTTCCGAGGCACCCACTTCAGATTTTGGGAAATTTTTCTATTCCGGTTCGACATAAGAAACCACCGAAGCGGCTGCTCGTCGGGGACAGTTATTTCTCTCATATGTCTGCAAATTTTTAAATAGACCAGAGACGAGGTATTTATATAAAGGACTGGGCAGAATCAAACTAAGAGGATTTATGAATATCGTCGTAGCATCTAAAGTGGGGTCTACTTCAGAAGCCACCGGTACAAGGGGTCCTACCTCTTTACTCGCAGTCCCTCTCACAGGGGGCTTCGGTTTTGTTGCCGGTTCTGGCTCTGGGTCCACATCCGTCCTTGTGCTCTTTGAATAGCGAGTGTGATGCATCTCTATTTTTTGTTTGAGCTTGGCAGGCAGGGGATCGTCAGACGAAGATATTGTATCTTTATCGGTAGATGGGTCTAGCTCTACAATCAGGGGTCAGGATAATCCCTTGCCCTTCTTGGATATCCTACGCACTTTGGCATCTGGAGGCATCATCATGGTGCCTTTGATATAACTTCTCTCTGGATCTAAGTTAGTCAGCAGAGAGTTCATCGTACAAAAATACCTCGTTGTGGTGTACAGCACTCGGGACATGACTCCAGCTGTTGGCAATTAGAACCTGACCCGGTTGCCGACAATAGTATAATAACTCCATGCTCGGGCCCCGTCGAGCAAACTGCCACTATACCCGAGAGAAGTACTCGGATGACCCAATAAAAGCTGAGTATAGCCAAACTGATGAGAAAACCGACTTAGTAGATAAGGTTCCACAAAGACGGTATCCTTATTCTGATACACTAGGTAAGAGGGACGGATGGCTTGGATCCAGCGAAAGAGCCTCTCAGACAAGCCTCGAGATGCCACTTCATCATCATAATGAAGGACGTTCCTTTCATCGGCGGTGAACTCTGGCTCAAAAGTGAAAAAGGTCCAGCCAGTCACGAAGGAGATCTCTCTCCTGCTAGCAGGAACTGTATCACACTGACACTTTATCATCCGATACCTACGGATCAGGGCATCAGCGACCACTATGTCCTCGCTAGTCCCCGGACTCATCAAAGACCTGTGATGCAGGAGAAGGCAATCCATCAAGTAGTGGTAAGGGAGCTCAACCCTGTTGAAATAACCCTTACCAGGATGGTCCTACACCTTCTCAGCAAAGTTATGGAGACCACGATGGATGCAAAACACCATGGCTGGTAGAAGGGACAGATTGTGGCTGAATGCCAACTTTGCGACGGGTAGGATCAGGGTGCGGCTGATCCTTTCTATCATCTCGAAACCGCCCAGGACTATGCAGCTGTATAGCTAGAGCATCTAGTACCCCACCAGTATGGCCAAAAGGGACAACTGGAGCATATCCATATAAACATAGTTGAGCTCCTCCTCGAGTCCACTCAGCTCGTCAAGGGGTTCGCCCTCTTCCCCTAAGGAGCCCTCAACTTCCTTACCCTTGACAGCCAAGTCCTTCAATACATGGATAGAGTCAGCCACTTCATATCTGGACCATGTTGTCCGAACATGAACTCTATTAGACTCCTTCGGCTCCGAAAAGCGGTGGCGATTCTAAGTCATATTATGAGGAGATGATCCCTCAGTAGACTTCTTCTTCTTCTTCGAAGACTTCTGGCATATGTCGTGATGGCACAACAACTTTTGGTATACCGCCAAGATCTCTGGGTCCTCTGCTTCCAATTCTCCTAGCTTTTCATTGCTCGGGGTACACTCTTCGTAGGGTTCATCGCCCCAAGAGAGTTTTGAGAAGGCGTGCATCTCATGTAAAGCCAGTCCTATCTCGCCGCCAGGCGTATAGAAGGTCCTCGTACGAAAGTTGTATAGCTCCATCAGGGCGATGAACATAGGGCGGTTCACCTCTAAGCCTTAACAAGTACCCCTCACAGCAAAGAATAAATCGACAGCTTTGAGTTCCCTCTCGTATTTCTTAAAGATATACTGGGTCAGGCAGTACCATGAGGCATTGTAATGCACCCAGCTGAGAGCCTGTAATTGTCCGGTAGGGTAGGTTCCCTTCTTAGAAACTTGGTGGAGGAAGGTGCCCACCGCATATATACTGAGGTTTGGCCCCAGCTCACTGCCGACGAGACCAGGCTTTAGTCCTAGCAAGGAGTACGAAGGTGACTCCTTCGTGCTATAAAACTCCCCCTTATTATTTCTAATGCCGCATCGGACATTCCCAAGGAGGCCCCCCCTGAGGCGCAGGGGTTAAATTCTAGTCCATCCGTCATGGACCCATCATTACATTCAAGTCTGACAGAGGCAGGTGACATTCAAAAAAAGAAAAAGTCATCTTTATCCCACAGAAGGTAAAAGACCAGTTCTCCCTGATTATCCCCATCTTGAACTGGGAAGGCTCCAATACATCACCGAATAAGAAGTAAGCTTCTTAAAGAAATTCTTTACGTCTTTACCAGGGATCACCCCCGAGTTGATTTAACTAAACAAGAAAGAGGGAGTCTGCTCGATGATCTTTTGTTGTCGCTCGGGCGGAAGATCTTTGTCAACTTATTTTTGGATAGCTACAGCAAGGTGCCCAAGATTCATGTTCAAGGGTAGCGGGCGGTACCCAAGGTCCAGTTCGACAAAAGGAGTGGTAGGCAAAGTCACTGCAGAAACCACAAAGATGTTAGACCAGAGTAATGTTCTAAAGCAATATGCTCATGCGGCCCCGCCAAACATGCGGTCGAGTCAGCCATGCGGCTACGCCAAACATGTGGTTGAGTCAGCCATACGACCTAGGCACGCATACGGCTGACTCTGTCATGCGGCCTAGAAATCCATGCAGCATAGGCACATATATGGCCGAGTCAGCCATGCGGCTATGCCAAATATGCGACCGAATCGGCCATGCATCCCAGGCACACATACATCTGAGTCAGTCATGCGGCAGTGAATAGTTGGCGCATAGACGCATCCTTGCGTCCAACCATGCACAGGTTCCTATGTGTTCCAAAATTCGAATGCCTTCTCCAGAAAATCTACCCTGGATCGGTGGCTGAACGTCGGTAGGGAATGAAGGAAGATCCATTGTGGCAGCACGACCCTTCCCCCTGCTCGTGATCTTCTCTTTGTCCTTAGGAGCCATTTTAGCGACGGTGGAGGAAGCAACCTTGGGAGCCATGGCAACAGCAAGAAAGAGGAAAAAGAAAAGAGAGTTTAGAGAAAAAGACTTCTCTCTCTCTTTCTCTCTCTTCTTCCTATATATAGGGGGACTATGTGGCAATAAATGATGACGGCGGCTGTTCGAATCCTAATTTGTGATCCGCCTCGATCCACACAGCGGTAAAGGTTGGCGGTGACTCCTCGTTAGTTAAGCCACTTTATCTATCGACGACGTAGAATCCTAAGAGATCCGCACAATGATCAAAGCAAATTTCCTCATTTAATGATCGGATAGCCTATCAGAGACAACTATGCGGCAACAAGACTATGCAGCATGCCCTGCATATACGGCAAATAGCGCTCATCTATGCTTCTTTTCAAAGTATTCCAAACTTATAATTTTGGAAACTTTGAAGGGGGTCTTGTAGAAGCATAAAAAATTATACAGGCATGAAGTTCATGCCCCCTCAACATGCCACAGAAAAGCCACATGCGGCCAGAATAATCAACTCACAGAGAAGCCACATGCGGCCTGAATAATCAAGCACAGATAAACCATATACGGTCTGAAAAATCAAGTCACAGAGAAGCCATATGCGACATGATCAACTAAGTCGTAGAGAAGCCGCATAGTATATTATATACGGCCTGAACAACCACAGTGCAGGAAGGCAGAATAAAAACCCCTGGACACAGATTTCGATGTCTGTCAAAAGCTCTGACACATCACTCTGGGACTCTACGAGACTCATGAAGATGACAGCTCAAAAAAAGATAACAAGTCACATTAGTGCATTAATTTCTTCGATAAATATGACATGCCACATGTCCTACGTATGCGGCTACAAGTTCTATGTGGCCTCGTCACCATGCAAATTAAGTATTCATTCGACCAAAGCCCACGAGAGCTCGCATGCAGCAATAACACCATGCGACTTAAGTATCTTTTCAACTAAAGTTCGACGAGCTCACATGCGACCACAATACCATATGGTCGAAGTGTCCATTCGACCAAGGCCCAACGAGAGCGTATATGTGGCTACAACACCATACGGCCACAGAAAGACACATGAGGCCAAGTTTTTATGTGGCCTCCAGCTCACAAGATCTTTCCGTCACAACTATAGAGATCTTCGCACAGTTGGTGCTGACTACTTATCCAGCTGACCAAGTCACGCACACAAAGGGTTAAAAACAATCATGAGATCTCTTCAACAACATATCTTGACTAAGACCATGTGGCAATCTTCCTATGGCATGCGGCTACAGTTGCAACCGTATTATGTTTAAGGAGCCTTATGCGGCCACCAAACAGAGGCATATGCGACACCCATAGCCCATCAGCATGATGGCTATAAATAGGAGCAACTTAAACATTCTAAGGGTTGGCTTTTTTCTTCTGCTTCCGAGATAGAGCATACCATCGTCGTCCAATACAGAGAGAGAGAGTATACCGAGACGAACGAAGAGAGAATGTAAGCTTCTTCACCCTGTATCGGATCATCCACGGAGTAAAGGAGACGATATACCACTCCTTGTCCATCGTCATACCCCAGATCAAAAAAATATTGTACTTAGACTGTCTGTCCAGGACCTCTTTGTACTTTTTTTGTTTGTTAATTAAATCAAGATATTTTAGAACTTTTTGAATTTAATGGGGAATAATTGTTTTTTAATAACATGTCCTGCTGGAAGAATATGATACTCGAGATTGTCTCTATCGTATTGTTGCATTAAGGACATACGGCAGCATTCTCAGCCGGTGGCTTGACTTGAGTCAAATAGGAGTCTGTATTTCGCAATGCCTCATTCAGAGCCTCATTTAGAGCATCGTGGGTCTTTTTGAAAAGGCACAGGAGATCGAAGAGTGATAGCTTCACGGGAGTGTTGGCAAATTATACCAGTATATCAAAGTTGTAGGGCTTCTCCAGCCCTTGTGTTACATCCTTTTGCAGAGGTTTATCATAACGAGTTTTCTTCTGCTTTTGCTTGTCCGTCGTCGAAAGCTGGGACAAATTCGGATTAGAGGCCGGAAGATCACCTGTTAGAGGCTCAAAGTCATCGAGAATATTTTAATCACGTTGAGGTTAGCCCTGACCTGGTCACTCCTGCTAGAGCATCGTCTGTTATTGGGGAGACCACATGACAAGATTTGGTCTTCTTTCCTTTAGCCATAGAGGCTAGCGGTGTTGTTGATTGTGTCATGTCCAGGACAAGATCTGGATGAATCCATATAACTTTGTGTCTTGGGGTCACAATGGGAACCAACCCTTCTGCTCGAGCTGGGGAAAGGTCAACTACCTCTATAGTTGTCTTTGGTATGGGGACGACACCATCTTAGGCCTCTGTTGTCGAGAAAGGGTCAAACTGGAGAGACACCATGTTTGTCGTAACAGTCTTGTATTCATAGTCCAAAAAAAGAACTTTGGAGTGATGAGTCGCTATATCTGCCTTTTCAACATGTAGCAGTCCCGCATGGGGTGATAAACGTATCGGTGGTAGTGACAATACTTAGGATTGTCCACCTTACCCGCTTCATTATGACGTTTAATGTCGGGTAGCTTGATCTTGTTATCTTTTATCAAAAAGTCAAAGAGTTCCATGACCTCATCGTCATTTAAGAAATAAGTTTTATGTACTGTGGGTGGCTCAGTCAGCTTAGGAACAGGGGAGGTTGGATTTTTGGCCAAGTTTACTGTCAAGGCCTACTTTTCTTTATTATCACGATTGATGTTTGTAATGAAAGGACGCTTCCCTTGTCATCTGTGCTGGAAGTTTGTAATCCCAACGAGCGGGCATCTTTTGTGCTCTTTTCAGTAGCGACGACGCTTATAATAAACATTGTCTAGTCGGTGAATAGGCCAGATGCCGTCCAGAGTCTCACAACAGGCAGAAGATTATTTTGGCACGTGTCCCTCAATGAGGACTCAGGAATACCAAGAGGCAATTTCAGCGCTTCCAGTCAAAAATGTGCGATATAGTTTCGTAAGAGCTCTCGATCTCCCTGGGTGATGTCCATGAGAGAGCCAGATTTTGCATTGAAGTGCTCGGGTCGAGACGTTGTATGACTGCTTGTAACCTGAGGAACTGGGTCAGGCGTATCGGGTTCCTTGTTTGTTCGTCTCGGAGCTTGCGGCTGTGTTTGGGCGATACTTTCTCTGAGTTCCAATATTGTGTGAGCCAGAGTCTGCATTGAAGTGCTCAGAGCCTACATCATGGCTTCATGCACCTTCGAACATTGTTGATTACTAGATTATGTGTCATGTTTATCTTCTGTAATATACACTAGCATTATACGAGATGTGGTAAATGGGAAGGTGGACGCTGCACTTTCTGCCTCAGATGTTTGGGTTTTGTTGTTCTCAGGAAAAACTGGCATTACTGCATCATCTTCGAAACTTGAAGGGTTGCTACCCCCAATCTCGATTGAGGGTTCATTTTGAAGGGTATGACTACTGTAGAAGCATGAAAAATACGCTGCAGAATTATATGCAGTATGTATAAAACCCGTATAAAGTAGAGTTTCAGTGTTGTGTGGCGTAAGACATGACTTCAGAGCTATCGGCGTACAACAGAGCTTCGTCGCTAGTACAACATAAAATATAGCTTCAGAACAACCCGCGTAATACAGTATTTCCAGACTGCTTCGACTTAAAAAGGTTGTTACATCGCCACTTTAGCGTAAAACCTGCTCGCTTTTAATGTAGTAGGAAGTTGTATGAGGAAACTTTTCGTATTCTTCGAACGAACCTGTCAGATCATGCAGTAAACCTGACTTCTAATAAAGAGTACTGCACGACTACCCAGACGACAGATGTAATGATGATTCGGCACAGAGACCCAGACCGTTGTTTAGTGACATTTCCTTGATACAAATTGCTTTTACGTATTCAAGGGAATACGCTGCCTAGTTTTACATAGGCAGACGTGAGCTTTTACGCTCAGCAGGAGATGAGACAAACCGCCACGTCAAAAGCTGCTCTTCGTACAGAGCTCGAGACAGATCTTTGCATTTAATGCACGAGATTTGGTTCTACTTTCAAAGACTGGGTGAGCCAAAATTATGGCTAATACGTCCACATCAGCACCTCTGCATATTACACCGACCTAGCTATTTTCAACTATAGGTGTACGCCGCATGCTATCTCCTTGAAATACGCCAACTCAGGCTATATTCGCAAAGGTATGTGAACAGGCTATCTGATCTAGAATACGCTCAAGACCTCAGTCAAAGAGGAATAACTGTCTACCTTTACGCCGGCTACCTATCTATGCAGCATTAGGCTTCTACGCCTACTTGGCTTCTACGCCTATATGTCAGCTATTGGACTTCTATGCCTATTGGGCTTCTATGCCTACTTGGCTTTTATGCCATCAGAACAGCTATTTGGTGTTTATGCCAACGAGACAGTTATTTGGCTTCTACGCCAATTATCTCTACGCGAGGGGCAGTTACCTACGTGGCTTGCATGCTATGATCTTCGTAGCAGTTATACGTATTATCTCTTAATGGGACACACGTCACACGCTTATTCAGAAGATCATTTATACCTGGGTAGCAGTTATGATAACCGCCGCATAAAAGGTGCGGTTCTCTCCGTTGTTCAGTTTCTATGCCTATAAATAGAGACCTCCGTCCATGGAGGTCAGAGGTCAGATTTTATTGTAATCAAATTTTAATCTTTGAGAGACAGAGGTCAAAAAATCGAGGAGAGAAGAGCACAGACAGAGAGTAGTGATTGATAATTTTGGCATCGAGCATCTACTCCCTCTTGCAATCTTTAAAGCTATTCCTTCTTCTACAGTACTTCTTCATCATCGTGTGGTCCAAGGGACAAAGTGATCGACCGCAGATCAGACTCCTATAGCAATATTTACCCATATTAAATTTTTGTACTTAACATCCTCGTATAGGATTAATTGTACTTCTTATTTGTAAACCTAAGAAAGGGTTTCATACAAACCTAGTTTTATTTTTTTCGTTTATTATCAAACACAAGATGGCGACTCTGTTGGGGACTACTTTCTCATCTGACGAGAAAGTAATTGCTCAACACGATGCAGTATCAGTAGGATCAATAAAGAAGACCTTGGTCATCCAGTTCGACCAGTCAGCCTACGAAGACATGCTTCGAGCAGGGGGTAGCTCTCATTCCCTCTCTGTCTAAGATAACAGGAAATTGTGTAAGGTATGGATGCCCCGGACATCCCCTACCATTCCTGCCGACTCTCTGGTTTCTCCGACCAACAAGGTTGTAGCTTCGCAACCTCCGTGCTCTGCACGTAAAACTCTGTCTCCCATCTGTGATGTGGCAGACAAAATTTCTGGCAATGCCTCAGTGCTAATACAAAAGTATACAACGCGCTCTACGCGTAAAAACTCGTCTCCCGTTGCTGACGCGGCAGATGTAGTTTCTGACAAGGCCTCAGCGCTAAGTCAAAAAATTCAAATGCGTTCCGCGCGTAAAAATACCTCTCCCGCTCAAAAGGAGGCAGAGAGTCCCAGTAATCTTCGCAAGGGAAAACAAGTGGCAGATTTCTCGACCTCTCAGATTTTACGCCATCAAGAGAGTAGTCTGCCCGCTCTTCAGATTACGCGAAATGCTGACGGCCATTTGAGGACTTCCTCAGCTATACGCCAACCTGAGCAAAATTCTAAATTATGCCAGGAGAAGCCCCTCGGCGTAAAGAAGACCCAGTTTGTGGATAGATACGCTCCTCAAAGATCATATGCCACTCACATGGTTGAACTACTCTACTCTTATGGCAGAGAAAGTGTTCTAGTTCCTAATCTCCACAGGCCTACTGATGTAAAAAGGCAGAATAAGACTTCTTCTTCTGTTGACTTGCGTAAACTCTTGATCCAGAAACGCAAAGACAGGGGTCAAAATCAAGATTTGGCGTCCTTAACTTCCAAGCATGGGGAGATCCTGTGGGAAGATGAGTCAACATCTAATGTCATCATGACATATGGGCCACATGAAGAGTCTATTTTTATTGTTCCACCTACTCGCAACGATTAGCATCCAATAGTCTTCGGTCGCATGCGCAACAGACCGGTGGTGCAAGAAGATTCTCACGAATCAGATGCTGATAAAATGCAGGTTCACAGATACAGTCCCCAAGCTTTGAAGATTATGCAAAGAATGGGTTATGATATGAAATCAGAACCAGGCCTCAACTATGGAAAAGGCAGACGAATATCGTTGTATGGTAATCCTTACTGTCAACAAACTCATTTTGGATTATGGTATATTGCATCTCTTGCAAACTCCAAACCTCCAGAGTCTGATCCTGTAATATTAGAGGCAGGTCCTTCTAAATCAACTTCTGTGGACAAACACCACGACATGTCTGGGGGTAGTCTACCTCGACAAAATAGGGCAGTATCCAAAGCTGGGGGTAGAATTCCCTCTAAGTTCAAAGATGATGCAACGATGACGATCTTCCCGGAATACCGTAAAACTCAAGCAACGGGAGCCCGAAGGCCGAAGAACACTTTCTCCTTTAATGAAGATGACATCATTAAAATCTTTAATATATTGATGAAGGAAAATAAACTTCAGCTACCCAACATCAGATACCCTGAGAGGGCTGGCAAAGTCGCTGACCCAGATTATTGTCTCTTCCATCGGTACATTCATCACCCTACAAGGGCGTGCTATGTACTGAAAAGGAAAATCCAGGAGTTGATCGACACCAAAGTCGTTACTTTGCATTTATAAACGAGGGAACGATCACTGCAAATTGATTTCACCCTAATGTAACAATTTGCTCCCTCAAGAAAATATCGGATGATGAGTCCCTAAAGCTTCCCCATCAGATTCTTCAGGTCTATCTCTACTCAGGAAAATTACTCCACAATAAATTCTTCGGACATGAGTTCACGTTCATATTACCTCTGAACTACGTCTTTCCACTTTCTCCAGTAGAGTAAATCTGTCACTCAAAAGTTTGTCATGTTCATATCACCTCTGAACAAACTTTTCGAGTTTTTGGCTATCGATTATCATGTCCATATTACCTCTGATATCGGTTGTCTTATTAACTTAGCATCCATACTTAACTCTAAGTACGCCAGTGGTGTTAAGTCCACAAAAACTGCCATGTCCATATTACCTCTGAGCAGATATATACCTCCATCCCTAATGGAGTCACAACTCAAAAGTT
Source organism: Iris macrosiphon (assembly GCA_036927795.1). Taxonomy (NCBI): domain Eukaryota; kingdom Viridiplantae; phylum Streptophyta; class Magnoliopsida; order Asparagales; family Iridaceae; genus Iris; species Iris macrosiphon. The sequence continues at coordinate 63,176,394 of JAYESA010000013.1, forward strand.
TGTCATGTTCATATTACCTCTGAACAAACTTTTCAAATTTTTGGCTATCGATTATCATGTCCATATTACCTCTGATATCGATTGTCTTATCAACTTAGCACCCGTACTTAACTCTAAGTACGCCTGTGGTGTTAAGTCCACAAAAACTGCCATGTCCATATTACCTCTGGCAGGACTTGTCCTAAACTTATTACTTGCACTCTCATGCACTTAAAGTAATAGGTCCACACAAAAATCCCCTAGCAGGATGTATTTACTAACCATAATACCTATCACGTCCATACTACCTCTGATAGGGCTTATTTCAAACTTATTATTTGTGCAACAAATAATAGGTCCACCAAAAATTCCCCCAGTAGGATGTCCTCAACAAATACGGTATCGTACTATGTCCATATTACCTCTAGTACAATATTCGAAGTTCGTACAGACAATCATAAAGAAATGGGAGGGCCCTTATATGATTGTAAATGGCACTTATAGATTAGCCAAGTCTAATAAATTTTTTGGCTACTATCAACTGCAAATTCCCGAAGAAGTACTATACTTGATCTCCTTCGTTTAACGAAGTATGACGAAGATTTTATTCTGACGATACCATGCACAAAGGTTAGCTGGATCATATTCTATCAGGTTCATGTGACCACCAAATAAATATCCTTAACTAATTTTTAAGCCTATCATGTTCATATTACCTCTGATAGTGTTTAGTATACAAATTTAATTGGATTATATTCTTTCAGGTTCATGTTAACTCTGAATAGATTTGCATTCAGCAAAACCTTAACGAAAGTATGTCATGTTAATGATACCTCTGATTTCACTTTCATCTTAGCCTATCATATTCTAAAGTGATGGGTCCACAAAGTCAGAAAATGTGTCTTTATTATCTCCGAGAAATTACAGGAGAAATAAGAAGTACATCATTAGGGAGGGGCAGTTAAATCCCTAATATGTCACGCCAGAGAGGCCATTCTCTCATTCTTGGAGCTCAAAACTGTAGCGCAAACCCGCTCCAACCTTGCCTCCTCATTTTTCAAGGCAGACAGTTCAGACCAAGCATGTACAAAACCTGCGTGGATGACACCCACACGGGCCAGGTTCTGCTGAGCCGCTTCTATTCGGTCCTTCAACACATCTCTAGCTGCCGATGAAGCGAGAGCCCTCTCCTCTGCCGGAGCAAGTTCATCTTTCAATTTGCGGACCCTCGCTGCCTCTTCCTCATATTCGGCCTCGCACTTAGACAGTTGGGGAATGACATACTCCAATACGGTATGCTCTTCATTCATCTCTTTCTGTTGTGCCTCGATGGACTTGCTCAGAGTTTCCATCTCCCCAACAAGTTCCACACTCATGGAGTCATACTCAGCCTGAATCAGGTCATCAATGCTGCCTTGGGATAGTTACAAATAATTGTTAATGGGTTGTTCTAAACCATTAACTATTTGCTCCAGCGCATCAGCTCTCCCAGCGTCGTTAAAATTTCTGATCGGCGCTATCGCAACCTGGAAGGACATCCTCAGAGCCTCGATGCCTAGATTCTTCTCCAGTACCATTGATATCAGCATTTTTAAAGTAGTGTAGAAAATACTAGTATATTGCTCAACTATCATGGCGAGATCCGAATGGACGCTGGGAGTGACTGCAATATCGGTGATTCTCCTTCCCGGAACGACTATAGAGGGTGTCGTCACAGTCGTCGCTTCAGCAGATGGTGCGACAAAGTAGAGGCACCAACAACGGTCGAAGTGGCTGACATACTCAAAGGAGGCATAATCGTGATGACAGGCTCATCCTTCTCTGAAGATATCGGGACTGTATTGGGCGAGCCAGCACCCAAAAATGTTGTCTCTTCAAAGTCGAGCACCGCCGTTTCATCGGCAGAAGCTGAAACAAAGCCAAAGGTTGAATCGACGCTGCCCTCCCCATAAATGTCTTTCCCTAAAAAGAAGACAAGAGAAAGTTAATATCAACCTGATGATTAATCTTTCTAAAAGAGGCGTAAAGACGACATTTACCCATGGCCGATGGTATATATGTCACGTCTGCAGCCAGTACAGCTAAATTATTTCTTAATGATGTTAAGCAAGCTGTCATACCTGGAGAGGAGGGCGCACCAAATGATGACTGAGGGTAGTCATCCAAGTCTTCACCCAGATCCAATCGAGGTTTATCAGGTAGAATCTTGCTGGAGATACTTACAAATGAAGAAGGGGCTGGACCCATTATTGGTCTAGATAAAGATATTCTTATTTTGCTCGGCCTTGAAGGCGATCTCATAGCACTACCTGAAGCAGTAGTAGCGATAGCAGTCTCGAACAAAGAATCTCCGGCACTGCCAGCCGAAACTGTGGAGGTTCCCTCTCTAATAGGCGAAGGACCTCTAGTCAAAAAATTATCCCCAACAGGGGAAACAGCAAGTTCACTCCTAGGAGCCTCATGGCTGGAAGTCCTGACAGGACCACTAACAGTCTTCTTTTTCTTACGAGGGGAAGTCTCTTTCAGAATAGGAGCCCTTCGCTTACTGGGGATAACAAGAGGCTCCGCAGGCGGAGGTATTATGCCTCTCGGTACTGTCAACAAAAACTCATCTGGATCGACAGAGTCTTCACCTTCGTCAGAGGAAACTGTTGGGACTTTCTCTCTTCCAGCGGACTTATGAGAGGGCATCCTAAAACTTTCACGCATATCAAAATTACGATAGAAGGTATTGATGGCCACATAAAATTGGGCATACTATTGGAGGATGTGCAACTCCATGGAGAGAGAAGTCGTGGGCACAGTAAAGGTTGCTCCAGTACAACCCATTATGAAGTACTGCCATCCTCTCGCTCCATCAATAAGTCCACCTCTGGACTTGAAGCTAGTGATGGCATTTCTCACATGCAATTGGTCATACCTAAACTGCTTGGCGAACCGACTAAGCAGATAAGGCTCCAAAAAGTAATGGTCTTCACTTCTGTATAACAAATGGGAAGGTCTAATGCAGACCAACCAATAAAAAGCTTTAAAAGAAAGAACGGTCTTCCCTTCACCTGAATCCTGAATTCTCGTCCCCTGTTGATTGAGATGTACAGTAGGGACGATACATAAGAGCTTCCAACTATGAGCAAAATTTAATGCTCGCCGACAGTCTACGACGGTGGTCACGTTCCAAGTGGAATTCTTGTAATTCAACAAAAAATTATTTCCCGAACTACTAGCAAAGCCGGGAGATATTACCCTGGGGTTATGAAGAATTAACCATCCTATCAGGTATAGGAATGGTAACTCTATCCTGGGAAAGCTTTCACGATGAGTTTTATCTGCAAGCAGTCCATCAGTAATGGCCCTCAGGCCAGCTTGTATCCGGCATACCATGGCAGGGAGCAGGCCCAGTCTTGCCCCAAACACCAAACGCACTGCAGGCCATAAGGTGTTATGATCAATGCGATCTGAAGATGCAATGCCAGGTACTACCAATCGTCGTAGCCATACAGAGAGGAAGCCAGCCAGTTGAGCTTCCATTGACAGAGGCCTGCGGCAATGCCTCATATAACTGTAGACTTTAGTACCAGCAGGGTAATTCCCAATCCCCTCATCGAGAACTTGATCTGAAGCCACAGCATCTTCAATAAGATCATCGACTATTTGAGCATTAAGCATGCTCAGAAAGTTCAAAGGCTTATCCCTGCTATCCACAACTTTATTTGGCTTAGCATCTCTGGCCCGATGAAAGAAGATATAGGACACCCATTTGTTGGTATGAGCCAAATCAGAAGGCTCATTATAGAAGGTGGTGCACGCTAGATAATGGCTCATTAGCTCCTGGTACACTGCCACTACCCGAGGGTTTGTATCCCCCAGCTCCCTGTTTGTGGGAACATACTCTTCATAAGGAGTATCCCCCATTGGCAGTCTTAAAATCTCTGCCATCTCGTGAAGTGCCAATCCTAACTCCCCTAGCGGAGTGGCAAAAGTTCCAGTGAGCGAGATATATCGCTCCATCAAAGCCAAAAATAGGTTAGGGTTGGGAGGTAACCCAACACTGGTAGCACTCACAGCCGCAAACAGACCAATGCTCTCCAGCTCCGTCTGAAAATGCTTCAGGGCCCAAGCAGCTAAACGAGCCCATCGAAGATTTCTAGGGGTAAGCCACCGTTGGTCCGAGGATTAACCTTGGGGTATACTCCTCCATGAAGTCATTACAAAAAGTCGATAATTGGACTGGTTGGAGCAGTGAAGTGTCTTCACTTGGGACGCTGCCCGACAGTAATCCCCTGAAAGGCACGACAGGGCCTGAAGGGCGGCTCACAAATAATCCTTGGTCTGATCCTTTCTGATAAAATATCTTCCCCGGCTGGCCGTGAAGATTAGGGGTCAGGGTCCACGACATCTTCCTGGGATGCATGGCATAGAAGAATGCTGAGATAGGGTAATCTCTCGGCATCCTGGGCAGGTACATGACCATGCCCCCAGCAGTAAAAACCCAGTTTTCCTTCTTGGACTTCGTCTGGGATTGTTTATCAATCATATCCCCGAATAAGAAAGCTGGTTTTATATATTTGGCCCCATCTAGATACGTCAGGGGCTCCCCGTTGATCATACTCAACTGCATTCGTTCTCCTTGAGACGATATCAGAATTCCCCTTCCTTCAGGATACTGGGTTCCAGAAATAGGGAATGTCATGTGGGACAAATCCTCCAGGTAATTGGAGTTCAGCATCCCAACAGCAGAACCCATCACCTCAGCCAACAGAGGTATCTACAAGTCCACTACAAAATACAAGAAAAATAAGTCAGTTTCTATACTAGACATTACAGTCTTGCAGCTTACGCCAAAGATCAACAGTCTGTGCTTTTACGCCAAGACTGTAAAAATCTACAGTTTTACGCTAAAATCTATTTCTGAGGCATAAAATTCAAGATTGGCAGTATACACAAAATTCTGACAGTCTGTGTTTATATGCCAGACTGCCAAAATTTGAGTTATTACGTCAAAATTTTTATCCAGAGCGTAACACTCAAAGTTTGTAGTATACGGCAAATTTCGACAGTCAAAGCTTTTACGCCAAACTACGAAAATATGAAGTTTTTACGCTGACACATTAGGAATGTGGGCATAAATGATAAAACATCTATGTGCATCATCTTCCTCGAAGAGGCTTTCAACACAGAAGATGACCTAGCGCATTCACGTACAACGTGTGCGAAGGGTTTTCTTTATTTTTCTCGTCCCAAAAGCTTTACCTATGACGCCTGGTGCACAGCTTGACGGTGGGGCACTTCGTTCAGAGCGAGGTTCATTCAGCCCAATGGGAGTTGCTCGTGCTTGAGCAAAGGAGCGAAAAGAAGACACAGCTTTCTTTTCCTTAACGGTGGAAGTTTGTTTCCGTGCCATGGCTAAAACTTAGGGTTCTCAAAAGAAGAGACGAAGAAGAGCTCTCAAAGGAACAAAGGATTTTTGCCAAAGACAGATGAAGAGTTTCTTCTCTGAAGACCTTGGGGTATTTATAGAGTTCAGATAAACTCTTCGAATCCCTAACCAAATCTGATATTTAATATTCGGTTATGATTGGGGACCACGTCAGCCTATCATTTAGGGAAGACGGACAGTCAACGGATTCGAAAAGTTTTTCGTGCAGAACAGATCTACAATTTTTACGCTAAGGAGCTTTTACGCTTAAGAGGCTACAAATCTACGGTTTTACGCTCAGAGGCTATAAGTCTACGATTTTATGCCCGGATACTTTTACGCTCGATAGCTTTTACGCTCGAGAGGCTACAAACCTACGACTTCACGCTCAGAGGCTACAAATCTATGATTTCATGCTCAGAAGCTTTTTACGCTCAGAGGCTACAAATCTACGACTTCACGCTCGAAAGTTTTTTTTAAGAGGCTATAAATCTATGGTTTCACGCCCGGATGCTTTTATGCTCAGCAGCTTTTACGCTCGAGAGGCTACAAACCTATAATTTTATGCTCATCTATATTACGGATCTATAACTTTCCGCATATCTAAAATACGCAGGCCAGAGTATGCGTATATCTGAACAAATTCTTAAGACGGCCAATTACAAGGGTTCACACAGAAGATGCTCCTTTTTGGCCTCAAAACATCCCAAGTACCCAAAACATACAGAGTTCAGCATTGAAAATGACTCTTCTTCTTGGGTCGATTGGAAGTTCATCCGAAATCCGGTCAGAATTTTTTCTCTACAGTTCAAGCATGGCCAGTTTTGACAGCCATTTCTTGCCCTACTACAAGGGATTTTTGGGAAATTATTCTTGAAGATGATGGTCTGAATAAGAATTCTTCTTATCAAAGAAGTGACAGTTCAGAATTCTACGATACTCCTTGTCCAAAACAGTATGACAGTTTGGATCTTCAATATATATGCTAAGCAGCTTTCTACGCGTCTTCAGCTATGCGTAAAAGACGGGACGAGATCAGATACTCTTTTTATCAGAGTCGGCGTAAAGTTATTCAGACTTCATCACAGCAAAATATGGCAAATGATCAGATACGTAAAAGAAGATAATTTTATTAATCATGATTATATATGATGGAAATCCAGCCTACAAAGGGTTTTTCATCTTCATGATTACATATGATGGAAATCCTTTTCCTACAAAGGGTTTCTCATTTTCATTTATGATCACGCCAAGAATCTGTTCTACCAGGTTCTCGTATTGGTGGAGATCTTTTTCGTCTTCTACAGCATTTAATCGGCTCCCGCGACCGATTAACAAAAAAATGATTAATGGCGGGAGGATACATAACTGGGCCTGTATAAATTATTCAAGCCCACCCTCCATACGCCATGACAGATTGAGTTGGGATTCAGACCCAACTCAATATTGGAAGACAGGGCCAAACTGTCTACCCTCGTCCACCGTCATGATGGGAGAAAATACAGCTTGCAAGCTATGTGGCCAAATGAGACCATTCCTCTCTCCTGGACGAATCGCCATATAAAATTGCTGATCATTCCGAGCAAAGGAAGCTATGATATTCTTCCATGATCCATCGTTGCAGAGGATATTTGCTCGAAGACGCCTTCTTTTTTGGCTCCTTACATGCTGGAAGAATATAATCTTCTTCTTCCTCAAGTCGACCCGACGAAGTTCGGCAATCATCTCTGTGTGGTGAAGGGAGTGTGGGAAAAATAGGTTAACCCATTCACCTTTTTATAGGCAGAGGAGAACACACCGAATCCCAACAAACTCCCAAAAATCTGCCAAGAAATCAGCCCCGAGGAACGAGTCAGATTTGACCGTTTCATGCTTCATTCAAAGTGTTTCAAATTACGAAGAATTTAAAAATTTTGAAGGAGGTCTTGTAGAAGCATGAAAAATACGCTGCAGAATTATACGCAGTATGCATAAAACTCGCGTAAAGCAGAGTTTTAGTGCTGTGTGGCGTAAGACATGACTTCAGAGCTATCAGCGTACAGCAGAGCTTCATCGCTAGTACAATATAAAATATAGCTCCAGAACAACCCGCATAATGCAGTATTTCCAGACTGCTTCGGCATAAAAAGGTTGTTACATCGCCACTTTGGCGTAAAACCTGCTCGCTTTTAATGCAGTAGGAAGTTGTACGAGGAAACTCTTTGTATTCTTCGAACGAACCTGTTAGATCATGTAGTGAACCTGACTCCTGACAAAGAGTACTGCACGACTACCCAGACGACAGATGTAATGATGATTCAGCACAGAGACCCAGACCGTCGTTTAGTGACATTTCCTTTATACAAATTGCTTTTACGCATTCAAGGGAATACGCTGCCTAGTTTTACACAGGCAGACGTGAGCTTTTACGCTCAGCAGGAGACGAGATGAACCGCCATGTCAAAAGCTACTCTTCGTACAGAGCTCGAGGCAGATCTCTGCATTTAATGCACGATATTTGGTTCTACTTTCAAAGACTGGGTGAGCCATAATTATGGCTAATACGTCCACATCAGCACCTCTGCATATTACACCGACCTGGCTATTTTTAACTATAGGAGTACGCCGCATGCTATCTTCTTGAAATACGCCAACTTAGGCTATATTCACAAAGGTATGTGAATAGGCTATCTGATCCAGAATACGCTCAAGACCTCAGTCAAAGAGGAATAACTGGCAACCTTTACACCAGCTACCTATCTATGCAGCATCAGGCTTCTACGCCTATATGTCAGTTATTGGGCCTCTATGCCTATTGGGCTTCTACGCCTACTTGGCTTTTATGCCATCAGAACAGCTATTTGGTTTTTACGCCAACGAAACAGTTATTTGGCTTCTACGCCAATCATCTCTACGCGAGGGACAGTTACCTACGTGGCTTGCATGCCATGATCTTCGTAGCAGTTATATGCATTATCTCTTAATGGGACACGCATCACACGCTTATTCAGAAGATCATTATATATGGATAGCAGTTATGATAACTGCCGCGTAAAAGGTGCGGTTCTCTCCGCTGTTCAGTTTCTACGCCTATAAATAGAGACCTCCGTCCATGGAGGTCAGAGGGCAGATTTTATTATGATCGGATTTTAATCTTTGAGAGACAGAGGTCGAAAAATTGAGGAGAGAAGAGCACAGACAGAGAGTAGTGATTGACGATTTTGGCATCGAGAATCCACTCCCTCTTGCAATCTTTGAAGCTATTCTTTCTTCTACAGCACTTCTTCATCATCGTGTGGTCCAAGGGACAAAGTGATCGACCATAGATCAGACTCCTATAGCAATATTTACCCAGATTAAATTTTTGTACTTAACATCCTCGTATAGGATTAATTGTACTTCTTGTTTGTAAACCTAAGAAAGGGTTTCATATAAACCTAGTTTTATTTCTTTCGTTTATTATCAAACAACTACGCCCTGCTAAGTCGTTACTCGTTTGCAAAGATTCACCTTCTTTTTGGAAGGCTGGGTTGTAGTAAAACACCGGGGGATTGCCATCCCCAGCTTCAGTTGCAGCTTTGCTCGGGGAGGTATGGCTACCCCAGACTTCGTTCGAGACCGCATACCTTAAAATACCCCTACAGTCGATACCGGTCTGCTATCTCACGGATGACTTCATGGAGTGCTGACCGGCACCCTTATGGTTGGCGAGCATTTCTTCGAGATCTTCTTCAGGAAAAAGGATCTCCATGTTGAGCATCATGAAGGAATGGAAATTTCCTCATCTTCATGCAATGGCCTCCGGGGACGTCGTCGGGTTAGAATTGTTGATTCCAATCGCTCAAACACCGACTGTCTTTTTAGAAAAATCGAGGATTGAGTACAACAGTAGTTAATGATGATGTTGGCACATGCATGTCTTTGAGGAGACACATCTTATGCGAGTGTTGCGACTTTCGTCTTACGCCTGTGACTAACCATGTAGCATAAATTAGACGATGGAAGTTTCTTTTCTACCCCCAGTTCACGTGCTCGGGTAACCGTTACACATGGAGGTAAAAGTGAAGATTTTGCTCCATGATCTGGTTCATCCGCAGAAACTGCAATATGATCCTTAATGGAGGACTTGATATGAGATAGACTCCCTTTATGCCGTAACTAGATTGGGCGCATGAGTTTTTCCTCCCGATGTTCTTCACTCGACTTGGTTTTTGTGCGACTGAGGCATCCAAGTGAGTTTTAGAAAGCTCCAAGGGTCGACCCACTTCCGGTGCTTGTGCGCCTGGGCCTTCCCTATAGAGTTTTCCATTAGCAGCATGCGTTACTAACAATGGCGCATGCTTCTGGAGCGCTGACGATGCAGCCCCTGGAGCGTGCAAGGCTCAGGGTATTTTGGATTTCCTTGCATCAGCATCCTTTGGCTCATAGTACAGGGAGTCTAGGGTAGGGGTACGCAAGCCCCTGTTGATAACAGCCTTGCTTGGAGGAGTCTCCATGCGCCTGTGATTGGCGCATCTCTTTGGGCCTTGATGGCGCTGGATGCGCGCTTGCAAAAACTTGGCGTAGCTCCTCTTAAGCGCAGCTTTGGAGGGAGAGATAAGATGCGCATCCATCTTTTGTGCATCTGCAGTTGAAGTCGGTGACATCTCTGGAGCAGATTTTGGGTCCGGCATAGCGGCTTTAGGAACCAAATTCTGCAAACTTTTTGAGGTCGTACGGGCCTTGGCAAGGAACTCAACTCACTACTAAAATACAGTAATTTAGCGACGGTATATTAGCGATCATCAATATCCGTCGCCAAGTAGCGATGGTTCACCGTTGGTTGGGCGACCAATAACCACCATTTACGAATTAAACAACTATTTGTCACTAGGTAGTCGCCAATTAGTCATTAGATCGTCACCAGTTTGTCCAGTCAACTGCGGGAACAACACGGGTAAACATGTCGACAGTCTGGGGATGGATATTGAGTCACGGATAAGTCGCCTACAAAATTTAGTTGTGACGACGGATTTGGACGCCGTACCAAGTATTGTTTCCTATGTTATATTAGTTAGGCGGTCGATAAATTTTTTATTTTGATCGACCGCCCCTCTCTCTCCTCACTCTCCTCTCCTCCAGCCCCATGCTCACCTCCAGCCCGTGCTTCCCTCTCTCTGCTTCCCTCTCACCGGTGTTCCCCTCTTCTCCTTTTGGCCCGTGCTTCCCTCCCTCTGCTCCCCTTTTACCATGCTTCCCTATCCTTCTCTCCACTATAAGTCTTCCTTCCCTCTCCTCCCTCTATTCCCCTCTTCGGTTTGCACTGTTACTGCCCACACTCTAGGGTGTACCATTTGGGGATAATTTATGTGATGATTTCTTGTTATCACTCTAGGTGTTTGTATTATGGCTTATGTGTATTTGGGGGCTGGCTGTTAGAGGCCCGGGTTAGGCCTTGTGTAGTGAGTATTTGAGGAGAGTCGGGTTCAGACAAGGGGTGCAGTGCACTTGGGTACTACAAGTGCAGACATGTCCATATGTGTGCACAGGTGAAGAGGGGAACAATGCTCAGTTAGGCAGTTGGTTAGGTACTAGTTGGGGGCAGTGGCTTGTTAATTACAGTGGTATATTAGATCATAGTGTATCAGATCTTAATAGCTGATTGTTGTGAAGTATCAATAGTAGAAGGGGGTGCACATGCAGTTAGATGTCGATCTTGGACTATGAGGTTGAGCAGGTGCTCTGTGAGTGTATCAATAGTGTGATACATGTGAAGGAGAAGGAAAGTAAGGATAGTACTCAAGTTGTGTGTACAGGCTTGGAACACGGGTTCCAATTAAATACAAATATACTAATGTAAGGGAAGAGGGGAAGATCTATGATATCCTCTAACTATAGGATACTCACATGATACAAATTCTCTTCATCCCCAAACACAACTAAAACTATAAGAACACATCTAATATATATATACTAGAGTCCAGATAACACAATTAATAGCTCCTACAAAGTAATATGGAGAATTTGGATTACTTCTCTAGGAGGCAAGGACTTAGCCCAATAATGATGAGGCATAGTCTATGCAGCCATTTCACTGGCGAGGTAGAGACCATATAGCCGTAGATAATATTAACTTTTCTTCGGCCCCCATCACTCGGCAATGATGATACCACAATCCATCACTATATTTTATATGGTGAGATAATAGCTTAGTATTACATTATGTAGGTTCATCTTAAGTCTTTTATATCCTTCATATACTATATTTGATAAGAACATATACTAAACTGATGTACAGAACTTAGATGATTCACACTAATGTATGCTAGAATAAATTTTGGGTAGTGTTCTGAGCCATTGATATCCGAATTTATATCGATATTATACGGAAAGGCAACATATTGAACAAATATTGATGTTGTAACTTTTATGGAGGTGATGGAGAATGGAAATACTGCTCAATAGGTGACGCAGATCTTCATATTAAAGAGCAAAAAAAGTTTTTCATAGGTGATGGGTCAAATCAGATTTCTGTCAATATGTTTCCTATCGACAGGATTCCGACATTACCTACCGGCTATGGAAACTTTTTTCGTCTGATCTGTTTGATATGAAGCTCTGTTTCACCTGTTTCTCTATTTTTTGCTATGGTAAAATACACAAAGTACGAATTATAATGCTTTTAGAATGCCCATCTAATGTTATATTGTCACGTCCCAGTACCGGAATACAAAGACGGACATGGCCTGTTATCCCATAGAAGGTGCTATACATCGTACAATGATCATGGATGTATAAGACAAGGGGGTGCATGCTAAACTCAAGTCTCCTATGGTCAAGAACTTCTATGTCTCAATCATTCAAACAAAAAACAGTAAGTATAGATCATATATGATAAAGCAATAAGGCGTCCCAAATACTTTCTCAAAATATTCTAGAGAGCAGTTGTGCAAAATAATAAGTTAGAAGAGTATCAAAAGTATATGACAGTGATCAGCTGTAGTCTAATTTAATACAATCATATAAGGAGACTAATGTCCAAACGAGCCAGCTAACATGTGTCAGTGGCTAAATGCCCAAAAGAAGTAAATATTTAATGATGAGCAGGGAAAAATAAATCCCACTCGTTATCCCCTACGACCATGTTCCTTATACGCGTCATGAGTTGGAGGAAGGTACGCTGGATCCTCGGGTGGTGGCTCAAAACCTGGCCATGCAAAACCAATAGGGTTAGACCCCAAATAGCAATTACCACAAAGGAAGCACGAAATGGAGAAACCAAAACCTAAAATATAATTATATAATAATACATAGATTCAGTATCATAACTTAGGTCTATGGCATATCCTAGCATAAAGGCCCAACCCTACAACCAAACAAGGACAAGGGTTGAATCATCCCAATTTGATAGTCCATTTTTCTAGGCTACTAACCGAATAATACAATCACAACCAAGTCCATTTTCTCATATCGACCAATCACTTGTACAGCTTGCTATTTGTGGAGTCTGAGGTTATCTTATAAATAATGCATAATAGGTATTCTCATATCACGCCAGTGTCGAACATGAGCTAACCGAACCAATAGATGAATAAAATAGGTATTCACAAGATGCACTAGTTTTTCGTAGGGCGACTATGCTAAAAATACGGTATTAGCGGTTCTAATATTCCTATAATAAAATAGTAGCTCGACATAAGAATATGTAAGATATTGTACTCCACTAAGGCAGATGATATACAGTATCTGTGGTGGCCAGCCCACAGCGTACTTAGAATAAATCTTTGTGGGAAGGTTCGATAGCATGATCTCGGGATACTGTTCCCTCTAATGTTACAACCACTTTTAGTTACCTAATTAGCCCTAGATTGTGCTTGAAATCTCAAGGCGTGGTCACATGAGAATTTTTCTTAAGATATCGTACAAAGTACGGAAACGCTAGATACGAATCCAAGGAAGTCAAATCTGGATTCACCCGAGCGTGTATGCAATATTCGGACAATTAATATCCTAGCTACGCTTTGGTAGTTGACTCGCTTATTATGCCCGTGCTGGAGAAAAAGTATATATTTATAATATCATACGCTCAGGAATTTAGAGGCATTCTCGATACACAACCCAAATATAATCACTTAACACAAGACATGATGTGTCGTACCTCGACGAACATTAAATCATGAAAAAAATATTAGGCAATAGTAGTATCAGCATGAATACAGTATTCGATTCCAAGTACCAATTATATATTAGATCAAAAAAGAATAAAAAATATTCAATCAAAACAAGGAAGGTCGCATGGGTCTCTAGGCCGCATGGGAAGTCCAAGTCGCATATGACTCTAGGCCGCATATGAAGTCAGGCTGCATGAACCACTTGGCCGCATATGGAGTCTGGGCCGCATGCTTAGGGTTAAAGTTTACTCCTTGGGATAAGTGTTGATATGACGGACAATAAATAAAGTATTAGTGATATGACATAAATTGATTGATGTGACAAGCCATAAAATATGTCAGGAAGAAAAGACAAAACCATATAAAAATGTGCAAAGGTTTCAGAGTCATGCGTCCAAGGGAAAATGGTCTCATGCTCTGCTTGCTGCATATGCCTACTTGCTGCATATGCCTGCTTGCTGCATATGCCTGCTTGCCGTATATTCCATATATCTTCTTGTCGTATATGCCTGCTTGCCGCATATGGGTCGGCCGCATGCTTATCTTTTGGACTTAGCAAAATTCTCATTCATTCAACGAATGAACACACAAGGAGTTCAAGGATAATCTCCAGAACACTTGTGTGATGGTAGTCATGCGTTCAATAAGATGGACGCATGCTAGTCAGTATGCGACAAAAGCTCAGGCTGCATAGCCCTCTCAGGCCGCATAGCACTCTCGGTCGCATAACTCACTGGCCACATAAAAACTTTATCTTCCCCAAACAGCAAGTTCGGCCATGGCAAAAGCTAAAAAAAACTAAAAATTTATTTTGTCCATAAAATCCTTATTTTAAGTCCAAATCGAGTGAACCAAAAGCCAGAACGCTTGAAATTGAAAGCTCTAACATGTAGCAAAAACTAATTTTTGAAAATATATGTTTAATAGATCAAAACAAAAAAACTCATAAAATCCATAAAACTCTAAGTTAAAAATGTAGATATACTCAAAACCACCATCAAAACAGAAAAATCTAAGTTCTAAAAGTGCTTAGAAACACATAACAAATATAATAAAACAATAATATAGAGGGTTTCTCAATTTTTCATGCAAGGTTTACTTGCCAATGGAAATGGGAGAGAAAATACAAAAAAGAAAAAGAAGAATGAAGTAATGAAGAGAGAGAAGGAAAATGTTGGGTTATATAAAGTAGGGTTGAGGGTTGAACCAAGGGTTCTCGTTGACTTGAATAAACCCATAAAATAGACCATGAACCAGGTTAAATAAAAATATGGGTCTAGTCTCCATGCACATGCAACCATGCTAAAATAAAATACGTTCTAAATACGTATATCGGAAACGAGAAATGACATCTCTATCCACCTTAGAAAACCCATCCTCGAAATTTGAATCAAAGCAATAGCTAGGGAAGTCAGGACAAGCATGATACAAATCTACTAGCAACTACACATGCAAGCAATATCATCACAACATATAGGTGATCACCTGATCACAGAATCAGAGAAATGAAGAAGTAAGAAAGAATATACATTCTGAATCGAATAGGTACGGGATCGAATATCGCCCTCGCTCTCCCACGTCGATTCTCCTAGAGAGTAATGGCCCCAAGCAACCCGGACAAGATAAATAGTCTGGTTCTTGAGCATATTCTCCTTTCGGTCCAATATGGATATGGGTTGCTCCTCGTAAGATAAGTCGGTACCAACGACTAATTCAAAGTGATCGAGGATATAACTCAGATCCAGAACATACCTACATAACTGAGACACATAAAATACATCGTGCACCTCACGTAGTGAAGATGGAAGGGCAAGACTATAAGCAACATCGCCTACCCGCTCGAGAATATCAAACGAACCTACGAATCATGGACTAAGCTTCCCAGAACCCCGAATCTAATAACTCTACGGGTAGGCAAAATTTACAAAAATACGTGGTCACCGACACAAAACTCTAAAGGCCTACGATGCTGATCTGTCCAATATTGATGCCTATCTTGTGCAACCTGAAGTCACTCCCTAATCTACTTGACAACCTCTACTATCTGTGTGATCATTTAAGGTCCTAACATCTTTCTCTCACCAATGTCATCCCAAGCCAACGGTGATCTACACTTCCTATCGTATAGTGCTTCGAAAGGTGCCATCTGAATACTGGACTGATAACTATTATTATACGAGAATTCTACCAAGAAGGTGATTCTCCTAAGATCTACCAAGGTCTAAGGTACAGGGTCATAGCATATCCTCCAAGGTCTGGATAGTTTTCTCTGATTATCCGTATGTCTAGGGGTGGTAAGCTGTGCTGAATCTTAACTTGGTACCCAAACTCGGATGTGCATCTTTTCCAAAAATATAAAGTGAACCGAGTGTCTCGATCTGACACAATACTTATTAGGATACCGTGTTGTCTCACTATTTGTCGCATATATATTTTAGCCAATTATTCTATAGAATATCCTACTCAAAAAGGAAGAAAGTGAGCTACTTTGTTAGACGATCCACTATCATCCAAACTGTATCTCGACCAGTCGATGATCTAGGTAAACCAGTCACAAAGTCCATCATGATGTGTTTTTATTTCCACTCTGAAATAGAAAATGGTTGTAATAATCATGTCGGTCTCTGTTCTTCTGCCTTCACTTGCTGACATATCATACATCGTGATACGAAGTGTGCTATTTCCCTCTTCATTTTGTTCCACCAAAAGTGTTGCTTTGGTATATCTCTTTTCCTCTCGGATGAATGGAATACTGAGAACTATTTGCTTCAGTCCCCGATTGGTACACATAGATGATGCCCAAACCTTAGCGTTCCATCCGCATGTATTGTCAACTCCTTCCAAAGACCTGACTCACATTCTTCTGGTATCTTTTGAATCTTCGAGTCCTCTATCTGAGTTAGTTTGACTCTATCTACCAAAGTTGACTGAATCTGTAGGCTAACCTGAACTCCTATACTCTGTGGAAGTACTATCTCGATACCCATCTCTCGTAAGTCCTCTAGAATATGCTTTTGGATAGTCAATATAAATTTTTTACCTCTTTTGCTAAGTGCATTAGCTACTACATTAGCCTTGTCTGGATGGTACTGAAGTTCTACGTTATAGTCTTTCAATAACTCTAGCCACCTTCTCTGCCTCATGTTCAGGTCCTTCTGCATGAATACATACTTCAAACTCTTATGATCCGTAAATATTTTTACTCGATTGACATATAAGTCATACCTTCATAGCTTAAGTACAAACACTACTGCTGCTAGCTCCAAATTTTGAGTTGGATATTTCTTCTTGTGATCCCTAAGTTATCGAGAATCATACACTATCACTCTCCCTTGTTGTATCAAAACACATTTAAGTCCTTTTCAGATGCATCATAATACACTGTGAATCCTCCGGAGCCTGCTAGAAGAGTAAGGATTGGAGCAGAGATTAACTTCTTCTTCAACTCTTCAAAGGCTATCTGATATTTTATTGACCATATAAATTTAACTTTCTTGTGCATCAACTTAGTCAATGGTGCTGAGATCTTAGCAAAATTTGACACAAATCTCCTATGGTATCCTGCCAAGCCCAAAAAACTATGCACTTCTGCTACTATCTTCAAAATTGGCAAGTTCTCTACTGCATTTACCTTCTTGGGATCAACTGACACTCCTGCTCCAGAAATAATATACCTAAGAAAGGATATATGATCCAACCAAAACTCACACTTACTAATTTTGCATATAACTAGTGCTCCCTCAAAGTTTACAGAATTATTCTGAGATGTTCTTCATGCTCCTCCTTATTACGAGAATACACCAGGATGTCATTGATGAATACTACCACAAATTGGTCTAAGTAAGGCATGAAAATATGGTTCATCAAATCCATGAATACCGTCGGAGCATTAGTTAGTCTGAATGGCATAACTAAGAATTTGTAATGCCCATATCAGGACCTAAATGTTGTCTTCGGTATATCCTGCTTTCGAACTCGTACCTGATGATATTCTGGTCGTAAATCTATCTTGGAGAAGACTCTTGCTCCACTTAATTGGTTAAACAAATCATCAATCCTTGGTAATGGGTACTTATTCTTCAAGGTCATTGCATTCAACCGCCTGTAATCCATACACTTCTGCGTTGATCCATCCTTCTTCTTCATAAATACCTCTGGTGCTCTCCACGGTGATCCACTGGTCCGAATAAACTTCTTTGCCTTCAGTTCTTCCACGTGTTGATATAACTGATCAAGCTCTAGTGGTGACATAGGGTACACCTTCTGGGATACTAGTTCTTCTTCTTGCATCAACTCTATACAGAACTCTACTTCTCTGATTGGGGGTAATCCGGAAAGCTCGTCCAGAAAGACGTCCATGAACTCTTCAACTATCTTGGGCAGTAGGTCTTCTTCCTTTGCAACTATTATGACTCCTTCTTTATACTGCTCTCTTGCTATTCTGCTAAGGACAACCTCTTCTAAACTAGAAATTTTAAACAATACTGTCACGACCCGCACCCGGTTTAGGGGCACGAGTGCGTGGGTACGTCCAGCCTACGCCGTAGCATCGGCGGTAGAACGCTGTCTAGGTATTGATACTATCTAACTAATGTCACGCAAATATCCAATCTCCATTAGGAGGCACGGATGACACAAATAAATGAACATATACTCAATCACAGACTAACAGCACGATAAGATTTCGAATAAAAACTAAAATTAAACACAACACAAGTCCACAAGAATAACTTAACAATATCCAAAAAATCATCAAAATGCCGGAGACAAATCCGGTACCAAAAGGTCTACTAAAAGAACTAACAAGAAATAATAACTCCGACTAGACTTTCCAGAATCACAGCTAACTACCAAGTCTGCAGCTACTCACCATAGTCCATAAAGTGTCGGACAGCGGTCCTCTAAGGCATAGTCTGGAAAAATGTTTCCAGTCAGGAAGGAGCAAAGCACAATCTCAAATAACAGTTTCATTAATTGATAATGTCTATAATACAATAAAACATGTCATGCTAGCTACTGAGAAGACAGTGAAATAAATGAAATGGCAATTTTTAAGAGAGACAGGCAATATGACATAGTCAGTGCATGTATGAAAATAAAAGAACAAGGAACAGTATCATATACGGGTGATGTAGTATATGATTAAAAATAGGGAACTGTAATCTATTCTAAGTGTTTGAAATAGTAGTTTCAAAATGTGATCGGCTTGGGAACATGTACAGTAGCTACAGGGCCTGGCTAATCATGGGTGAAGAGCATGATCAACACTTACAATTTATATATTACAATGAGAGGTTATGATCACATTTCTTACTAACTACTTCCCCGCCCCCAACTAGTACTGTGGATCCAACCATGACACGTCACGATACACGAGCAAGTCAAGTCTATCATGTACAGTGTCTAAATATACATGTCGTGTACAATGTCAATACGATAATAATGGTAACATCTCATGACTGTAAATCCAAGCTATACTAGTCCGTGTAGCACAGTGACAAAGATTCAGTTGTAACATTTCAAGATCATTGAACTTATAGCTATTATCAAGAATTGGAAATTATCAGAGAATGTACTTGCCTTGGGTCCTTAGCTGGTATTTATGGATGTCCTGTTCCAGAGTATCCCCTGGGTAAAACCAACAGTCCTATAAACACATTACAAGCAAAACCACATTTGCATCAGATGCTACACTAACACACAGTCTATAAACACTGGCCTTAGAAAGACGTCCATGAACTCTTCAACTATCTTGGGCAGTAGGTCTTCTTCCTTTGCAACTATTATGACTCCTTCTTTATACTGCTCTCTTGCTATTCTGCTAAGGACAACCTCTTCTAAACTAGAAATTTTAAACAATACTCTACCATTACGATAGTCTATAGTTGTATGAATGTCTCTTAACCAGTCCATGCCAAAGATTACGTCAAAGTTATCCATAGGTAACTCGATCAACTTTGCAGGTAATAAATGCCCACATACTAAGATTGGACATGCTAGGCACACCCTACTAACTTTTATGATCATATTTCCAGTGAGTATATTCATCTTCTCTAGCAATGTCTCAAACTTTAATCCAATACGTGTCGCATATTATGCAGATATAAATGAGTAAAAAGCTACATAATCAATTAAAACTTTGGCAGGAAAGGTTATAACAGAAATATTATATGCCACTACATCGCCCGATGCCATAGCTTCCTCCAAAGACAAGGTGAGTGCCTGCCCTAGGCCCTGTCGAGCTCCCTAATGCTGTCTTCCTACTACCATGGTTACGGCCCCTGTTAATTTTGCTATTGTTGTTGTCTATAAAGTTGGGCCTGCGTCGACAATGGATGCTGAGCTAAAGGTCGTACTGCTACTGCTGGTCCTCCTTGCTCTGCCCTTAGAGCTGACAATACAGAAAACTATTATACTGGCCCTCCTGGCCTCTTTATTAATGGATATGTGGCAACCTTGTGATCAGGGCTCCCATATCTCAAATATTGTATGTTAGCTGGCCGATAAATATTTCGGGTATGAACTCCCTTGTCACAGCAGGTACAACCTATCGACATTTCTCGTTGTTGTTGCTGCTGCTGTTGTTGCCTCGACTGTTGTTATCGAGTTGGTGCTATTACTATCGAGGTCATAGGCCTCCTCGGTATCACACCATGGATGAGAATGCCAGGGGATGGTGCTGATGTTCGCGTTACTAGTCCTCCCTTATTACTCTGTCCATAAGGCCTCTTTCGATCCACTCTTCTTGATGCCATCCTCTGGAAAGTAAGCTCAACCATCTTCGCTGCTATCAATACCGTATCGAAGGTCTGGTAGTCATGCACCTCTATCATATGTAAGATCTCTAAGTGAAGTCCCTACTGGAACCTCATTGCTCTCTCCAACTCAATTGCAACCATGGTTGGAGCAAATCTGCTTAGTTGGCAAAACTCTACCCGTCGTCTACTATCCTTCCAGCTTCTTTGAGGTTAATGAACCTTTGTTGTAACTCACATTAAGCTATAATTCCAAAGTATTTTGCCCTGAACCGGGTCCTAAAATTATCCTATGAAATAGGATGTGTAAATCCTACCTCCATCGTAGCCCACCA